>JACBWW010000002.1:16328938-16412612 GCA_020086605.1 Lanius collurio | reverse complement strand
GGGGGGCGGGGAGAAAGGGGCCCGACCTGCTCGGCGGGGACACGGAGCGTGTGTCTATGTGAGTGTGGAGGAGGGAGCTCCTTCCCTCCCGGCAGAGGGGCTGGAGGAGAAGCCGCCAATCCCACCCCTCGGCCCGCCACTGGGTGTTTGGGATGGGGGGGGAAGAGGAGGACCGGCGAGTCCCGCCGCAGTCTCGCTACCAGGAGAAAAACAAGCGCCCCCCTCCCTCCCTCGCCGCCACAGGCCCGGCCCCGCGCCCCCACGGGGCCCCTCGCCGCCTCCCTGCCCGACGCTGGCGGGGCACGGGGGCTTCTTCTCCGGCTCTGCGCCCTCACCTTTGTTCCGCGGCGACCGCCCGCCCGCTGCTCCCCCGGCCCGAGGCGGGGGGCACAGAAGGGAACTGGGCGAAGGCTCCTCTCAGCTCTGGGCACCCCCGGCCCCGCTCGACGCTCCTGCAGCGGCTCCGCTGGCGGCGGCCCCGCACGGCGCGCGGAGGGGCCGATCCGTCCTGCGCGGCCCCGGCGGCGGCGGCGGTGACTGCTCGGCTCGGTCCCCCTCCCCCTCCCGCACCGATGACTGACTGACGGGCGAACGGGCAGGACCACGCCCCCTTCTCCACCTCCCCCATTGGGCCGTGGTCCGCAGGGCCCGCCCATCCCGTTGTCCCATTGGCCTTCGCGTCGGAAATACTGACATCATTCTTCTCTACTTCTATGGAAACTGAGACTCGGAGCCGAGAGTGCTCATGGGGAACGCTGTTCTTGCTCGCAGCTCGCAGCATTTCCGGCAGGCAGCGCAGCGCGGCTCAGCGGACAACAACTCCCAGAGAGCACCGCGCGTGGGGGGCGGGGCCCTCAGTAGACGGCTAATAAACCGAGGGGGCGGGGCTTGCGCATGCGCGGCGGGGCGCCCGGTGGCGCATTTTCCCCCCAGGAGGGGAAGGTGGCGCCCGGCGGGGCGGAAGGAAGGAGGGGGGCGGCGCTCCGGCTTTGGGCTCTGTCGCCGCCAGTCTCGGAGCGGCGGCTGCTCGGGGGCGCGGCTCCAGCTGCCGGCAGAGGAGGAGGAGGCGGCGGCGGCGACAGGAAGGAGGAGGACGAGGAGGTGAGGTTGCCTGCCCCATTAGCTGGCTGTGGCTGGTTGGTAGGGGGTGCTGGCATCCAGGTGGGGGAGAGAGGGGGCGCCGCACTCGGAGGGGCCGGTCCTGCGGGGGAGCTGGTTCTGGGGCCGCCCTGCCCCGCCCCGGGAGGGGCTTGTAGGCTGCCCGGGAAGGGGCCGGGTGAAAGGGGGCCGCCGGTAGTGCTGGGCGGTGCCAGCGGTCGCCGGGGCGGGCGGAGTGACTGATGGAGCGCTCCGGGGCCGGGGCTGTGCTGGGCTGGTGGCGGGCGGCGCTTCCCGGCCCTCCCTGGCGGCCGAGCCCGACAGCGCCGATCAGAAAATGGGGGTGGACGGCGGGCGGGGGGAGTGATGCGTCCTCGGCTCTCGATCTCCTAAAATGGCGCTGAAGAGCTGGGCCCGCTCGTCCTGGAGTTCTGGAGCCAACTGAGGAGGCTGCGCCTGTCGTGTTGAACTCCGAAGAAAATGAACCTTTTTTTCCCTCGGTCTGGCTGCGGCGGGAGTTCGGCAGCTGCAGACAGGGTGGCAGCAATTTCGTGTTCTCTGTGAAATGTGAGTTTTAACCGCGTAACGCAGCGTTCCAGCTGCCGTCGCAGATTTTGCCGACTCATCTTCTGTCTTAGGGTCAGCCCGCAGCTCACAGACTCTCCCCGTCTGCGTGCGGGGTCTTTGGCGGCTGGGGACTATTGTTCCCTGGCTTCTGCAGCGTTCGCGCTCAATTTTACCTGGAAATCCCGTTAAAATGGAACCACTATCCCAGGAACAGTATGCTCGTACTGTTCTGGCGTTACTGTTGGAGTAGCGGCTATGGAAAGCTATTTTTTACTTAGCTGCATCTATGGGTAAAATGCGTGGACTGTGACTGTCTTTCCACCTGTGGAAAGCTGCCCGCTCGCGGCTTGAATGCGAGGTTCGGTGTCAGCCTAGGAGGGGTTATAAACGCGACTCTCCTAATTAGAAGGGGAATGCGGACTAATGTCCCAATTACGTTTGGATTAAGACCTCTGGTGGTCTTTCTTGGAAACGATAAATATTCACTGCATTTTCTGTGTTTTCCTTTTGAAACTGACCTTCTCACTCCTACCTCCTCCCCCTATTGGGGGCTTCTTCCCCCCCCCCGTTACAACGAAGCCGGTGTCTCAGTGCACTAAATTCTGTGATGGAGCTGGTTTGAGAACTTTCTGAATCGTTCATTTTATATTACAGCTCTCTGTTTCTGTGATAGTTGTCTTTTATTTTTTCTGTAATTGCACTATGACTGGACCCCTGAGATGATACTTTTTAAAATATTGTCTGTATATTTAGCCTCGACTCTTTCAGACTTTTACAGGGGTGAAGAAGGTTCTACAGAGTAGGATGGAACAGGATAGTGTGAGAAACTGTTCTGCAAAGTTCCAGAAGGGAACTTTTTCTTGACATTTGACCTAGAATTAATATTGCTTTCATCCTCTCTAGAAAGGTCCTAGACACAAATCACAACTTCAAGTATAGCTTTAGGGTAGTTCCACGTTATGGAAGCACACATCACTATCCTATTCTAGTGTAATGTGTGTTTTCAAAGAGGTCGTTAGAGATAAGGTTTGATGCAGTCCAAAATCTCTCTTTGTGTGTGGCTATTCTTTATGCTTATGTGAAGATACTGAGAAATAACTGGAAAATTAACTTTGTCATGCATATGAATTGAAATGCAGCAAGTTTGTGTGCTGGTTTAAAAGGTGAAATGGCCTTAACTGCTTCAATCCTATGCATAAGCATAGATGTAATCAATTCTTGCACTTTCGCTGACAAAAGGCTTTATGTTGCCTTTCATTTATTGTTTAACTGTTGGCTTTTACTTTTTATTAGAAGGTGGTGACTTGAGATATTGTGTCCAAACCACTGAGAAATCTTTCTCAGTGCATCAGTGTAACTTCTGTAACAAATCGGTCAGTCACCTCAGCGGGAAATGCTTAATAACAATCATTTCCTAAGGTGCTATATGTGATAATTTTGAGCAAAGAGCAGTAATATTACACATCTGGTACCGTGGTATTTTTGCTTAGAGGCTTTTGTAATGAATTTCATTTACATGTTTCATTATCAAGTGTCTCTTTCTATGTATAAGTTTGGGGGAGGTTCTGCTCACTGTTTATGTTCCAGTGGGTGTGTTAAATATGTAGCTGTCTGATGAATAATGAGACTTTTTTTTTTTTCCTTGGTGAGGATTTACCTAAAATTTCATTTAATGGTAGAATAGTAGTATAGAAAATTTTACTTATGGTGATTTAAGATGAGTTACCTTTGTTCGTTAGAGCTTTTCTGCCTTACTTTTATTTAAAGAGAAAACAAGTAAGAATCTCTGTACTTGTGGCAGAAGTACCTGACTAATTTTCTGCTGATAAGCAGCATTTCAGGTGAACTCCTATTAGTTTTGTGCAGAAAGAGGCAAATATTTAGGTTGATGCTGTACAATAGTAACGAATTTCAAGTTAGTTGAGGATTCTGAATATGGTCTTACTGCCCTACAGATGAGCAAGATGCTTAATTCCCTGAGGGAAGAGGAAGAACTTTAACATTTACTTCTAAGCAAGAACTTTTACAGGAAAGCACTTCCAATCCTAACATCTCAGCCTAGTTGTATAGCTATGCACTTTCAATTCTATCACCATCTGTGTGGCTTTTTGACAAATAATAGTCACAGGGGAGTCGTTAGGTTGATAGTATATCCTTCTATCTATCTCTACCAAATTCTTTCTGCTTAAAGTATCTGGGTGTAGACTCTGAAAATCTTTGATTTTGCCTCCTTGCTGAAGTCCTTTGAGACTAACCCTTTATACGTAAGGGTACGGTTTGACAGTTGACTCTCAGTGGCAGTGCTGGCTGAAAGCACTTCAGTTACAACAACAAGCTGGCAACAGAATAAGGAGTCAAGGGTGTCAAATCTGGTTTTGATTAGTGTGTGGCTTGACCACTAGCTGTGCTGGCACACCATGGATACAATGGAAAGTTTGTACTGCTTATCACAACATCACTGCCAAGAAACTATACAAAGCCTTTCCAAAAGATGCAGTCTTATGAGCGTTTTGTTGACAACTATATTTGGTTAAATATCCTTTCTTGTCCCTGAAGTGCCAATACATTTGATGAACACACAGAGTGAAGCAAATAAAGGAATTTAACTAAACCTAAGCTTGGAAAATAGTTATTAACACAGATCAGTTCCCCAAGTACAGACTGCTACAAATGCTTATGGATGTGGAGGATGGAAATGGGAATAGACAGGAGCTGATTGAGCTGTACTCTCCTAGCTTCTTGTGCACCTGCTCCCTGGCAGAGAATGGGAAACTGAAGTCCTTCACTTACAATGAGCACCACTTAGCCAAAGCTGAAACATTAGTGTGTTATCAACATTATTTTCACACCAAGTCCAAAACACAACACTGTACCAGCTATTAGGAAGAAAATTAGCTCTATTCTAGCCAAAATTGGGACATTAATCTACCTAACTATTTGCTTGCTCCAGGAGGAAAAAAAGGAAATCTTTTGCTGGATACTAGCAAAGTATCTGAGAAATGCTGAAGTAGCATGAGATTTTATGATGCTGCTGCAGGTGCTGTCTTAAAACTACATGAGAAGAATTGTTTTATGTTGCTGCACCTGCAGTGTAGCAAGGAAGGTTAGAGGTGAAAGGACAGAAAATCTACTACAGAAAACAGTATGGAAAAAAAATGGAGATAGAGATGACCAAAAGTATGTGAAGTGAAGCTAATCAATAGAAAATTGTTGAGCTCTGTAGGCCCTGGATCCTAAAAGATTAATTGTAAGAGTCTATTACGTTTATAATGTATGGGAAAGTGTATAGAGCTGTCTGTATGCTTGAACAGTGGTAGAAAAATGGTATTTTGACTTATAACAAAAGATTGAGGAATTATATCAAAAGACTGAAGGTAGTATTCTTCTTCTTTAGGTTGCCTTGGTCTGAGGTGTATTTTCTGCTCTTAGACATTGGGATGTCTAATGTATGGGGAAAGCACTTAGGGAGATCTAATCAGATTAGTCATCTGGGGTTTTGTATGTGTGTCTGTATGAGTTTGTATGTAGGGTTTTGTATGAGTGTCTTTAAAGACTTGCAGTGGAGCTTCATTGTTAATGGTAAAGTTTTAAATACTTCATTACCTAAGCAATCTAACACATACAAAAAAAGTGAACAAAGTCTAGGAGTTGGCTTAAACATCATAAATAATTAAAGAAAACTGTATTTAGTGTGTATTATAAGGATTTCCTTGGTAAATGAGGTGTGGAAACCTTTTATATACTGAAGATGTCATGTGCAAAATTAGAATATTTGCAGCTAATCTGTAAGTCAGCTGCCTTTTAAGTTGTATGCTGCTATTGTGTACTTCCCTATTTTTTAATCTAAATAGTGTTAACAACACTTTCTTTAACAGTGTACTCTGTCTTACGAAATAAAGAAATGGATGGGATGGATGAAACATCTAAAAGAATCCTAGAGCCATACCAGTATTTGCTTCAACTACCAGGCAAGTTTCTTTGTACTGTGTTGTTTTAAATATCAAAATTGGGTTTATAGCAACTTTTGTCTTGGGAACTATAAGCCAAGAAGTTTTTCCATTCTTGATTTGTGGATTTAAGAGTAATAAAAAGTAATGCTTTTCAGTACTTGTTCTTTTCTTCCTCTTATTAGAACCACCTTTTTTTAGTGAGATTGGTACAATACCTCTTGTGTCTGTAGTCTAGGTAATATTGCAGTTATCCTGTTCTCCGGAGTAGCTGACTTGCTGCTTTTAAAAACTGATAAGGGCAAGTACTGAAGACTTGATCCGAGTTTTAACAGGGCTGACAATGTTTTGTTCTTTAGTTGCTTGCACTCAGTGGCCTGTTGGTTTTGTTGGGAGGGGGGAGGGCTTGATTGAGGTTTTCTTGGTTGCTTAGGGGTTCTTTGGGGTTTTTTTCTTTGATTGTTCATTTGTTTGGTTTTGGTTGGGGGTTTTTTGAGTTTTTATTGGCCTGTTCTTCCTGTAATTTATTCTCCTCAGTATGTACAGAGATAGGTGCCCTTATGGCCAATTTCAGATGTCCATGATTCTTGGCTTGCTTTACTTGTCAGAGATTCAGCCAGCCGTTGTGTAGTATCAGGTCACCAGCAATACATTCACATGATGTTTTCAGTCTTGAACAGTACAGCGGAATTCAGGAAGCAGTCTGGAAATAAACTACTGTATGGATCTGCCCCTTGTAAGCCTCTTTAACTAAATAATCAGATTGCTGTGTCTTGTACACTTAAAGTGTAATAAAGACCATACAGGCGGTCAAAGTGCCTAACTTTGTAAAAATAGTAGCGAAACAACCCTGAAGGAGTTTAGGAAGAAAAAAATTTGGGTAAATATTAAGGAAATATTACTGACCAAAATTATATCTGACCAGGGTAGAAGACCTTCTGCCTAGACAAGTAGCATTATGAATCATAAGCAGAGTACTAAGTCACTTTTGCACATCTGCAACAAATCCTGTATATCAGCAGGGTGGGTCCTCTGAGTCCTAATTCATTATACCTTTGTATAATGAATTTCATTATTAACCTCTACAAATATCCAGGATTTTCTTGCCAACATTAGGGATTTCATTTGACTTGGCAATTAGCACTGAGTTGAAAACTAAGAAAAGGAAAGAATTTGGCAGTTGCTGGCCTTTTTAATGCCAGAAGGCTTGTTTCCCATTTCCTCATGTGTATTGCTTTTGCTACACTGAAGTGGGTGGTGATCTTTCTAGAGAACTACCTTGAGAATGAGTCTGTGACACTTTCTAAGCCCTGATCCTGAAGAAATTTGCATTCCTTGAACACCATCTTTAAGTGTACTTTTTGTTTGATTAGATTATCTCATTAACCAGGGCATGTTGTAACACCTCTGCATCTTTAGCTGCTAATTATTTTTAATGCTATTGTAGGCACCCGGAAGAAAAGCTTAGCTTCCTAGTAGAAAATATACAACGGGCAAAAAGTCCCCAAAAAATCTTCTATAGGCAAAAGAGCTTGACTAATAGCTCTTCAGTTAGCTTTCACTTTAAATGATGCATCTAGGATATACATTTAACCTTCCCACATTGATTCCTTTACTTTGTGAGTTGAACCCTAGTAACGCTATACTGGTGGCTTATATAACACTACACTCACTGGCAATATGGGTCTTTTATATCCTGTCCTGCTAAAGTATTGTAACTCTGATAGTCCACTTTACCATGTTGACTTATTGTTAATTTAGTGTATGTTTTGGGGAAGATGAAAGATAAGATACCCTCACTGCTCTCTATGCTGCTGTGCTTCAAAAGGGAGAACTCTTAAACTAGGCAGGTGAAAGTCGTTTACTTGTGGGAAGCTTGTACTGAGTAACAGGTGAAGCAGTGAGGGTTCACAATCATAAATAAACTGTGTTTTCTGTGTTTGAAACACTGGCTTTGCCTAAGGTCAGCTATGCCAAGTACAGATCAGTAGGAGCCAGTTACATGTGTGAACCTTGGAGTCAGTATGAATCAGTCAGTGCTTGGTAAGGGTGGAAAAAATGGGAAGAGAGGTGCTGTTCCTACCTAGCTTGGAGGCCAAATGAAATGCTTGAGCTAATCCAACAGGCTCTTCCTTAAAGAGGCAGTTTCATTCCATCCTCTATGCTTCTGGCACTATTCTCCTGCTGCTTAAATTGTGCCAATTCTCAGCTTGCTAATCAAATTATAGGTAGTATCAATCACCTAACCTGTTAAAAACTTGCCTGGTTAATCTCTTGCCTTGTAAGTGAGCAGGCACAAGGGTAGGGACAAGGAGCTGTTTCTCTGTTGGATCACTCTGAGCTCTGAGGGGCTTTGCAGAAAGCTTGGCTGAGTGTCAAATCTGTACACTATGGCCCGAAAGCAGTCCAGTTCCTTATCTTGTAAGACTAGTTAAACTCTCCAAGCAATTTAATAACCTATGGTTGAATGAATTTAGATACATATCAAAGTTTGTTTACGTTAAAAGAGGTTGTGTAGCAGTATTAGGGTTGGTAGCAGAGGAAGGTGCCTGCTAATGTTGTCAATAGCATAAGAACACAAATTTTTATAACTGCTAAGGATTAACTGCTCAGTACAGGAGATTGATTACTTTGCTTCCCTTTGCTGAAATAAGACTTGTAATGGTAATGGTTTTGGTGTGATACCTAAAGTAAGCTTGTGTATTTCTTTGACTTCCAACAGCACTGAGATAGGAAAGCTACTAGGCTTAAGGTATTTTTAGTATGGTGCTATTTTAACTGGTGGTATGGTAATTAATGTTTAGTATGGTAATTAACATTTATTCCTTCTTGAGCAGAAATTATTGCTTGGGAGAAGAACACAGATTCTGAAACAATAACTTTTCTTGGAAAATATCATTATAGTGGAACATTACCATAGTGGTTTTCAGCAGTGTTCTGCTTAATCTAGTATTCTGTTATTTAGTCTCATAAAGCGCAGGATTGACTTTCATAGGTTCTGTTGTGGTTTGTCTCAAAAATGCCCTGATTCACACACACGGTAAATCTTTTATTTTTGAGAGTCTGAGTTAACAGCAGTAGCTGATTTTGCAGCACTAAGGAGTATATGGAATTTCAGTTGTCATAGAACTGATATGGTTAACAGCTTGCTATGGAAAGGGATAAATTCTGATCCCATTCATGACTGTGCATCTTCCCATGCTTGTCCTTCTGGTCTTGGCTGCAGTCTTTCCTGAGCTTGTTCAGCAAGCTGAACAATCAAGACTGGCTTTGTTGTTCAGCTTTTTCTGCTGGAGTGTTGAACTTGATCGGCCTCATGAAGGAGTTGCATTTTATGTGAAGGAGCAGCTGAATTGCATGGGGTTCTACCTTCAGTCAGATGAGCCTGTTGAGAGCTTATAGGTTAAGATTTGAGGGCAGATCAATAGGGGTGACACTGTAGTGGGAGTTTGCTACAGACCCCCTAAGCAGGAAGCAGATGAGACCTTCAGACCACTGCAAGATGCTTCATATTTACAGGCCCCGATTCTTATGAGAGACTTCAGTTACCTCACAGTGTTGAAGAAGAAGCACCACAGCAGGACACAGGCAGTCCAGGAGGTTTCTGGAATGAGTTGATGATCTCTTGCTGAATCGATGACAAGTGATCAAGGAGCTGATGAAGGAAGGCATTATGCTGGACTGCCACCTTAAAAAAAGGAAGAATCGGTTAGGACATTAAGGCTGGAAGCAACCTTAGTTGCAGTTACCATGTTATAGTGGCATTCAGGATTGTGAGAAGGAGCAAAGCAAAAACCAGGATCACAGTCCTGAACTAGTTAACCCTATTTTGAACAGAGGAGTTATGCTGGAGGATTCCGTCAGTGACCTTAATCAGTCACAAGTGGCTGCCAGGTTAAAAGTGTTTGTGCCTGTTCTCTGCTTGTCTTCCTGCAGTTCACTTATGCTGTTTGTAATGTTTTTGTAGCTGCTTGGAGAGGTCCACTTGGGGACTTTATCCATTTAGTTTTAATCCATCAGAGGATGCAGCTAAATGTGCAAGTGTACAGTACAACTGAGGTGATATTGGAGCTTTCTTCCTCCAGGAGGGCAGTGCCCCTTTCTCTAGTCCTTAGCATCTGCTGCTCACCCTGTACTGATTGGGGCAGATCCACTGCATAAGCTGACTCAGTACATAAAGCTGGCAGAAAGCTAACCTAGCAAAAAGCTGAGTTCTCTGCTGGGCTAATGAGTTGAGTTAGCTCTAATGGGGTCTAGGTTAATAGTCCCTCTGCTCTTTCCCATGCTGTTCTAGCCCTTTCATGTACCCTCTCTGTAAGCAGGGTGCTACCTTAAGGGCATAATTTGTGGTTATTTTAACACAGCAAGAGTGAAGCAGCACTAACCAGGAGCCTGTCCAGAATGGAGGTCTGTAGTTTTTGGGTCTGTGCCCTGTCACAAGAACAAGCATGTATATAAAGAGTAAGTTGGCTGATTTCTTCCCTTTTTTTATTTCTTTAGATGAGAAGCATCTCATCTGAAGAGGTGGAAGGAATGTCCTCAGTACATCTTTAATCTAACTTGATATTTGTTTTAAGGATAAAGCTTTAACATTCTTAGCTGTTAAAGGAATTTCTGACTATTTTTCTCACCTTTTCCATCTAGCACTACTAAGGAGAAAAGCTTTTCATAGTTGCTGTTTGATTTGGGTAATAATTTGGGTTCTTAGGCAGATAAAACAGAATGCATTTAACAGAGCTTTGATAAAAGCTTGGTGCAGTAATGTCTATTATTATAGCTCTATACAGTAGGTAGAGCTTCTAATTTTGGATGTTAGACCTCTATTCTTCAATTTTACAATAGCCTGCTTAGAGTAATTAACAGAGCGGTGAAATGTGGTAGTGAAGAAACTGGATAATTATGGCAGTGCTCCTTTTAATTTTGTCCTAGTGTCCCTGTATTGTTTTCTTGTCTAGTTTGGGAAGAGGAGGGGTGTGGTAAGGAATAGAGTCTTTCTGCATCTAGGCTTTAGAGACCAGCATTAGAGGGGTTTGGTCTTTTGCCATCACAGCATTTGTGCTGCAGGCATAAATTGTTCATACCGAAAATTGCTGTACTATCACATAGACCAGGTAAGATTGTCTTCAGAATCAGATAAAATAGCATTTATGTAGCAGTAACGTTCCTTTAGAAGATGAGCAAATCTGCACCTATAAAAGGAAAGATAAATGCTTCACTGTACAGGTAGTGTTTTTTCCTTAATAGTCAGTGTCTAGGAAGCCTTGCTAGTCAGGGTAGACAAGTCTAACAATTCAAGTGCTGTCTGTACTAAGGAACTGTAGTGGCTTAATCTTTTGTGCATGTTACTAATCCTTTTAGAGTGCCTTCTAGTAGTTGAGTTCCTCATGATGAAATAATACTTCTTGCTGAACACCCAGCATTCTTTAACTGTATTTTCTAGGAAATGTATTCAGAAAAACAGAATTAGCTGTCTAATATTAAAAAAAAAAAAAAAGTAGGTGCTGTCTGTATCCAAGTAACTTAGAATAAACAGCTATAGATAAGGTACAGTTCCTTAATATGAAATTATCTCTGACTGTTTTTCTTTATGAATGTTGTGAAATACTTGTTAATCCTTAACTGCTAAGACATACAGTTTGGCAGTTGTTTGTAAAAGTGATTCTCAAGGAGAGATAGAACAATCCTTTCCTTCTGCAGAAAACTATTGTTGTTTAAAACTGAACACAACAGCAAAAATTGAGAAAATAAGCCAATGCCAGTGTACATACAGGTAAGAATGCCTGTTCACATGTGGCAGAAGCAGAGGACAGAGCTGCTGGGGAGAGAAAGAGGACCATTTTGTTAATCTTGTCTAGTGAAAACCAAAAGATGATGGTGACAGGAAGCAGTGGAAATCGTTGAGAACTGAGACAAAAATTGCAGACCTCTGATCCAGGGAGGAAGGTTGTCACCCTTGCTGCAGAGCCCAGCCCATAAAGCTATTGCTTACCTGGTGGTGACTTAATTAGAAGAGGAAAAGTTCTCAGTCCAGTTCCTCCAGGGTCTATCACTGCAAGTAAATTTACCCATTTTTATTATGTTGTTCTGTATATACTGGTTGCACAGTCACAGAGAACCCATAGGGAGAGATTCAAATGTTGACATTTCTTTGGTGCTATGGGCAAGATGGAATTATCAACATGAGGACTAGTATTGCAGAATATCTCAGTTATATCTCAGCACATCACGAGTCAAGTAATATGGGTTCCATGGGTGTCTGTGTTGCACTTCTTTGAAGTTTATTTAAAGCTTTTTCTAAATGCTTGTTTATAAGCTACATATGCAAAGCTGTTTTTGCAAACCTGTCTTGTGGTTATTCCAAGATATATATAACTGGGCTTCTCAAAGTTTAGAGCAGAATTGTCTCAGTGTGGATAGGGGATGACTTTCTTTCATGTTGAACATGACTAGATGCTGAATAGGTATTTGTACGTGAAAACTACCATATTATTGAAGAAAGCAGGCATCAGTAATGTATAGGCATAAGGTTAACTTGTATTGAAATTCACTGTCATGTAGAAAGTATCTGGATTGAATAGAACAACTTGTTTTAACACTAAACTGGGTCATTTGATGTTATCTTTCTTTCCTTTGAAACAGAGTGACTGCCTGACTCCAACAAAGTAGATTTTACCAAAGCAGACCAAATTCTATTTGTAGGTAGATTTCTCAGCTATAAGATAAACATTTGAATTCTTGGAAAGTTCTATTCTGTTCAGAATGTTCTGTTTAGATTTTTGTTAAATGTCATTTAGTATGTTTATGAAATGTCACCTTCATGTTTTACAAAGTTACAGTAGCAAGTGAAGAATAATACTACAGGAGAAAGACCTAAAAATTGAGAGAAATAGATTTTCAATAAATACCCATAGTTTTAACTAATAATGAATCATAATTGAAACTTTTTAATCTTAAAATTAATATGCCTTGCAAACTAGCTGATCTGTACAGGCTACCAACATGCTCAGGATCCCTTACTAATTAAATTGTGAAAACTAAATATAGTAACCTGTAAATATGTGCTTTGCATATTCCTGTGAATTGTTTAAAACCGAAACTGCTGCTAATTGATGTTTATTTGATGAGGGAACAAGCCATGCACTGATACGTTTTCCACTTTCATGTCATCACACTAATCAGTTTTTTTAATCAGGTCTCAAATCAGCTCTAGTTGTTAAGACAAACTGTTGTCTCTAATAATGAACTTCATTATTTTTATAAATGCCTGTAATATTTTTATTGTAGGTAAGCAAGTGAGAACCAAACTGTCACAGGCCTTTAATCACTGGCTGAATGTTCCGGAAGATAAAATACAGGTACTGACTAATTATTTTTAAAAGATTGTTATCTTTCTTCTTCTAAGACTACTCGCAAACAGATGATTCTCTTACATAGCATAAATTATCAGAAATATTAAGTGCACTAATTTTTGAATAGAAAGTAAAATCTCAGGAAAACAACTTCACTGCAAAGCTTTTACTGTGAGGCAACACTAAAGAAATTACTTCTATGTCTTACTATGATAGTTACTTCTTTCCAAGTGTGTTCAACCTTTGAAGTTGTACATAAGCAGCTATCATTGTTACCTACTTAACATAACTCAGTTATTAACACTGAGTTATTACAAAAGAAGCTAGACAGTTAACTAATAGACTTCGCAAATATAGTGTTTGAAAATAAAATCTTTAAGATTTTAATACAAGAATATCAGGGACAGCAATTAAATCAACTTCACAAACCTAAAACTGAGACAGGTGTATCATACAGTCCTTACTTTCTAATGAAAAGCATTATCTAGGAGTTCACATTTCCTTTTATCTTGGATGAAGGGTGCAAGAGGCATGGCTGTGTATTTAAACACTGTGGCTTGCCAAATGAAGACTTATCCTCTGTTTTAGGTTAGACTGCAGTTTTGCTCAACTGCATACAGAGTGTACAAAATATTTTCTGTCCAAGACAGTGTAAGGAATGAATACAATTGGTTGTGGCTTTTGACAACCAGCTGGTCCTTTGTTGACTTCATTAATTGTTCACAGAATTATCTTTAGAGTTTGTGAAGGAGTCATTTTTAGGGTGGCTTAAGAGTGACACTTCATAGCTCTCAAGTAGCAAAGTGATTTAAGTGGTTTAAGAGGCTGCGTTTCATAATCTAGGAACTCTTCTGTTTTTCATCCTATCTGTGTAACTTTCTAGCAAATTTTTTTTTTTGTCTTTCAGCTGGACTCATCTTACCTTTTGTGCTCAGACAAATATCCAAATGAAATATATAATATAGCAATCTGTGGATTGTATGTATGGGTTTAGTCTAATATCACAGATCAGGATTCAGATTGGAAGAAGCCTCTGAAAGTTATCTAGGACAGCCCTGTGCTTAAAGCAGAGCTTGCTCTGTAGCTGCTTTAGGCTTCTAGGAGCCTTGTTGAGTTTTAAAAATCTGGCAATGGGGTTTCTGCAGCTTCCCAGGGCCTGTCTTCTCATGCTGAGCCCCTTTCATTATAACAAACCCTTCCATTCTATTCAACTAGGATTTTTTTATGTTGCAATCTGACTGTTGCTTCCTGCCCTTTTGCTGAGCACCCGTGACAGTATGGTTCATTTTTGCTTAGTGCTATAGTAAACTAAAGCTGCAGTTCCTCTGTGTGAGCAGAAGTTATCAGTTCTGTCACTTTAAACTGGTGATGATGTAACTGCTACTGAAAACGTGGACCACTTGTTTTATCTTTATGAGGAAAACCAATGCTTTAATGTCTCCTTTATTACTCAAGTTGTTTCTAATAGGAGGGAAAAACAAGACTCTGTCTTCTTTTAGTCTTTGTGACCCAATTATTACAGCTTTTGTTCATTCTTACACTAATTTTAATAACTAGAGATGGTTGAAGTCTGGAGGACCAGCTCTGGTCATCTTTTTGACATCTCTCAAAATCTGAAGGTATCCCCTGTGTCTAACAGCCCAATTAATTTCCAGCTATTTGTATTTTTTTTTATTAAAAGTCTGAATGCTGGCACTCATTCTGGGACTTTTTTCTTACCTTAGATTATTTGTCTTTGTGTAGTTTATTTAGATTATGCAATTGAGGCTACTGTTCCTTGATAGTTTATTTTACTATTTTTTAATAGTTACTATTACTATTTATAATTAGCTGCCACTATTGCACCTTTTGCCCCAGCTGAGTGTTAAACACTTACTGAATTTCCAGTTCCCATTTGGTGCCGCACTGAGACACTTCAGCTTGGTGAGTTAGAGAACACTGGGTTTGTCAGGTGAACTTTCTTCGGAGAAGGCACTGAAATGGCCTAGCAAGAGTCAAGCAAATTTTAAAGCTATTGCAGATAAGGAGGTAGAAGAAGTCTGTGTGTTGCAGTGATAGTGCAGCAGGTACTGATTAGATAGATTTAGGTTGTAAGAAAACATAGCACTCTCTACTGGATCTTCAGCTTTCATAATGGAGACCAGTCTTTTAATTTTCTTAGGCTACTTCCTGATGTCTTCTAAAATAATCTTTTTCTGATATCTGAACTGTTTCATTCCTTTCTTTCACCTTTGAAGCATTTTTGACACTGTCTTAAGTTCACCAGATAGTTTTATAGATACACAGAGTCGTGAAACACTGTTTCCTTTAAATCTTAGGCAAATGGAAGTTGCAAGAGGTCATGAAACTGACAGTAATGTGAATAGTAATAGGTTAGCAAGAGAAACACTAGAATACGCTTATCCAGTGAATTGGCACAACACAGGGAAACTTTACTGATAGTACTGAGAATGAGATAATGGACCAAAAGAATATTCAAATAGGTGTGTAAAGTTGCCTTCAGTAAGTACTCTATCCTTTGACTTCATGAGTGCTTGAGTGGGTTGTTCTTGCAGTTATGTCTTAGAAAAGGGATCAAATTGTTGGGGTTTGAGTTTTAATCTTTGGAACAATATTCACTGAACACCAGGTGGCTTGGTGCTCAAGAAGTCCTTGTTTTGTCCTACAGCACCCACCAAATAGGACCATTCTAGATATTTGCTGCCATTTTATGGTGGTCTTAGTATTTTTTAACAGTTGCTTTGATTAATGTTAACTGAACGCAATGTTTGTAGCTAACAAGTGTAATTGGTTCATTAGCTTTAAAATCATATCTTAATCAGATAGGTTTTTCAGTGAGTTTATACAGTATGCAGTTTTACATGCTTAAATTTATTTCCATTTAAGCACATGCTGAATATACCTGTTGCTTGTATGACAGCTGTGGAATAAAAGTAGTGCATGGTGCTAAGACTCTTCATTTTTTGTTGAGTTGTTAAGGTTTTGTTTTATTCAAATGTAGTCAGCTACAAGCCTGACGTTGTGAGGGGTTTATTGCACACCTCGGGTGGTGTGTGATATTGGTCTACTTAGTAACAAACAGTGGGTAGGAAGCTTCCCAAAAGAAATTGTAGCTGTTGTCTTTTTGCCAGGAATTTTCCAAATGATGTTTAAGAGGGAATAGTCTGCCCTTTAATAGCTCAGTACTGAATATAGCCACACAAAGTGTGGGAAAAGAAAGATGAATGCTCTCTCCACTTATCAAAACAAGGTTCACAAGAGAAATGTGATAATGGATGATACCTGACACTCTCAAGAACTGACTGGGAGATTTCAGGTTTGTAAATCTAAACATTTCAAAACACTGTTTATTTTATTTTCCCCTAGTCATGTTTCTAATAACAGTTACTTCATGACTCCTAGACAATGGCATGTTTTAGAACAGTAGCAACAGTGGAGAGGAGCATGCAAGGGGAAGCACTTCAGGAAGTAAGTTAACTTTGAATCTGAAAACATTACACAAAAGCCTCTATGATCTTGGACTTAGAGCAAACTGGATGATGAAGAGAATCGTAAATCTGTACTAACAGTGAAAAGCAAGTTGCCTAAAGATGAACCTCAGTGATAGAGAATATAGTTCTTTAAAACATTATTAATTTTAAATATAGTCTTGCAAAATTCACTGTTAAATTACAGTAACAGACTTAACAATGTTTTCTTCTTGTGATAGGTTATCATTGAAGTGACAGAGATGTTGCATAATGCAAGCCTACTAGTGGACGATATTGAAGATAACTCAAAGCTACGGCGGGGCTTTCCAGTGGCACACAGTATCTATGGAATTCCATCTGTAATCAACTGTGCTAATTATGTTTATTTTCTTGGCTTAGAGAAGGTTTTAACCCTTGATCATCCGGATGCTGTTAAAGTTTTTACCCGTCAACTTCTGGAACTCCATAAAGGTCAAGGCTTGGATATTTACTGGAGGGATACTTACACCTGCCCTACGGAGGCTGAGTATAAAGCTATGGTACTGCAAAAGACAGGTGGTCTCTTTGGATTAGCTGTAGGCCTCATGCAGCTGTTCTCAAATTATAAAAAAGACTTAAAGCCTCTGCTTAACACACTTGGTCTCTTCTTCCAAATAAGAGATGATTATGCCAACTTGCACTCCAAAGAATATAGTGAGAACAAGAGTTTTTGTGAAGACTTAACTGAGGGCAAGTTCTCGTTCCCAACCATTCATGCAATTTGGTCAAGACCTGAAAGTACTCAGGTGCAAAACATTTTACGTCAAAGGACGGAGAACATAGATATAAAAAAATACTGTGTGCATTACCTTGAAAATGTTGGTTCCTTTGAGTACACTCGGAATACATTGAAAGAGCTTGAATCTGAAGCCTATAAACAAATTGAATTGCTTGGGGGAAACCCTGAGCTTGTAGCACTAGTTCAACAGCTGAGCAAAATGTTCAAAGAAACTGCAAATTAAAAAATTACCTTCTGGGTGTGGATTAAAACTGTTTTTAAAATTGGAAAATAACCAGATGGAAAGGTGTGATAATCAATCTCATGTAAAACTTTCTCTTGTAGCTATGTTACAAAAATTACTGTTAAAAATAACTTGTCATTGGGTTTTGAAATATATACCCTATTATCTCTGAAGTCCTAACTGTAACTGCTTACAGTTGGTTTTGTTAAAGCAGATGTACTAGAACTAAAACAAGTTTTGACTCTAAATGTAATAGTCTTTACACAATCACAGGCATTATTTCATTCCTAAAACTCTTGGGCCCCTAGCCAGGCTATCTTAGGATTCTGGTTGAAATTCTGTGTTAAATTAAATCAGGTTGACGTGTGTGTATTTTAAACAATGTTCTTGTAAACCAAAGTGTGTGTTAAAAAACAGAAGTAGATACTTGCAACCACAATGCACATAAAATTGTTGTGTGATATTTCTAAGTTTGACTTACGAAAATCAGGTGGATCAGTTTACTGTGTTGTAGGGTGGATATCCTATCCAGTTTCTGTGGATATTTTCAGGGGAAAGTGAATTACAAAAGATACTATTTCACATGCAAATAAGAAATTGTGACTTCATAAAGATTTTGAAGTACCTTAGAGAAAATATTTCATCACATGAGCAAAGTGTAAAATTGCTGCTGATTCCAGCTCTGCAGTGAGTAATTTTGCTAACCTGGTTTTAGATTCTGAAATTGTCATTCTGTAGCCAGAAACTTAAATCTATGCATTAGAGCTCATATATGTAACTGTAGCTAGCACCATAATGAGCTGCTGTTAGAAATGGAAAAGGATTCACACCAGGTAACTTTAGGACACCATAATTGGTGCAGCTCTCTTTTATCTCTGCTTATAATTGAGGGGCTTCTCCAAGACTTTATTCATAATTCATACTTCATTGAATTGCTGTCTGGAGGCATGTTCTAGATCTCTCCAAAGAGACAAGAGCTGTCGGGTTTTTATTTTTGTTAAAAGAGAGTACAGTATCTTGTTTTACAAGCTACAATACCACTTCACTTTTGTTAATTGCTTAAATAGAGCTTTAAAATTGTAGACATACCAAAATAGATCTGGGACTGAGAGCAAGATTTAGAGGTGGGGATAAGTAACAAAGTTTTCTGCTCATATATATAAGTATAAATATATATAAATAAATATATAGAAAGAAAAAGGTTAATACAGTGTAAGCAGAGATGTTTGTTTTTTTCTTGGCTGTGCTGGCTTTATTCAGGTTCAGTTCCCTTAGTATTCACAGGTATATTAAGCTTTCCTTTGGGGGTAGCAAGGTAATGGTTTGGATCAAAAGTAGGACTGGTGCTATAAGATGTGGTGTTAGCTCAAGCATACTCTAGAATGGACAGAGGTACTGGGGTTCTGATAGCTAAAGGATAGTTTTATGCAGGTGTTTGTTTACTGTACCTGGATAACAGGAAGAGGTATGATCTCAACCCATTGAGAAAACTAACTGAAGAAGGTTGCTATAATGTCTTCCCTGGGCAGTCTTAATAGCCTTCTGAAAGTGATCAGACATGACAAAATTGAGGATGACTGCTTTCAGTCAGAAATATTATGTAATTATGGATGATAGCCTACCCCTTTTATCTGCATGCCGAGGAGAAACCTTTGTCTGATTAGGCACTGAATAATAGGCTTTTCACTGAATGGACCTGGTTGCCAGGACTGAATAGCTTAAAGTTGGTGAAAGGTGTCTTTAATGTTAATGAAAGAGAATTGTAATTCCTTTTGCATAACTTGCAGTGCTTAGTAAGCCTGTAAATTTTTAATGTGTTATGTGAAAATACTGTCTGCAGCAAATTACATGTATTTTGTGCCGTGTCTTGGGAGTTTCTAAGCACTGTTACAATTAATGTTGAATAGGGGAAGGCACTGAAAAGATTATTGTTGTCAGGAGAATCTCCTAGTCTTACTTTGAAATGTATCTTTGTGCCTGTTAGGATATTGTAACTGCAACACAATGCAAAGTGCACTTAGTGCCATCTCATTTCTGTTCTGTTGCTGGATGTAAACGGTTTTGTGTAATCAAACTTTCATAATGAGGTAGCTTTTCTTACTTTTTGTATAAAGCTTTTCTACCATCTGAGATTTCTGCTATGTCATTGCTCCTTTGTTTCATTCTGGCAATTCACCCCAGTATTTATGCTAATTCTGTATCTTTTAGCATGTGCCTTCATTAGGAGTTGGTACATGGATGTTTTCCAGTTGCAGGCCATTTAAACCTCAAATGGGTAAGAAGGGAAAAGTTGGTCCCACTTTCTTTTTCCAGGTTACAAGAGACCATGCAGCTCTGTCTTACTCTTCTGCCTTCAAGGTGTTTGATGCCAGTATTCAAAGCATACCCTGAAGATATATCTGAAATGACCCAGAAGTAGACCCATCCTTGCTCTTCACTTTGGTTAGGATAACCAGGATTGTGAGAGCTTTTCCTGATGTAGTCAGGAGTTGGAAGAGGCTGGGATATTTCCCCTTCATCTGTGAAGCTGGTAGAGCATCTCAAAGTACTAAATGTGAGTAGTAACAATGTCTGTTAGTCAAGGTAGATTTTGTATTTGGTGCCGTAAGTTGAGTCTGTGCAGTCTCATCATTGTTCTCTAATGTTATCACCGGTACTGGCTCCTGAAGTTAAGCTGTGTTTGGAAAAACCCTTCTTTAAAGCAGCATGGGAGTTCTTTTGACTACAGAATTAGTTAGCTGTGTAAGTGCCCTGCTACGCCTCCCACAACACAGGGAGTAGGGGTTTTTCCTGATTTTCTTAAGATATGCACTGTTGTAAATGGAAATCCAAGGTGCAAGGGGAGATGCCCACAGGGAAACAAAGGGGATGTTGATTTCAAGTCAGTCTCTTTGAGCCAGAATTGTTCCCTTTATCTTCCTACCATTGCCAACAAGTTCTACTTTGATCAGATTTTTCAAGTATTTCTTGGGGGTTTAGTTCTTGCAGTTCACATTAAGAGAAATGCAAATACTCATCAGTCTGGAGCATTCCCCCCCCACCTCAGTCTGTTTTCTGATTGTGCACTTGCTTGGGTATAAATGAATGCTGTCACCTGTCTTTGAGTAGCCAGCCACTGGATGGGGCATCTGTCTTTGATTTTTAAATGGCTGATGTTTACCCCATCAATTATGATGAAAATTGCATAATTTCAAGACCTTGCTGAGGAGATAGGTTTCTCCTTTTGAACTCAGGCGGTTCAGGTACTCACTCAGAGCAACTTTGTATGTATCAGCCAGTTGTTGATACAAACAAACTAAAACTGTTAATGGGAAAGAAACTGTTTTCATTTCTTTATGCTTCTGCTTTTTTGTTAATTTTGCAAATCTGACTGCATGTGCTATGGAAATTTCCTATATTAATGACTGTTTTCCTTGGTTATTGTTAAAATGCTAGCAAGGTATAAAAACATGGGGTTTGTGAGGGGGTTTGCATTTCTCATGTAAAACTGGTTTGAATTTAAATACACCTTTGTCATTGAATTGGGCCAGGCTTTTATTCATGTGCAAGAGCCATATGGGCATCTGTTGCTCTTCTTTGTCTCGTCTTAATCATTTTACATTTCAGGTTTGGTATTTACTATGTTCTTTGTATTATTTGCTCAGCACTTCCACTGTAATTCTTCTTTCAGCTATATTTCTATTCTGCTGTTAATACCAAGCACACATAATACCATCAAAGTTGTTTTTGATCCTGGACAAACAAAATAGTCTGGGTCTGCTTTTGAAATGTTGAATCTTGGTTTGTCATTCACTTTCAGAAAAGTAATCCAAGATTAAGCCAAGATTTTCTGCAATCTTGAAATGCCTGAAACTTCTTTTCCAGGAAGCTAAAGCCTGTAGCATTTTATATTATCATAAATTATTTTTGTCTCATGTAGCTTGAGCTTTTTTCCTTGCCCTACCTGTTTGCTTTCAACACCATTTTGCTTTAGTGGTAATTCTTGCTAGGTCTTTTATGAATGAACTTAACTCACTAGCCCTGAGGGAGAGAAGTTAATTTTTGTCCAGGTTAATGAATTATCCCACTCAGCAAGAGCTTGATGAATGTCAGAGCTAGCTGGTGGACAAAGGCCAGGGAAAGGATTTGAGAGACTATGAAAACCCATTTTTGCCTTCTGAGGCTGCCTCATGTAATTTCACCTTGTTTTACAGAATTTACTTGAGTTTGTAAGGAAAGGCTTAAGTGTGTGTTTCTCTGAGCTTTCTTGCTTTCCAAATAGACTGTGAGAGATACTTAAGTTAAAAAATTCTTATTCTGATAATTATTTATGTAACTTGCATATATCATCTAAAGATTTTGATTAAAGGTACAGATAAAACAGTACATTGTTTCATCACTTTATTTTTCTTTCTCTTAACAATTTTTCTGTTCTTGAAATCAGGGAAACATAATCTGCCGTGTTCCTGTTTGAGTTGATTGCTACCTCACATTAACATCCTTCCTGAATAACTTTTATCAGAGCTGAGCATCCATGTTCAGCCTTTTATGCAGCACTTAAAATTACTTTAGAGGCACCTTATGAGGTGTGGCAAGGAATAATTCATGATTTATTAACTCACTTCAAGCATATAATCTGCAAAACTTCTAATAAAGATGTAGGTTAAACCATATTAACCCTGATAGTGTTCCTCACCTGTGTACCCTATGGAACAAGTAAGTTCTCAATTAACCTACTGAAAAGGTATTTACTGATCATCTCTGTTTAGTACAGCTTAGAGAACCATGGGAGATACACCAAGAAGGCCTAAGGTGCCACTTCAAGGGAAAGCTCTGCAAAACCTGACATGAATTTGTGTAGAAGGCTAACTCTGAGGTGAAGGGAAATCATAGATAATTTTCTGCTTTTGAGCTTCAGGAAAATGTTCTGCTCATTGGTATATGAATTACATGCTGACAGTTAAGCAGCTGCATCATCTCTTGAGCACAGTGGGTCATTTTCACTCTTTTCATAATGTTTCAGATGCTATTTCTAGAGCATATAGTGCGAGTTACTTAATCACTAAGTAAAGTAATTACAGATTTATGTAAAATGGCAAAAGCCTACATTTTGTTTATGTATTTTGAAATGCAAAAAACTGTTCTGTTCTCTTGCAATCTATGTTACTTTGCAGAGAACTTGTGTTGGCTGAGGGAGGCATAACCTTTCACTGACTGAATTTATTAAAACCGGGCTGACACCAAGCCTGTGTGAACAGATTGGGGGGGGGGGGGGAAGGTTTGCAAGAAGAAAAACAAAACAAAGTTCTTTAAAAGTAGAATCTCCCATAATTGCAGAGTAAGTATATGAAGCATGGAACTAACTCCAACAGTTTTTCTGTGGGTTTGGCTGAAGAACCTGTAGATAACTGCTTTCTTTTTGGGGGTGGGATGAAATGTACAGGTCAGAGTAAAAGCCAGATGGAGGAATTGTCATTACTATTCAGAGAAATGTAAAAACTGTGCTATAAACCTAATCTCTTATCTTGTACACTAACCAGCATGAATATTGAATAAATTCATAAGCTAAATCCATTTTTACTCAAGTGCTTATGAGATGCTGAAATAGTAAGTTGAGGTAATGAGGTGAAAATGTTAAACTGGTCTAGTTGTTTCATTGGCATTGGGACTGTCCTGTTCTTTGTCTAGTACAGAGCATGAGCTATGGCTGTTTGCTGATTACAATACTGAAACAAGAAGTGCAAAGAAATAGAAAGAATAAACAGTAAGTTATGCTATCCTCCTTATTTATCATTTTAGAAATACAAAACACATAAATTTGACAACGTGTGTAGGTTCAGAGAATGGATGGATTACACATCAAACTAGGAATAAGATGGGCAGCTGGGGTCAGAAAGATCAAAAGTATTTGCTTGTTTTCAGTGCCTTTCCTGTCAGGCAGTACACAAAGTGGAGCATGCTCTCAGCTTTGACCTTGGGAACAGTGGAGGAGTCAGGAAAGGTGAGCAAGAGGACTTGCTGCTGTCACTTGTACCACTATCCATGTGCTTCAGCATGGTTTGAAACTAGAAGAGATTGTTCCAAGAGTGCCCTCTGTGGGAGATGATTGAGCTTAGGAACCCAGATGAGATGGCACCACCATCAAAGATGTGGAAAAAGGACTAGGGTATCTATTTTTCCCCAATGCTATTAGTTGGCCTGAAATAACACATTACCTATGACAAAGGACGACTCTGAGATAAAGGCACAGAGATCTTTGCCGGATTGTTCCTTTGGGGAGCAGCTGCTTTATGCAAGACAGTACAGCGTACCCTTGAGGCTTGTTACTTGAAGATGCAAGCTATCAGCATGGTAAAGAATATACACATTATCCAGATAATTTTGTTTGGAATGTGCTAGTGTTACCAAATACCCACACCTAATTTCTGTAGTCAGTATCACAGACTCAGAGTAAAGAGTACTAATATCCTGCCTGCCAACAAAACAGATTTAATGTAATGGAGGCGTAGGACTGAAAGAGCTGCTTAATTATTTACTGTCATGATTGTTCCAGTCTTTGTGGTGCCAACATTCAAATGATACTGTTTGCATTAAGCTGTTATGGGCCATTGAACTATGAAACACAAGAGATTAACAGATGTGAAAAACAACAATTAGGATACTTTGATTCTTATAACCTCAGCTATTAGATCTTGCTATGCCTATCTCTATCAAACTGAAGAGATTGTTATAGATGAAATGCCAATTTAATCGAATTAACAATTTACATGAGCCAAATTATTAATATAAAAAATAAACAGAATTTATTTTTTGATCAAATTAACAATTTCGGATAGCCACTTTCAAACGGCAGGGTCAAGCCTAGGTTCTTGACCCTGGGTGCCACATAGACAGACAGCTCTGAACACCAGCAGTTCAGAGTGGCAGTGCACACCTTTGAGGTGTCTGAGTCCTGTTTTTATACTGTTTTTCTTGCCGCAGGCTAGAGAATCCTTTGTCTCTTCCATATTCAACTTGTCCTCCGGTCCAGAGAGTAGAAGTCCGTTCAAGTGTTGATGTCCCAGGAACTTTCTTTGTGTAGTTATAACAAAGGGTCTTGGGCAAGAAGTCCGTTCTCCATCACGCATAGTCCGTGGAGGAACAAAAACTTAGATGATCATATCTGCTGTTCTTTTCAGATGGAAACAGGATTCTCCAGGGGCAGAGTGGAATTGATTAGATTGATGTGCCAGATGGATATCTGACTTCCCATGGTGGGTACTCGAAACCTCCCTTGAGGAGGTGCGAGGTTCTGCCTGTACTTCAGATACAAATGTTATCACCGGGTGGAGTAGCCCGTGACTCTGGGTGGGCTATATGGGAACATGCCAAAGCACATTCCAAACATATTATTCCTTGATATATGTACACTCTAATATTCCTTATACATAAATTGACCTTGATACATTTTAATTTTATTATGAATTTTGACTCATTTGATGGCCGGACTCATTTATAACAAGATCTTACTAAATTTATGTTCTTCGCCAACTGATACTAGAATACAGTCAGGTCTTTCAATTTTTGCTGTTAATCTATGCACAGGGGACACATCGATTTTTTTCTTTTAGATGTCGTGTTCGCTAATCATTACACATCTTACAACAGCTGGCGATATTTTTCCCAAATACTGAATGTTGAAATAAATGCAGCTACAAGTGTAGCAGTGTACAGGGGAATACAACTGCGTGGGAGTTCCTCTGGCCTGTGGGTGCTCCAGGGAGTTCTACTGCTCAGCGAGTCGCCCGCGTTCTCCTCAGCCGCTGCTCCCAGGAGAGCGCCCCAGTCTTGAGTTACGGACTCGGAACAATCTCTTGTTCGGTGTCGGTTCACTGGTGCCTAGGGCTTTGCCCACCGCGCCCTGCTTTACAGCACGGCAGCGCTTCCCCGGCAATCTGTGCTCCCTCCTCAGAGCCCACCGCAAGTCTGCAGCAGCTCCCAGGGAGGCGCAATTCCCGGGCACGGGCGGGACACCGCGGCACGCGGGCGAGCGGCCTCCTGCTGCCTCATTTCCCGGTACCGCCCCGCGGGCCCGGCTCGCCCAATCACAGCGCCTGCCTCTCACCCCGCGGCATTCTGGGAGCTGTAGTCCCGGGCTGGCAAGCCCACGCGGCTGGGTAGTCTCGATAAACTGCACTGCCCAGAAAGCTCTACGGCGGCGACGCCCCAGGTGCGTTTGCCCCCGAAGGTGGTGACCTGCGTAGGGTAGAAGGCGGGGGTGGGCCAATAGAGAGCCAGGGCAGGGCGGCCCCGGAGCTCGCGGCCAATAGGAGGGCGTCGAGAGCGCCGGCGGGGTGGGGCGGCGGGTGCCGGGCGGAAGCGGGGCAGGGTTGCGCCAGCGCCGGTGCGTGAGCCGTGCCCCGCGGCCCCGTGCCTGTGGGGGCTGGGGCAGCGCCAGGGGAGGCTGCTCCGGGAGCAGGGAGCGGGG
This sequence comes from Lanius collurio, assembly GCA_020086605.1. NCBI lineage: Eukaryota > Metazoa > Chordata > Aves > Passeriformes > Laniidae > Lanius > Lanius collurio. The sequence continues at coordinate 16,386,734 of JACBWW010000002.1, read as the reverse complement.
CGGAGTGTGCGAGCGGCGGAGGGTAATGCTGGGAGGGAGTCCGGCGTGCAGCCGGGCGGCAAAAAAGCAGCTCAAGGTAGCGGCTGTGTGAGAGCAGCCGCTTGCACGTTTGTTAAGGGCGTTTCTCCCGTCCCTGCAGGTCTGGGAGCAGCCCGAACTGCCGCTGTCCCGGGATGGCTGCTGAGGTGCCTCCCGATGCGCTGGGTCGGCGGGTCGCCTGTGGCACCGACTATGGGACTGTGCGCTATGTGGGCAGCGTGTCTTCTACACCAGGTAAGTGCTACAGGAGTAATAATCTTCACATTTTATGGTTGCTCTCGGAGTTCTAGTCGTGTTATTCTTAATTAAATAACCCGAATATTGCCAAGTAAAACGAGACAATTTACAATTTGATTTTTCCTCATCGTTCTTGTGTAAATGTGGCAGTTTATAATATATGTGGGTTTTGCGGTTTTTTTAAGGTGTCAGAGTTGTCAAAAGGAGTGTAAGAAGTGCTTTACTCCAGTCTTTCCCCTGATCTCTGTGCTGGCATAGTCAGGGAAGGTAAGAGGCAACAGCAGATCAGACCAAGTGCTCCTTTGGAAACGTATTGGGTTTGCATGACAAAGTTCTGATAGTGACAGGGGCTACAGTGGTGGCATCTGTGCAAAGATGCCAGAAGCTTTCTCCCTGTCCAACAGAGCCAATGCTAGCAGGCTTGTAGTGGTTTAGTTCAGATCATCATCTTATTTACTTATTTTACCTCTGTGACATAAGAATTAGGAGAAAAAAAAACAGGCTCAAACTTTAAAGACTCTAAGAAGTTTATTAGCAGACCTAAAAGAAGGAAACAAAAGTTAGAATCAGGCTAAACCTTTAGAACACTTTTCCTCCCCTCACTTTTTCATACTGATAATGTAGAAACAACCCTTGAGATTTCAGTCAGTTTACCACCTTTATAATCTTTTCAGTTCACATAAAGAGATAGGAGTCTCTGAGTCTTTCTTGCTGACCTTATGGAGACATTCCCACTTGAGACAACTCTCTTACGGGTTCAATATCACAGCAAAACAGCTGCCCGGGAGGTTTCTGCTTGCATTGAAAAAGTCCCTAACCTCGAATCACTGCTTTCTCCACAGCAGCTTTTCATGGGTTTCAATTTGAGCTAACATGGGGTGTCAGTTTAAGGCCGAGCCATTCAGGAGCAAGGTCTTCTTTACTCATCTCTAGGAGCAATCTTCATCTCTAGGAACTGGGGTCATCTTCACATTCACCCCTCCTGGTTCCTTTCTAAGGTCAGTTCAATCAGTGGATCAGTCCACATCAAAGGGTGGGACCATGCCCCCCACCCACTAGGCAGCCAAAAATTCCAAGTATCAGTCCATATCAGACAGTGTGACCCCTCCCCACCCACTAGGCAGAATCAACTTTGGGTGTACTGCCCTCCCCTCCAGGTGAAGGTAAAACTGAGTCCAAACACTCTGGAGCCAAAAGAATAAAAGGGAAAAAAAATGCAGAAGCACCTTAACTCCCAATTGCTCTACCCCCTTCCGATGCTCTATGAAATTACAGCAGGGACTCCAGTAGTCCAGTTCATCCCAAAGGGTTTCTGCAACAGCTCTGCCGTGTCAGTGAAAGGGCCAGCTGCCAGCCCAGCTCTACCTGCATGGGGCAGGGCTGGGGGCCCAGACAGAACAGGGCCAAGGAGGGGGCGGCTGCCTCCCGGGTTGGGCCAGGCCGAGCAGGGCCCGGCCCGGCCCCGAGGGCCGCAGGGCCCGGGGGCCCGAGTTGCCTCTTTGATGGCCAGAACTCCAGAGAGAGATTTCCCGGGCTCTGTCTATCTTAAAATGTGATTCGCAGAGGCGTGTCAAACTCCTAAGTGGCTTAAAACTTGCCAATAATCAAGCCAGACAATTGATTGGTTCTGATCAGAACTAGAAGGACTTTTGTGCAAAAAACCACTTCCGTGTCAAACCACGACAAGGCTCCAGGACAGGCCTGCCCCTGGCCACAGATGAGCCCATTAGCAATGGTAGTTACACCTCAGTGAAACCATCTTTAAGAAGGGGAATGAAAAGAGACTCATTGCACAGAAGTAACTGTGGCCAGAGAAGACCTGAGTGAGAATATGTGAGAGGAACAGCCCTGCAGACACCAAGGTCAGTGAAGAAGGAGGGGAAAGAGCTCCACACTCCAGAGAGGAGATTCCCCTGCAGACCTACTGAGACAGGCTGTTTCCTGGCAGCCCATGGGGATCAACAGGGGTGCAGAGATCCATCTGCAGCCCACGGAGGAGACACACAGGTAGATGCCTGAAAAGAAGTGGTGACCGTAGGGGAAGCCCACGCCAGAGCAGGATCCTGGTAGGTCTTGTGACCCTATGGAGCGCTCATGCTAGAGCAGCCTTTTCTTGAAGGACTATACCCCATGAGAAAAGGGTTCCACACTGGAGCAGTTCCAAATGAAGTATACTGTAGCCCATAGGGAGGATTTATGTTGGACAAGTCTATGGAGGACTGTCTTCTATGGGAGAAACCCTACACTGGAGCACAGGAAGGACTCCTCTCTTTGAGGAGAAAGCAGCAGAAATAAGGTGTGATGAACTGACTGTAACCCCCATTCTCCATCTCCCTGCACCACTGGTGGGAAGAAGGTAGAGCCCGGGAAGAAAGGAGAGCTTGCGTGGGGTATTTTTGAGATTTGTTTTACTTGTTTTTATTCTACTCTTATTTTGATTGGTAGTAAACTCAACTGCTTTCCCCAAGTCAAGTCTGTTTTGCCCATGACAGTAATTAGTGAGTGATCTCTACCTGTCCTAATCTCGACTTGTGTTATATTTTTTCTCGCCTCTCCAGATGAGGAGGGGAGTGACAGAGTGGCTTTGGGTGGGCACCTGGTATCTAGCCAGAGTCAACCCACTATAGATATTCAAATTTATGGAAAGATTGCTGGTGCTTGGAAGAAGACTATCCCTGCTTACAGTTCTAGAAGAGGCAAGAAGGATAACCAGGAACTGTAGACTCATTAGCCTCACTTCAGTTTCTGGAAAGATCATGTAGCATGTTTCCTTGGAATCCATTTCCAAGCCTGTGAAGGACAAGATGGTAGTTGGGAGTATGTGGTGTTCTTGTAAATAAGAACAAGTTATGCTTCACAAATGTAATTGCTTTCTGGGATGATATGACTGTGAATGTGGATAAAGGGAGAACAAAGGATGTAATATTCCTTGACTTTAATAAGTCTTTTAATAGTGACTCCATAAAGAATCTTATTTGGAAACTGAAGAAATATAAAATAGGTGAATGGATTGTTAAGTGAGTTGACAGTTGTCAAGTAGAAAAGCAATTAATTGATATCAGGTAACAAGTGAGTACTACAAAAATAAATGCTGGCATCTGTCTTGTTTTACATATTTGTCAGTGACTTGAGTGATGAACAGTGTTCACCCTCACATGGCTGCTGTGATACAAGTTAGAATTGCAATCCAGATCAAGCTTTTATGAACTTTAGGTTTGAATCCAAAAGATTTAAGGAGGATAAATTTCCACATCTAGTATTGGCCAGGAAGTACTAGCAACTCAGAGTCTGTTGTAAAGGACTTGGGAATTAAGTTGGATACTGTTATGAATATGGGCCAGTAGTGATCTCTTGTAACAAGCAAAGATGCGTGTTGTACTAGGTTACCTTAGAGTGAAGTGATGAACATGGCCTGCAAGTTAAAGGAAGTTGTTATCCCTCTCTGGGGGCAGGGGTTCTTGATAAGGTTACACTTGGAGTAATGTAACTGGTGTGGGACCATTTCAGTTCAAGAGGGATGCAGATGAACTTGAGAGGCTCTCAAAGATCTCCTCTCTTGAGGAGTGTTGGAGAACTGCCAGGGTGATTAAGGTCACAAACCATACATGTGTTGTGAAGAGGTTGAGGGATCTGGGCTTAGTTAATGTGGTGAAGAGAAAAACAAGTGACATGCAATGGCTTCTTGCAGCTGTTTGACAGGTGATTACAATGATGGCAGAGCCTAGCTCTTCTTACAAGTACTAGATGATGTAATAAAGGACAATGGCCACAGCAGGAAAATCTTTTCCATTACAGAAGTAATGCAGCACTGGAATATGTTCGCTATATGTCTTGGAATTTTTCTCTCCTTGGAAATTTTCAAGGTCTGGCTAGGTAACAAATGACCTGATTGACTGGTTTTAGTGCTGGTGGTAATCTCCTGCTTTGAGAGAGAAGGTTAGGCTAGGTGAACTGCAGAGGTTCTTTCCAGCCATGATTTCTGTGAATTTGATGCCCTAAATTTGAAAACGTATCTGCCATTTTTTTCAGGAATTTGGCTGGGCGTGGAATGGGATGATCCTCAGAGGGGAAAGCATGATGGCAGCTATGAAGGAACACAGTATTTTAAGTGCAGGTGAGTTGATTCACAGCATTGCCATGTCATGTGTGGTGATGAGATAGTCATGGGAAAAGGCCCTTTGGCAATTTTTAGGGCAAATCTTTCTGTTATCAGTTGGCCAGTATTAAAAAGATCATAATTCTGAGTTCTCTGACTAGCTAATTCCTAGAGGCTCTTGCATTGATATCAATCCAATTACAGGTACTGGAATATAGTAAATACTTAGAAAATGCAAGTCTCGTTTTCAGGGGTATGTTATAAAATGAGACTTTTGGGCATTATTAATATTACTGTTTGTAGGTTTTTGACCCTTTGGTTAGGAAATCAATATTTCCTACTGATCTTCATTAAGTAATTCTGAACTGAAATATTGGTCCATATTTAACTGTCTCAAATACAGTTTAGATTTGAATTTAACATGACTTGCATGTATCTTGTTAAGGGAAAGTATCAATTTCCTATTAATGATTTGGGTTATATTTGTATCACTAAGGAATCATTGAATATGTTCACTGCATTTAGTATATGCAAAATATGGTGCAGCTGTGTGGGGCTTTTAAGTATATGCAAGCATTACTTCTAAGTGTAAAGATTCGAGCACTTAACATGTTTGAAACTGCAGAATACAGGACTCCTGGGTGGATATTAACTGCAGCAATTTCTATGTCAGGAGACATGCAACAGCTAAAAGTTTGTAAGTTAAATAGTAACTGAATGAATTCATAGAAGAAAATCATCAATAGCTCTTCATGACTGCAGACTGCACACACCCCATGCCACTACCCCAAGCTGCCCCACTCATCCTGCCCAGTCCCAAGCTGCAGTGACTGGAAGGAAACAAGGGGAAGGCCCCAAAGGGCTCTGTACCTCCAGAGAAAAACAAGACAGGCTCTGCCCAAAGGGACAATTCCTCTGGCAGTGGGATCCAGGTCTCCTCACACCTGAAGGTGGAAATGCCTTCCAAACCTGCATTGTTGGGCCCCTTGCCCCCACTGCCCTGGGTCCCAGCAAGCCTACTAGTAAAAGGAAACAACACCACCATTGACACCCGGGGTACCTCTCCCCGTGCTGGGCCAGAAGGATTTCCCCTGGCACCCGAGTCAGGGGTCTGTGGCTCCCTGGGCAAGGATGCTACACTTTCCCTCGTGAAGGAGGGAAAGGTAAGATGGCATGAACACATCAAGGGTGAACACCCATCCAGGCAGGTAAAACTCATCGCTGTGAGCAGGATGCGAACCTGCACAGGGAACCCCTACTGGATTTCGAGTCCAACACCTTCGGCCCTCGGCCATCACAGCCCCGACCCATCCGCAGGGGAACAGCCGTGCCGCCGGTGCGGGGTGCGGGGTGCGGGTGTGCGGGGCAGTGTGCGGGTTATCGGGGCCGTGTGCGCAGCGCTCTGAGTCCGCTGTGTCCCGGCGGGGCTGCGGGCGGTGCGCACGGAGCGGCCCCGGGCAGCGGCGTCCGCGCAGCGGCCGAGGCGGGCCGGGGGAGGGCGGGGCGTGGGGGAGAGTTCTGCGCCCCGGCTCGTTGGTCTAGGGGTATGATTCTCGCTTAGGGTGCGAGAGGTCCCGGGTTCAAATCCCGGACGAGCCCTTCTTTTTCCACACCCACTGCTGACTGCAGCACACCTCAGTGCACTGCACACGTGGCCTCACTTTCCCACTCGCCGCCTCCGCCCCGGCCTGCACAGCAGCCGCCCGACACAGCCATGGCACAGCTACGCTCGGCCCCTTACATGGCCTCTGCGCCTAGAACATCGCATCCCTGCTCTGCCCCACAGTTGTTCTCCCTGTTCCAACCCCCTCACCAGCCCAGTGACACCTGAGGGACCCCCAGTGCCTGCAAATCCCTGAACCCCCTTTCCCCAGCTTGGGCAGCATGGGGAGGCAGCAGAGACGGGCATTTTCTCGGAGTGAGGAGAACGCCAGGGCAGAGGCTGTGTCAGGGGGATGTAGCTCAGCGGGAGAGTGCTTGTTTGCATGCAAGAGGCCCTGGGATCAACCCCCAGCATCTCCATGTCCTTTTGCCTCCCCAGACCCCTCCATGATGGATATGTGGCTGCCAGAGACACCCAGATCCCTCCCTGGGCTGCCTGTGTGTGCGTCTGACCTGGGATTGCCTCCTGGCACTCCAAGGCAGGCAGCGAGGAAATGCCCATGGAGATTTCCGTGCCTGCCCAGGTGCTGCAGAGTGTGGTGGCACCTGCTATCCCATCTCCATGGGGCTCTCGGTGTTTCTTGGGGTGACCATTGTCTTTGGGTGACCATTGGTGCTGGTGGGGAGCAGCCAGAGAGGGAGATGAGACTGAAGCTGTCACCTCAGGGCAGTGTAGGAAGGCAGCTGGCACAGCTCTGCCAAGGCAAGGGGAGGGTACAGCATGTCCCCGTAGGGCCTGGGGACCCCCAAACCCAGCTGGTGCTGCTTGCAGGATGTGTTGGGCTCCCTGAGCCAGGGGCTTGGGTCAACACTGGCACTGGTTCCCCAGCAGCAAAAAGGGATGGGCTTTGAAGCTGGGGAACCCCAAACCTGAGGCAGCAGTATGGGACATGGTGGGGAGAGTGGTGGGCAGAAGGTCAGGTGTTTTCAGGAGCACTCAGCGGTGGCAGGGGCAGTGGGCGCCATGGCTCAGCTGGTCAAAGCGCCTGTCTAGTAAACAGGAGATCCTGGGCTCGACTCTCAGTGGTGCCTCAGCATATTGGTCCATATTTAATTGTCTCAAATACAGTTTAGATTTGAATTTAACATGACTTGCATGTATCTTGTTAAGGGAAAGTATCAATTTCCTATTAATGATTTGGGTTATATTTGTATCACTAAGGAATCATTGAATATGTTCACTGCATTTAGTACATGCAAAATATGGTGCAGCTGTGTGGGGCTTTTAAGTATATGCAAGCATTACTTCTAAGTGTAAAGATTCGAGCACTTAACATGTTTGAAACTGCAGAATACAGGACTCCTGGGTGGATATTAACTGCAGCAATTTCTATGTCAGGAGACATGCAACAGCTAAAAGTTTGTAAGTTAAATAGTAACTGAATGAATTCATAGAAGAAAATCATCAATAGCTCTTCATGACTGCAGACTGCTAGCTCAGTAAGTTCCTGAGCATTGAAGTGGGGAAGGAGGAGAGAACAAAATCTATTCTTTAGAAAAATAAGTAAAGAAGAAAATGCTCACCTGTGGGGACTGGATATTCTTTCCCATGTGTCTAATAATAATAGAACAAGGCTTGAGGAGGCGAAACACACTTAATACAAGAAAAAATTCAGCATTGCTGGATTTTTTTATTTCAGCTAAAGAATTGGAAATGATGGTTTTACAGAAACCATGTCTCTTAAATTAATATATTAGTGGAAGTTGCTTTCTAAATGCTTTGAATGTAATTGAAACAGTTTCCAAGTTGATGCTAGCTATGTGCTGCTGTAGGAGAAAAAAATAGAAATAATTGGCTGACCATGCCAAATCTCTCTGGACAGAAAGTGTTTTTCAGAAACTTGTCTGCTTTATATTTGTGTGTATATGATATTTATATACATGTGTATAGACTCATGGGTTTTTAGCAGCCATTAGTGTGCTTCCAGGAGATGAGATCTCAGATAGTAATCTCAATTACTGATGTAAAAATCAATGTTTTGAGTGAAGCTCAATGCCCATAACAAATGTAAATGTTTGGGTCTTTAAACATGTTGTTCTTACAATACTTGTTCTTTGTACTCTGCTTTTTTCCAATCAGAAAAGGTCCTTCTGGAGTCTAAGAGAATACACAGTTCTAGCAGTCCACCATGACACACAGCCATAACTTCCTGTGCTCAGACACATTTGTAGTTCTTGTACCGACTGTGAAGGTGTAGGCAAACTGAAGTAAAAAATAGTTACCTTATTTTAGCAAAAAAGAATGCTAAAAAACAAAACCCAACAAAACCCTCCCACAACTTAAAACATCACCTCTTTACTACTACTGATTAGGAGGAGATAATGTTTCTTTGTAGATGCATATACATGTCTTAAAAAAAAAAAATTCTGTTTTTCCCCCTTACACCTTATCATGAGTATCCTTTGCCTACTTAGCTCCCTCCTTGAATTCTGATAAGCAGAAGCAGCTGATTAAGTAGGTTGTACTGTAAACAAATGCAATGAAAGAACATTTTAAAATTATTTTTAAGGCAATTTTGAAAATAACTGCTTTAAAAATATGTCCTTCAGAGTGACATTTGAAAATAAGATCATAAGAGGAAAATAAAACTGATTTTGAGATTCTCATTACCAGAGAATCTTCTTTCTAGTCCTTACTTGGAGCAGTAGGTCTGCTTACAGCTCTGTGCAATCTCTATTGTAAGTTTTTTGAAAACATGATCTAAACTTTTATCTTTCATGGCAGTAAGTTTACTTGAGTCATATATTATGTGGTGATAATTGAACTTCTTAAGAATATGAAAACCAAGGGATAAAACAGCCATACTTCAAATTATGCTGACATCATGAGCATGTTCATCAACCTTGTATCAGTTAGAAATGGCAATGCACAATCTAGTGGTGTTTTTGTGTTTTTGGTTTTTTTCCCATGATAATAGGATCTTGTTTCTTAGTAACTGAGGAAGCTACTATTTTTGCTGTCAGTAGTGTATAATGTAATTAAGTTATACTCTACAGTCCTTCAAGAGAAATGAGGAATAATCAAGCCTTAAAACAGTGTTTAAAATTGTAGACAGCTTTTGAAACATGAACATGCTTTCCAATAGGTTCTTGTCCCACAGGTGCATTCACACAATTGTATGCACCTGCTCCCCAGGGAAATGTGGGCTACAAGCACACCCCTCCTCCCCTGGGAATGCCAGTGCCTTAGCCCCACACAATTCCTGTAGGATGCATGGATGCTCCAGCTGCTGTATCCTTGCACTGCTTCCTGTAATTTGTTAATGCACCTGCTGGTAGAGAGCACCCCCAAGGCCGCACGGGCATGCTGACATGTGGGGCACGTGTTGCTCCTCACAATGTCTGTCCTTGCTGGGCCCAAGCTCACCTCGGCATCTGACCATGAGGCAGCTCTGTCTGGTGTAGGCAGAGATGTGCTGCTGCTGGGGTAACTTTTGACAGCATCAAGCCAGGTTTTGACTGCTGCTCTGGTGTACCTCTTCTTTCTCCCCACACTTACAGATGTTCTGTATCTGTTCTGTTCAGACTTCTTTTATGCTTCCTGTCAAGTGGAGTGTCCCCCCCTGCCCCCATTTATCTGGCAGAAGGGTCATCTTCCTCATTAGCCCTTCTGTTTAGTCAGTTTTGGGTATTCCATTCACACAGAGCATTTACATAGGCACTGCTATTTTAGCAGCTGGTTTTATCCCTGCTGTTTTGCTGGGGAAGATGTGTGGGTCCTCCAGCAGTAGGTGGACATACTTCCCTGCTTATGTCATGAGATAGGCATAACATTCTGCTGTTATCACAGTAATTGCACACATTTAATCACACATTTAGGATACTTTTAGTTATAGTTCTCTCTCTGCTAGAGAATATTTTGTTCTTCCCAGATCACTTTCCAGAGGAATCCTGATGTTTCAATAGATCTTGTAGAAGTATTGGCCATATTGAAATTTAATCCCTTTTCACAGGTTTGAGTTTCATAGCAGGCCAGAGAAATGGAAGAAAGTATAGTAAAGTTTGTTTCTGTGATGTTTTCAACCTGCCAGAATTGCAGTTGCTGCCCAGATCTTTGTGGCCTTTTTTAACCCTTTTGTGTTATTTTTTTCTGGTGGGAACTTGGACTTTTCTATATTTGTGTAGTCCTGAAATGCTGAGTCATCCACAACACCAGTTATTTCTTCTTCAGTGAGTTTTATAAGTTGTGGTTAGACAGCAGTTGTGACCAATTGTATGTTACTGTTTTGGAATTTTATCTTCCTGCCCAAAAGAATCATAGAACTGTTTAGCTTTAAGATTATCAAGTCCATCAACTTAGCACTACCACCATCTTCACCATTAAACCATGTCCTCAAGTGCTATGACCACATGTTTTTTGAACACTTCCAGGGATGATGACTCCACCACCTGGGCAGTCTGTTCCAATGTTTTACAACCTCTTCTGCAGAGAAAGTTTTCCTAATACCTTTCTAAACCTCCCCTGGTGCAACTTGAGGCTATTTCCTCTCATCCTGTCACATGTTGCCTGGGGAGAAGAGACCAATCCTCACCTGGCTACAGCTTCCTTTCAGGCTGGTGCAGAGAGTGATAAAGTCCTGCCTGAGCCTCCTTTTCTCCAGGCTAAATGTCCTCAGCTGCCTCAGTCAGTCCTCATAGTACTTGTGCTCCAGACCCTTCACCTGTTTCACTGCTCTTCTCTGCACTTGCTCCAGCTCATCAATGTCCTTGCTGTAATGAGGAGCCCAGAACTGAACGCATCATTCAAGGTGTGGCCTCGCTTGTGCTGAGCGCAAGGGAGGCAATCACTGCCCTAGTTCTGCATGGGGCTGTTGTGACCCCAGTGCAGGATGCAGCACTTTGCTTGTTGAACCTCATTCAATTGGTCTTGGCCCTTCAATCCAGCTGGATAGGGATCTGTCCAGATCCCTCTGCAGAGTCTTCCTGCCTTCCAGCAGGTCAACACTCCCACTCTGCTCAGTGTCATCTGTGAACTTGCTGAGGGTGCACTGGATCCCCTTGTCCAGGTCATTGATGAAGATGTTAAACAGAACTGGTCCCATTACTGAGCCTTGGGGAACTCCACTGGTGATGAACCACCAGCTGGATGTGACTCTGTTTACCACCAGTCTCTGGGCACAGCCATCCAGCCAGTCTTTTACTCAGCAAAGAGTACACCCATCCACACACACCACAGGAAGCCACTTTTTTAGGAGAGTGCTCTGGGAAACAGAGTTTAAACTTACTAAAATCTAGGTAGACAACATCCACAGCTCTATCTTCATCCATTAAGCAGGCCCCCTGGTCACAAGAGTAGGTCAGGTTTGTCAAGCAGGACCTACCTTTCATAAAATCATGCTGGCTGGGCCTGATCCCTTGGTTGTCCTATATGTGTTGCATGATGGCATTCAAGGTGATCTGCTCCATGAAAGATTTGTTTATATTAGATTAGGCTATTTTTTCTTCAAGGATGGCAGGTTCACCTCTGGAAATATCTATCTACAGCACAAACTCTTCAAATACAGGAGAAATGTCAAGATCATTTTAGTGTCCATGAAAAAAAAAGTGATTTTCATTTTGCAAAGGCAGAATGCATTCCTAAGATTCCTGAGAAGCTTTCAGTTAAGAAATTTTGTCCATCAGAAACTCATGCTCTTTGCTGCCAATAAAACTGTGTTGAAAAAAAAGGTTGACCCTAACCACTGCTCTAACATGTCCTGTGTACCAGCAGAACCTTAAGATAGTATCTAAAACCTCAGATGTCTTTCTTTCCTTGTTTTGTGAAAGCTCAAAGTCAAGTTTTAGCTAAGGTAAACTTTCAAGAACTTGAAGTACTTGCTCATGTTTGCAAAGCTTCTGTTCAGTCAGGAATTTGATACGCCATGGCAGGTTAGTGTTAGGTGTCAATTATAAGCATTGTTTGGTGCAATGGCCTGTTCTAAAACTTGGAAGGATTTTCTTTACTGCAGTGTGTAGATTCTTGTAATGGAAGTTTTGTCTGTTGAACACTTTTCCTTAGAAGGAAGAAATCTGTTTCAGGCCTACGTAGAAAAGACGTGTATGGATTCAAGCAGCTCCATTTTATGACACCTTATGAGCCTTGTAGTGCATTTACTCCAGTCATGATGATAATTGCCTGGAGTTGATCATTGCAAACAGACGGTACTGGGCAAAGAAGCCCTTTGATCCATGTTTACTGCCAAGGCTGATAAGGGTGACATCTCTCTCCATGGCTGAGAAGCTTCTGCAGTCAGACAGCTCAAGTGTGTAACTGTTATGATTTGTGTACTCCTGCATTATTCTTCAGTACTGAGAAGTGTGTGTGTGTGATATTTCCCTAGCATATAAAGACCCATCATGTACTTGTAATGATCAGCAGTGCCATGACTTTTTTACATCAGCAAAGAATGATGCCAAATTTCCTCCTTATTCAGTGGAAGCTGACAGCTAATCTGAAGTTTATTGAATATCCTTGAAGTGCCTGGGCATGCCAGCAGATGGGTTGTATGCTTCAGGCTACTGAATCATGAATAGGAAGTGTCCTACAAGATGAGTTCTGAGATTGGGGTCAACCTCTCTATTGTAAAAGTCAGTAGGAAATGTTGGTATTAACTAGAGCCAGGCGCTTGCCAGAGTCCCACTTGCACATATTCCACATTTTTTGCTTTTACCACTTTATTTTGACAGAGTGTTTTGTTCTGGCTGCAAGAGAATTTCCATATATGAGAACAAAATCCTTGTTCTCAGACTTCTGAGTGTTCATCTTAAGTCAGGCTGATTAGTAATCCATAGGTTCTTCGTCTCATGATATGCATGCTGGATGTCTCTTTGGATTAGCATCTATCTGTTTAGTTCCCATTTATAGAGACTGGTGGCTAATAGGTGTTTTTTTCCATTAGTCCAGGTGCTGTACATTATTTGTTTGATATGTACATACAACTCATACAGTTCATATGCCCTAGTGTGAAATTTAATACAGGCAGTGTGTTTTAGGGAAAATGAGTTACAGTGACCTCTTTCCTTGAATACACAATAATTTTTCCTGAAAATAGGTTCCTATTGCACTTTCCTTTCCTGTCCTTTGTGGCAGTTCCTGAAAAAGTAGATCAAATAAATAGACTGGAACTGAAAAAGAAGTGATACTGTGGAATTGATTTAAATATACATTAGGTAACTCATAATAGCATGCAGAGTAATGGGAAATAATAGCAACAGTAGAGAGAAAACCTATGATCTTGTGATCAAGACAAAAAGAGAATGGTCTTGAGAGATAAATACACTTAAATTTTCCTGCAGCTTTAAATGACAAGGGGCAAGGTAGCTAAGTTCCTCTGCTTTTTTCTTTCCTAATGAAAGAACTGTCTCCTGCACAGAAAATGAGGAAGGAGATGCCTGGTGTAGAAGTGGTGACCTGAGAGGACAGAAATGGGCTTAGGAATGGATATGGCGATGGAGAGACTCAAAGGTTTTGGCTATGCCAGGTCTAAATGGCATGACAGGAGGGATGCAGATGTGAGGTTCTAGATTAGCTCTGGCCAGAGGGTTGAGGAGAGCAGAACTATTGAGTGCAGAGGCATGGTGATGACAAAATGGGGAGAATCGAGGTGACAGGCAATTGGACAGTTGTTGTCAGAATAAACTTACAGCGGGACCTAGTGTGAATTACAGATAGACAGGAGAACAAGGATTTTTTCCAGAGCTGCAAGTAGAATCCTATACAATCTGCCATCTGTGAAGCTGTTTGACTTAATTAAATGCAGAAGTGATATATTTGCAGGCAAGAGATGTTCTAGTTCAGGTCATAAAAAGGCAATTTACTGTTTTAAGAAGAGGTATTAAGAAAGAATCACATCATTTTTATGTTTGAGGAAGTTCAATATTTGAATCAGTCAAGTGCTTGCTAGCTATGAAGAATTTCAAAGGAATAGAAGAAAAGACTGGATTAAAAATGTATTGAAAATGCTTATCAAACATGAAAAGTACATACCAGGTTGACATTCTTTAGGAGTTTACTTTTCTGCTTCTTTTGTAATCATTGCACTCTAAACTTAGTCATTACAAAACTAGACTGAAAATATTTTGAAAGTAAATAGTATCTAGTTTCTACCTGGGTCCTTCTTTAGTATATGAGAGTAGAAACATTAATGAATGAAACTGGCACAGGAAATTTCCAGCACTGATTTTTTAACAAAAATGCAAGTGTATGGTGCCCAAGATATTCCATCTATTTGTAATAGGTCCATAGGATTCAGGGCCTTTAGTTACTGCCTTTTTCTATGAGAATTTTGAACTTTGTAACATTGGTGGTTTATATTATGGTTTGATAATTAGCTACTTGATGCTTACATGCTGTTTTGAGAAGTTTTATTTACATAAGTGGTATCTTCCTCTTGGGTACTTTCCTACCACAGCCTGTCGTCTTCTCAGCTTGATGGCACACAGGTAATCATAGCTTGCAACTTTCTTCCTGCAGTTTTCTGGCTGATGCTCCTATCAGATCCTGATCTGCTCTGTGATACCATTCCTATAACTTTTCACTGCTAGTTCGTCCTGCATACTGTGTTTCCTTGCTAACTTTGACAGAAAATGTCAAAGCAATTGCATAGCAAGAAACTGTCATGGAACAAAGTGTTTTCAGTGCACAAGAGAAAACAAGAAACTTCATAGGACTGTGTTGAACATACATTATTAGTGGGATATTTCTGTTGAATATTCAAAATTGTTACCAAGTTGGTATCAGGATTTTTGAAAGTTTGAGTTTCTGTAAGTGTTTCAACTGCTACAATTTGTATGTTGTGCCATTTGTGTGAATCGAGGGACAAGGTTGCTTTCTCTTAGAATTACAAGCGGATTATGCAAGATAAATGCAATGTAGCAATCACTATTCTGAATATTCCTTAGGCTTTGGTAAGATTCCAGGCACATTTAATTGTATGATAGGTTACTTTGTGTCTATCTGAACCTTCTTTTTCTGGAGAACCTGAGGTCATAATGAGTTTGGAAATAACGGAGCAGTTATTTTTAATAATGGCACTGACACTGTAATTTTGATGTGTAAGTACATTTTGGAGAGCTGGTGCTCCAGTTATTATGGTATCTCACAATGTGAACTTGTATCAAGTACTATCAAAGATACTTTGAAAGTCTTACCTGGCTTGCTGGGAACAATGAAGTTTGCAATTAACCTGTAGAATTGCCTTTTGACTGCTTTGGTTCTCAGTATTTTTTTTTAAAGTCGTAATTAGTTAGTCATTGTTATGATAACTTTTTATATTTTAACTTTTCCTGGCTGCTCTATTCTAGGCATCCTAAAGGAGGATCATTCATCCGGCCAAACAAGGCAAATTTTGGAGTAGATTTTCTTACTGCAGTGAAAGATCGGTACGGCTTGAATGATAAGCAAGATCTTCAGTATGGGACAGGGAATACAGTAGTATTTGGAAAGAAGACTGTGGAATTTGTTGGCATGGATTCTGTTGCAGAACAGCAAAGGCAAGTGTAATATATGAAAATCTAAGATACATTATTAGTGATTGATTAGGTAGTATTTCGACTGTAAGGAAGTGACTGCTGTGCATATAAAATTGTTACATGTCTAAAAGCAAGCCAGACTACACTGTGGTGGAAGAGACAAGAAATCTTCCAATTGTGGCTTTGTAATTCACATGTTTTACAAATAGGAGCTGGGATTATGTCATGTTTGAGTGCTCACAGTCCTCATTCTGGTTTCATAAAGTAGCATGTGATGATATCCAGTGAGAAATGAGAGATAAACTATCATGATATTGGCAGTCATCATATACATGATGGTCTTTTTTAAATAGATGTATTTTTATGTTTTCTTAATAGTGTACAGGTTTTTTAAAACTTTTTTTACTCATGTCACTAATGAATTTGTAACCAAGAGAGGAAAAGCAGAAAGCCACTGTACTACTAGTGAAAAAGTTTTTCAATCAGTTCATGTCATGTTCATTTACCTGGAAGGGTAAGAAAAGAACCAACTTGTGTAATAAATTGCAGGTCTAATGGCCTCCAGCAGTAGAGACATATTAGTTCAGTAGGTGGCAGTCTCCTTCTGAGCTGATATTCCACAACTATTCTTCTTGTCTCCCAGAACATACTAAGTAGTCAAAAATACTTTTGATAAGTGATACAAAGAATGCCCAAATAATACTGAACCTCTTGCAAAAAGTGTTGCAAGAAACCTTTTTAACTTGGAACCTCTAATTATATTCCAGTAATGCTATATTTAACCTGTTTTAGCACTCTATTTCATTTGGATTAGGGTTTTTGGGGGGGATGTAGCAACTGTGGTTCAACCAGACTTAATTTGTACTAGTAATGTAAAGGCAAAAAATAGAGATGTGTCTGTTTTTGAGTGCGAATGACACTGTGTTGTAGTAATCTGCACATTGCTAATTCCAAAGGAGAGATATACATGAAAAGGATGTAACGTAGTTGTAACAACGAGGCATTTACGTAGCATACTTATTTCTGTTTGAAGATTACTTAACAAAATGTTCTTTCTCTTACAGACAACTGAACAAACTGGTGGATATCTCGGTGCGTGAGTGTGCAGTGAGCAATGCTGGTCAGGAGGAGGAAATCAGCAGAACATGTGCTAGTATCCTTTTTTTGCTATATTGCATGATACTACAAATAAAGTACATACTTTAGCATTTCAAGCATTTGCTTCAATGAATGATACTTGTATACTTGTATTAAAAATAAATAAATTAAAACTGAAGTTTATATTTACAAGTTTAATGCAGTGTTAAGAAGTTAAAAAGCAGGGCACCCACAGTTTTTGAGAGGAAATGCAAATTGTGGATAAAAGTAGAAGTATAGTCATAGGTTGCTACTGTGTCTGCAGTTTCAGAAGACTCCAGCCGTGGGTTTTTTAAAAATTCCCTAGAATAGATAACCCCGTAGAAGTGGTACGTTCTGTAGACACCAGAGGTTTCTAATATATAACAAATTAATGTGTTTAGTACACTGCATGTAGTGGCAATGTTACAAAACTACAAAGCAGTTATTATTTGTTAATTTATAAGAACTTGTAAGAGTTCCTGTCAGTATAGAAATTAATCCATTTGAGGATTTGTATAGTTAAGCTCTTTTATAAAATTATAAGCAATTTCCATATCACAAATCAAAATAAAATTTGCTGTAACTGTAAGTAACATCCCTTAGTGTAGTCTATTTCTTTTTGATTCAAAACCAAACCCTAATTCTAATTCTGAAAAATGAAATTCAATTTTGAGATGAGTTTCTTTTTCTTAACAAGAAATTTCAGATATGAGGCATATAAACCTATCAAAAAATCTGATATCATCTTGGGAGACAGTAATAGCTATTGCTTCTCAAGTTCAAAATCTGGAAACACTTAATGTCAGGTATAAGTATTCATATTTGGGTTTTTTTCCTTTGGGGTAGGGACAAAACCCAAGAGGCTCAGGCTTCAGCTTTCTAAATGTAACTGGATACAAGAGGACTCATTTGAATGTAAGCTAAGTTTTTTAAGACTTCTTTTGGTTTTTTAAATCTTGTTCTTTAGCAACTCCTGTGTGGGTTATATTTTTCTGACATTTGTATTCAGGAAAAGACTAGAACCCTAGGAGTTCAGGTTCTGTGTAAAACTAAGTTCTGGAGAACATTTTCTTCCAAGTTTTAAAACTTTGTGTTTTATTTTTGTTGATACATTCTGACTGCTCAGGCAGGTCTGTATTTAGGAGCCCACTTTTGTTTAACCAACCATGTCTTGACACTAAACTTAATTATCCATAATGTTTTAACCAAGCCTTAATTATCCCAAAACCTAGTCTATTTCTGTCCTAAAATGATGCTGATAAGAAACTGATAAGATCATGGTGACAGATCTAGGGGAAAATCTCTTGTACAATGATGACACTGGGAAAAGAAGGAGGATGTTGTTAAATAAAGCTCCAGTTCTATCAAAACAAGAAAATTCACAAAATAATTTCAAAATAAAGAACATTTCTAGTACACACCTATACACTGTAACTGGCACATGCCACAGTAATTTTCTGGTGAAATATCACAATAGATTAGGTAGCAGCCTAAATCACCAGCTTTTTAATTTATTCTTATTGTTAATGTGACAAAAATGTATTTTTAAAACAGTTGTAGGTGTTCCATTTTCTTCAATATTTAGCACTGAATGTCTGTTTTCAACCTGGATGCTATTTGTAAATCTATCTTTGCCTAGAGCATATAATGATTTAGTTATCAACATGCATGAGAATACAGAGGATTTATTTTAATTCACCCAGAATAAATTTTTCAGTTTTTTATTGTTGAGAAGTATACTCTAGACTGAAGTGTTTTTAGAAGTTATTTGTGAAAAAAATAGAAAACAAAATGAGATTGATGCTGGAATCTGATGCTTACAACTTCAAACTGACATAGTCTGAATCAGTTTTTTATTGTTTTGACCTGTTTGCTTTAAAAAATAAAGAAGGTGAACCTGTTACTGATTTTCTTTTTGTGCATGGAATGCTGGAAAAAGAATAAAAGTGATTAACCATCCACCAGCTCTCTATGTGGAAATTTTACCCATAAGTAGGTAACTACAAACTACATTGACAGATTTTTATGAGAATACACAGGTAGATTAGGCCTTAGGAAAGAAATAAAAACTTCTCTTTTGGGTTGAATAATGAAAACTGATTTGAAGACTGCAGATTTGAGAATTTTTAACTTTTCTTCTTTGTAGTGATACTTTACTACTGAGAGTGGATTTTACATACTTTTGTTTTACTGAGGTCTGGATAGTCATGTAGGCTCTTCATTTTCAGTCAACACTAAAGAGTTTAAGCCCAAGCTCTAACTTTGTTTAATTTAATATTAACGAAAATCATTCTTTTAATGTTCAAAACTTAGTGAAAGAGAAAGAAGCCACAGATTAATAGATATGCATTCTCAAATAAACATGCATTCCTGAAGTAGGAAACTAAATTAGGAAAGAGTATGTTTGAATATAACTAGAAATACATTTTATTATATTTTAAAATATGTGACATCTTGGCAGTGATTTTAATTTTGGGGGAGTGTAATTTTTTTTTCTTTAATATGTAATTCCAAACTAATGACTTAAATAAATGTGATTATTCATCATGCAAATAATTACTCTTTTTACACAGTGAAAACAAAATGAGATTTCCATCTACATCAACTTTTAAATCCAGTGCATTTTCAAACTTGAAGATTCTGGCACTTAATCAAACTGGAATAACATGGACAGAGGTAATAACCTTTCCTGATTTTTTAAAAAATTTAATATCATGAGGTTTCTGAGGCAAGGAAAGCACAATAAACATTCGTGCACTATATTGTTCTTCTGAAATCAAATCATCCTTTGAAAAGGTGCTGTGGAGTAACTGTATTAGTTGCATATTAACTAATTTATGTCCTACATAATGAAGGAAGTATATTGCCATAGAAGTGTAATAGAAACATTTTACTTCATCTACATCTGTAAATTGCTAAATCAAAATAAAGCAGTTGGAGTATAATATAGCTTTGTGTCCCCAAATTTGGCTAAGTGAAAACTTTTTGGTTCCTTGTGGCTGTTGAAGATTTACCTGTACTTTTTTACATGCAATAGAACAAATGCAAATGGAAAGAAAATACTTCCTAACACGGAAAAATTCTTGTTTTGGCATCCCTTTGCCATCAGCAAGAGACTGGATTAGTATCTTTGACCATATTGATGGTTCTTGAACTACATGATGCCTGCTAACTGGCAGCACAGAGCAGAGGAAAAACAAAGTTCTGACCTGTTTCAGGCACTGAAACATGTGCACATTTAAATGACTCTCCCCTGCTAGGACGTCTTATTAGCAGTGCAGTCCTGTTGGCAACTGTATTTAGCAGCAGGCATTTTTTCATAGATGGAGCTTAGGAAGTGCATCTCAGCAGTGTCACTTTACTTATAATGGCTTCTAAATTCCAGACTATTATTTGGATTTCTAAGGTTCAGATTTTATAGTAGTGCATTGTAAAATCGCATGACTTTTCAGATTTTGGCTGCCAGCTGCTATCCAGTAAAAGAGCACTTAACAAAACTGGGGCTTGGGTAGAAAGAAGCTTCTTCATTCTCTTGTCTTGCAGGAGGGCTAGAGGAAGGTCACTGCTGTGGGTTTTTTTTGGCGTCCATTCACTGTGCTCTTAAAACTGCCTGTGGAATTTATGGCAGCACAGTTGATAACCCTTCCATAGTAGCAGCAATATGAATGGTGAAAGGAATGGAAGAATTAAGTGGCTACAAACAATTTAAATGTCATCTACTGCTCATCAGAGTAAATCTGTGCATTGTGGTGTTTAAAATGTTGGCACCTGCCAGCAGCTGTCCTCCATCCCTCCATGGGGTGACCAAAGGGCTGGTTGGAGCCATGGCTGTAGGCAGATTAGAGTTCTCCAGGGGTAACTGAATTGCAGTGAGAAAGCCCCAGCTTAGTCAGAGCAATTTGAAATGATGCAGCTTTTGCATTTGTTTTTGAAACTTTGCTTTAGCTGATGATTTGTCATAGGCCATAAAAACATCTTTGGTTCCAAAATCTGTTTTATAAATTTGTTCCTATTCATTCCCTGTAAGTTGGGAGACATAAGCCTGTGCTTGAAAGGGGTGTTCCGAGGCAGCCAAACAAAAGGGGAAAAATGACGTTAGTTCTCTGGGAACAAACCATTTGAAAATGTCACTGCTTAAGCTCTTGACTTGAAAAGTCAACTTTTAAATAGAAAATAATAATGAATATAATCCAAGCAAGTGAGAAATACATTGGTTGTCAATGGGAATATAAGCAAAATTCTTAGGAATGTTTTAATTAAAATTAAAACAATTTAATGGTGAACAGCATTTCAAAACTACTTGCTGTTATATGTAAGAATATATGACATTGGGATAGGTATACTTGGATTTTTTTAAATTTGTTCCTCTGTTTTGAAGTATTTTTCACAGGAGAGGGACATGCTTAACTGTTATGCAATAATACAAAGCTCCACATTCACATGCCTTGAGTGTCAGTTTTCAAAAAGAATTCTTTCATTAGTATATTATTTGCATATATCTAAATACTTCTGAGAATATTAGTATATCAGTAAAAGACCTTATTACTGTATAATTGTTGATTGATTGTTCAAAACATAACTTCCAAGGGGGAAAAATGTCCTGTAAAGTAACTTAAAATTAGCAGCCATTGGCTTAGAAATTGAATTAATGCATTTGAGTGTAATGAATTCATATTTATGCCTCCAAACTCTTTTTTTCTTATTCAACGTTTAAATAATAATGTTATTTGTCATTCTGTCAAACTAAGATTTTATATTTATAATATAATCTACTATTATACAGGGTAAAAGAAAAATCTGGGTTAGAACAGAAGTGCAGGATCATGCTTCTGACACTAGCAAGTAGCAGCAGGTAGTTGGGAAAAATTCTAGGCAAAGGGTAAGCACGTGGTAAGAGCTAGTTAGAAAGTAATCTGGAATTGTGTGGCTTTGTGAGCTCAAGAGTATATACCTCTATTTAATTAATATTTGTGGATTTTTTTGTTTCATGATTTATCTAACTGTATTAAGAACCCATTTGAAAATTTTGCTATACATATGTTTTAACATCAGTTTAACCTTTTTTGGGTTCTGATATTGCTGCCTGATAATTTCATTTAGTAAGTCCCAATGTTTTATATGAAAGTAACTGAGAACAGCTATTGTCTGTTTCATGGCTTTAATTCTTGATTAGCTTCTTTGTGCCTTTCCCAAGTATATTCTTTGCTTCCTGGGATAAACAGATTAAAAATACAGGAACATAATGGATTTACATGGTGACAATTGTTTCTTGTTCTCATCTTTATTTCTTTTGCAATAGCTCTTGCATTTCCATTCTTCAGCTTTTGAGCATCAGTGGCTACTCCTCTGGCTATTTGTTACCTCCCCATCAGCTATCCACAATGAGGCCTCAGTCTTTCCTGAGGGCTGATTCAGTGTCAGTTCTGTGAACTTTTGTTTCTGTGGAAGCTGTTTTAAGCAGTAGCTGAAAATTTGGCAATTTGAGTTTCTTAGAATTGTGCTGTGACCTATCATTTGGCAATTTTTTTGTCATTTGGTCAGCCTATTGAAAAGTCTTCAGATACTTCAGTTTTGTGCAGTTTTTCTAGTCCATCCATCCATCCCAATGCAGGGTGATTGTGGGGGAATCTCTGTTACTGAACATGCACCTCATTTCTCTTGACTGCAGGTTTCTTGTCATGCTTCTTCATCACCAGTGGATAATTATTTTGGTCTGTCTTGATGACATGGGGAAACACTTATCAGATTAAAGACATGAAATGCTGGTGTCTCCTGCTCTTGCTTTGGAACAGGAAAAGTTGTTATATCTGAGTTTGTAAGTCTTTGTGTGTTACAGATATGGCAGCAGGTTGATGTTTCATATTTTCGGGTGTGAAGCAGTTGAGCTCCAAATCATAGGCTGCCTCTTGAGGAGATCTCAGTGTTTACCCTTGGCATGGTGTCTGTTATGAGTCAGTTATGTAGACATGCAGCTGGGTGGATTAGTGCTGCTGTAACAGAGAGAAAGGTGCTGAGGAGAGGGGGTGTTTATAGGAGAAGGGATCAGCTATGCACAAAACCAATTGAATGGGACTGTCCAGACCTCTAAACTCCACTTCTTGTGGCCTTTGTAACCTCCTGTAAAAGTGACTGTGCTGTGCATCTGTCTGTGTTCTCACGTCTCAAAAAGCTTGAATCTCCTGGTCAGTTACAATCACATTTTGGAAAGAGTTGAGGGCTCAAAAATAATTTATTATCTACTAATTCCCTTAAAACAAGCATGTAGATGGATGAAAGAGCCCCTGTAAGTTTCCCAACCAAAGAAAGAGTAGCAGGATGAGCTCACACTTAATTTGACTCTGGAGAACACACGCCAGAAAAAAAGACACTGAAAAGAATAATTTGCTACTCACAGGCACAAATTTGTAGGAAAGCAATCAGTTCCAGTGCTTATGAAACTCCATGTGCTAGAATCTGGTTGTTGACGGGGGCCATTTCTGGTTGTTGACTAGCTGTCCACTGCTTAATTTCTGTGGCGAGCTTGCCTCTTTATGTCTTGGAATATCTTAAACCATTTACAAACAGCCTAAATATTCCTTGACTGTGCAGCCCCACTTCAAGGCAGTGTTAGTTGACAGCTACTCACCAGAAGCAGAAGTTGAGAAGAGAAATATAGCTCAAATTTCCTTTATGATCTTAAGTCATTTATTCCCTCTGTCACCGACCTGGGTGAGCATCGGCAGGCGTAAGAGACCGAGGCTTTGTGTCCTGCTGGTTTTATCACAGTCAGGGGGAAAGGGGATACCAGGGGCAGAGCCAGGACAAACAACCAACCAGATCAGAGCCCGGGCTGCTGGAACATCAGACAGACCCGACTCAGTCACATGGCAGGGGCCCGGCCGGGGGGCCCAGGGGGGTCCACCGCAACACTAGAACTGCACAATTTTTGACCCTTTCACAATTCCATACAAAACTATTTTATGCCAGCATTTTATATAGTTTTGTAACTAGTGATTATTTTTTAAAGTTTTATTACCTCCTGTAAATGTTGACAAATAAAAAACCTGTGTAAAGTAAAATAATATATGTTATGCAATTTCAGGGCATAAGATCTAAAACAAAAGTATCTTTGTGTTAAATTTGTAGCCCTTTTTGAATTTATTTGTTCTCTTTAGAGAACTTGAAAACTTCAGGATATGTTTAATTAATGCAATTCTTGGCCTTTAGTGGGTTTATGGGCTGGCACAATCCTATGACAGAGAAGGCTTCAAGCCTTCTAAATTAAGATATTAAAACATAATCTGTCAGACCTGATGAGATGTGTGTGTTAGCTGGTTCTGGAACTTCTGCACATATACAGAATTTGTACAGCCATATCCTCACCTCATCACAGGGAAAACCTGGTCCCTCCAACTCACTGAATAAATTAACTCAGTTTCCAGGTCACACAGTCTCAGCTGCGAGGGTGGCCTCAAGCCTAGGACTCTAAGTCCTGTGACTGCAGAACCCCTTTGATGTCATCTGTGCTGGTAGATCCAGGCACAGGAGAGCCATCTGGAAGAAAGGGAAGACTAGGAAATCTTTAATAATTGTTCCTCTGGTTTTGCGAGCTACAGCTTGTTCTGAACATGTTCAAAGCAATTTGCATGAAGTATAATTTCTGAAACATATTTTCCCATCTTTTGTTATATTAAATGAAGTTTTGCTCTTAGGTTCTTCTTTGTGCTCAAGGATGGCCAGTACTTGAAGAGTTGTACCTTTCTTCTAATAATATTACAGTTTTGGAAAGGTGAGTGACGTAAGTCAGTCAGTTGTTAGCCACTGATGTACCATGAAATTACATAGTACATAAAGTTACAGTCCTGTAACATTTACATCACCACAGCAATAACTGATGCAAACTTCATGTGATGTACTTCAGAACATTTATAAATGTGCACAATTGTGTGCATGCAATTACATACTTAGGAAAATAGTGTTTTCATTGGCCAATAACTTTAAATATTTTGTGTTTGGTTTTTTTCTCCAATGTATCAGGCCTGATACTGTCCTGCAGACCTTGAAGTTGTTAGACCTTTCAGACAACCAGTTACTGGATGGAAATCAGCTGCATCTAATAGCACAGCTCCCCAGGTAGCTGTAAACAAATTTACTGGAAATTCTTTGTCCTGGATATTCATCTCTGTAGTCCTTGTTGGCTGAAATATGATAGTATTGATGTTGCATGAAAGATTCATGAGATCTTGAAGCAGAGGCATTTTGCTCTCTTAAGGAGAGTAACTGCATTATTTAGTTGAGCTATTTGAATATTGAATATAAACTTACTTCAGTTGTACCATTACACATTCTTAAGCTGTGTGTTATTGGTATTCATTACACACTTATGAAATGAATGCAATTTACCACATTTTGCTAATTTGCAGAATTATCATCTTCCACTGTGCACCAAAATAGCCCCCATGATTTTTAATAGCCACAAGCTATTTTTAAAAAATCGTTTGGAAAATCACACATTTTAAATCTAGGAGTCATTCTGAAAGCTTGAAAATTTTATTCCCTGAACACTGCTGAAGTCTGGGTACTGTCTGTGAGGCTGCTTTTCATTTGTCAGTGATGCTGCACCACATCAAAAGTTGCAGATCTTTATTTAGAAAAGAAAAAAAAATAGGTTGTATTTCTTTGTAAAAAACTTCTTGTGCTACATACAGTGATCATTGTATCTATTAAATTTCAGATTACAACAGCTAATACTTAGAAACACTGGGATATCTTCTATACACTTTCCTGATGCTGGATTTGGTATGTAAAAGAAGTAATTTATTTATAGTTTTAAAACTCTGTTTATTTAAACTTTTCAATGTTTGCTTGTTACTCTTTTCCTAGGATGCAAGACTAAAATGTTTCCTTCACTAAAACGCCTTGCAATAAATGACAATAAAATATCACAGGTAGGTTAGATTGTGATGGTTTCACATTTTGTAAATAAATGTATCTTTGTTTAAGAGTAACTTGAAGTTTGTTTTAAACTTTCTTTGATAATATGTGTAAGATTCTGAGATAACTGTTGAACACTTTGATTAACCCAGAGCCATAATATAAAAATATAAAAACATTTCTTTATGTGTCAGTTAAACACATTTATGTTATGTCAGCTAGTCATATTCCCTGCTGCTTCATTATTCCTCTCACAGAATTCTAATGATCTAAAATTCTGACTAATTCCTTGTTTTGGTTTGGGTTTTAATTAAATGTCATGCTGTTCTTTTCTTAGCTAAATGAACAGAATCCAAGTACTTGGTTCTGGTGAGCAAAAGAATTTTTCCAGTCATGTTTGTTGTACAGGAAAAGTCAGTGTTACCAGGTATTGTTCTGAAATGAAGTTATGTTTTAGATTTCCTCAAAAGACTCTTCCCTTCCATTTCAGTGGTCATCTATCAATGAGCTTGATAAACTGCCAAGTTTGCGGGCACTGCAGTGTAGCAATAACCCCTTCATGGACACAGAGAAGAACCCAGAGACTCTGATACAGCTCATTATTGCCAAGATAAGTCAGCTGGAGGTTTTGAACAACTGTGAGGTATGTGATACTTCAACAAATTGCATGAGTCTGACAAAACATTAAATCACTGCCTGAGGATTTGTTTTCAGTTTCTTTTAAGATTACTGATTGTTTGGGTGCAGGAAAAGTAAAGTGCCATCCCCTTGTCAGTGGGGCAGTCAGTAGGGCTACAAGACTGAGCCCACTATGTGAGCATTGCTAACTCAGTGGAGACTTGGACAAGATGGGTCAATGATGTTTTTTTCTCAGTGCCGGACGTGTGTTTAAGTTGCAGGACTGTTAACAAAAACTACTACTCTTAAAAAAGAGTAAAAAAAGGAAAAAAAGAAAAAATAGAAAAAGCAGCGTAGTCTGATCTGTTTCAGTGACAGCAATACCAACATTTGGCTTCTGCAGTAGGAAAATATCATTACCCAAACCAAATCAAACTTTCAGCAAATGTTTATCATTAAGGAGAGCAGAAGCAGCATCTGATCCATTGCTACAAAAATCATCCTTGTGTCATCATATACAGCAAAATCTTTGCTTACATAGTCATTTATGGCTCAGCAAATACACAGACATAGGGGCTGTAAGACTCTTAATGGCTCTAAAATGTACTGAATATATGGACCAGTCAGCATTTGGAGACATGGTTTTTAAGATTCTTGGTAGCATTAAAACATACTGAACACCGAATGAGACCAAGGAGTCAGTGTCATTGATTAGATTTTGTTCTCTGGGAAGTTACGTAATTAAATTCTGTGCCATTCCTGTGTCAGTACAGATTGCTCCTGCTGAAAGAAGAGGAGCAGAGCTTGATTATCGCAAAATATTTGGAAAGGACTGGTTAGAAGCTGGTGGGCATTGGAACCCAGAGAAAAACAAACCAAGTGAAGAATTTCTTGCTGCCCATCCCAGATACCCAGCACTTTGTCTTAGTAAGTAAAAGCACATTACAATAGCATTTCCTCACTTCTGGCATTGTGGCAGTACAGGTTTGGTCTGTTTTCAATTTCTCTTCCCTTTAGTCGTTTTTCCATGTGCTGCTACAGCCTTAGAAAAGCCCACCCATTGGCAGGCCTGTGTGCCAGTGGGCTTTTGCTCCTGTGGGGCAGCTGCACAGTATGGCACCCTTTGGGGCACTGCTGCCTCAGCAACTCAGGCTCCCTGCCTTGGAGATCTCAGCACCTGTGAGCAGCTGCCCCACCACTACTGCCGGGCAGGCAGTAGCTCCCTCAGCAGTGGGAATGTTAAGCAGCACCCCCATGTCCTGAATGCTGTAGCAGCTGAACAAGGCTCGTGTCTGCGGCGCCGCGTGGTGCAGGAGCTACCCTGTCTGAGCCAAGGGAACTCCTGCCTGATCCTACACCACCAGTGCTCTTAGGTCTGGAGTTTTAGTCTTTGAAGGGTTCTGCATGCACTTCTCTTCCAACAGAATATGGAGCACCTGAAGAAGGAGAACTGAAGGGACAACAGCCTTTGACTCTGAAAAATCAGCTCCTGAGTAAGAGGCCAGAAATGGTCAAAATTGTTCCTTCTGCATCTAGAGTATTTTTTATGAGCTTAGCGTCTCCTAGATGTATATGGAGGACAAAATGTTCAAAAGTTCCAGTTTGTAATTCTTTTCTGAACTGTATGAGTAAGTTTGACTGGAACCCTGATTCTGTGTACTCTCTCTCATTTCCCCCCTCAACCCAAGACAACTGATTTTCTCAGCTGAGATTTAATGGAGAACAAAGGTAATTGATACTCCATTTTTACAGTGTGAATGGCTTCTTTACAGAAGACATCTCAGGTTTTAATCTCAACCTTCTGATTGTCTTCTGATAATACCTTTTTTATAACTTCTTAACTTTAGGACAGACAAGAAAAATATGGGTAGCTTTGGTATTTGGGGCCATCTACTAATCCAAGTTACAGCCTAGACTTGCAAATTCATGTAGCTGTGTTTCCCACTTGATAGAAGAACTGAAACTTTTTACTCCCTGGGCAAAATAATATTTTAAAGCATTACATTCTAATGCATTTAGGTGGAAGACTAATAGAACAAGGAATCTTTTCCGCTAGACATAATATAAACCTTATTTTAAGGATAAGTCTTTTAATCTCTGTAAAATAATTAGGCTAATAATGTCCTCAAAAAGTCTTTGTGTGGTGCTTTTCAGAGGACCAAAAGCCTGTTTTAAACTGAATAAGCAATTTCCATTCCACTGCAGGTTATTTTTTAAAATGAAACAGGAATAAAGCATTTTGACGTAAATACTCCTTTTGATCAAAAAATATTATCTTTAAGCATTAGAGAGTCAGTTACCAGTTAACTACAGTAAGTTTCCAAAGATGAATAAAAACTTGGTTATTTTAATTTTTAAAAAATTAATTAATTTTTCAGATAATGACTAAATGCTGTCTTAACTGCTCAGATGTGAGGTACATCCTAATTTTTGAGAGATCAGGCTGAGCTAAGGGAAACAATTTGTAATAAAAGCAGACAGGAAACACTGTGTCTCTGCCAGAACAGGGCTTACTGTTCTTTCACTAATGCCTCACCCTTCTTCCTTAAGCTTTGACAATTAAGTGTCCTGAGAAGCCTGAACAGAAGCCAGTGGAGAAAAAGCTACCAGGTAAGAAGTCTTGGCTTACGTTCAAACAGTTGTTTCGTAGCTCCTTTTCAAATCACTATTAAAGAATGGCAGCTGCCTCTGGCTTTGCCAGCTCCTGAAAGCTTTTCCTCTGTCATATAAAGAAATGACAAAGGCAGAAATTGTTTGAAAAAGTAATTCTTTTTCTGGCCTTCATACTTACTTTCAGTTCAGCTTCAGGACTGAAAGTTGACACCTGTCTTACGACCTCTGCTGCTGGTTTCATGATTAATGGGTCTGAGGCAATTTGAAGGCCAATTAACGGGGATGAAATGTGGTGGATGGGTTAACCAAGTAACCAGAATGTGAAGTCTTAAGAGGCAACAGCATAGTGTGTAAATCAAGATATTGAGGTCTAGTATCTTATACATGAAGTTAGAAATCTAGTTCTGACCTCTATCAAATTTGGCTTTTGCAGTTTTAATGCCTGGAGTGAGACCATTCTAAATTAAGCTGATGTTTTGGAAAGATGTGTCAGAATTAAGTCTGAGAGAAAAGACATACTCAAGCTTTATTCTAAAATAAAAATTACATTTATTATCACAAGTTGCATAAAATCAGATAGATACAGCTTTTACAAAAATGTTTGATAGAAAAATATTTGTCTAAGTACAATGTGTGGTATTACAGGAATAACTCGCTATTGCTGTGCCTTTAGGTAAAGCTTCAAAAGAAGTGAAAGTTCAACCACAATACCGAGTTTATTTATTGCAAACATGGGTATCGCCTCTGGAACAAACTACATCTATTCATTCAAGATCCATTAGAAAAAATATCCCTTCCTATAACTGACTTCATAATATAAACAGCTCTGCTGCCAATGTGTTTGGGACTAATAACTCAATACCATTCCTAAGAATGTCACTGGTTCCACAGTGCTGTTTGCTTACTTGTGCTGGGAAAGCCAATTCCTGGTAATGAAAAATGCAAGGAACAGTTGCTGGATGCAAGCAGTCAGAACCTGGCTGGTGTGTGTCCCAAAGGTCACTTAGTTTAGCATGTAGAAATACAAACTCAAAAAAGGTGTATTATATGAAGCTGTAACACTTTAATTTGGTATATGGGATCAAAGAGCTTAAACAGTAGTAGCACATCCTGCCCTATCCACCACAGATTAAACCATTGTCCATTTGACAGTAGCAGATACAGTTTCAGGTACCACAGACATTATTGCAGTGTTAGAACTGAAGGAATACAGCCTTTCACTGTTGCTATAAGCAAGTAAAGTGAAACAGTGGTACTTTGCTACAGCTCAGTGACAGCAGTGTTTTTCTAATAACTTTTCTCTCTCTCCCCTCACCAGAGTCTATGACTATTCAGAAGGTCAAAGGACTCCTGTATCGCCTACTTAAAATTCCTGGTTCAGAACTGAAACTGTCCTACGAAAGTTCTAAAGTGAGTTAAAAATGGGTATTCAACAACAAAATACTTCATGCTGCTAAATGGCAATAGCATGTTCTAAAATACTGTCTAAAGCAATACGTTTCACTTGAAGAGGGCTCTCTTCATGCTGTAATTCAGTACCTAATTTCATTCCTGTAATATGACAGATTCTCCCTGACTGTAACTGCCTGATATTTGGTTTACATGAAGGGATTTCAGTTTAAGTCTGATAAGATTTTTTTTGCTTTCTTATTCTAGTTGGAAGGGAAAGAAGTTGAACTAGACAATGACTTAAAGCCTTTGCAGTTTTACTCAATAGAAAGTGGAGACTGTGTGTTAGTACGGTGGTAAGAAGGGACTCTCCTGCTGGACTGAAGGAAAAACTGACGCAGAAGAGAGACAGACACACGGGCAGCCTCTGTGAATATGAGTTTCACACATGGCACCAGAGGGCTGTACAACTGTACTTTCAGCTCCTGAACTTGACTGTCAGCCTCCATGAAAAGATCTGCTCATTTGTCTTACTGGAAACATAACAAACAGTGCTTAAATGCTTCAATTAAATAAAGCTCAAGGTAACCCTTTTGCCAAGATTTTATACTGCCTTCCCCCTGCAACGGTGAGAATTTGTTTTACTGAACCAAGTACAGGGTTGAGTTGTGATCTCTTTGCTTTATGAGACAAGATTAGTGCTGCACTGAGAGGCCACTTGCTCTTTGCTTTCACCTACATCCAAAGACTTTCAAGTAAACAAATCCCAGCAGGAATTTTACAAGTATCTACACAGCCTTAGACAATGAAGGTCAAAATCTGACAGACCTTTCTACCCTATAGTGTTAACATACCACAGTATAAATAAATTCTCAGCACACTGCAAGGCATTGCTATTTATTTTACAATCTTGACCATGCTGTTCCTCAATCTTATTTTATTTTCACTTGTGTAACCTCAGATTCATATCTAGTAACACAGTGAGCTCTCCAAAATCCCTCCTAATGAAGCAAAGTTTGCAGTACTTGATTTGGTATAAGCAAACTTTAAATTTGTTTTTATCTAAAATGACAATGGCAAAAACAAACTCATCACAAATCCTAGCCCCCAGTGCTGTCCCTGTCCCTGCACATGTGAGGGCAACCCCTCAGGCAGCACAGAACCTGCTGCAGCAACACTTACCAGCTGCCCTGGTGCTGAGCACAACTCTCCCCAGGAGCCTAGTTTGAGTCTAATCAGTAGTGCTTTAATTTACAAAAGACAGGCTAGTTGGCATTCTTATGTGCATTTATTAATTACAAGTAGGTCTTTGACTTTATATAAAAAGGATTTTTTTTATCCTGAACATTTTGGTTTTTGTCAAATCACCATCTATGCTATAGAAAATGAATAGTATCAGTCCACTTGTAATTATCAAAAGGGATGTGCAAATATTGTTATACTTTAGTTGAAACTCAACATTAAAAGGTACCTCAATATTTCTTATTGTTCCAGAAATTAATCCAAATGTACACTTTAACATGATCATTATACACTACCCTGTTTTCCAAGGCAAGTCCATCATCTTTCCTCACACCTACATGGATCTCCACATAGTTCCTTTAATCTCCAGAGCTCTCCCAGTTCCTGGGGAGAGTACTGGGGGGAAGATAGCATGCCACTCTCACATGTCTTCTCACACAACCAGAGACCATCCTGTTAGGAGAGAGAACCATTTCAATAGCTGTTCTTAGTAAGAATTTAGTCTCCAACAATCTTCACTTCCAAGAATCAGCTGTTTATTGTTTCTGGCAATAAATATTGCACCCAAAGGTCCCCAACTGATCTCCTAGACCTATTCAGAGAACCTGGGGGTAGGGATGGGGTCTGCAGGTGGTTTTTGGTAGTTTTGTGGTTTTTCTTTGAAATACATCTTTAAAAGATTTTTTCCTCTGGATTTTAATTCAATGGTTATTTCAATTTCTTTTTAAAGCAAAGAACATTTCTCCTATTTTACGCTATGTGGAACAGCAGGCATGTCCTCTTTCTGTAAGAGCAGACAATTCCTTCAGACTTACTTGATATCGCTTCGGTCCTACAGCTGCCATCCAGATGCCCATGCTCACATCTTCACCCTGAGATGACACATTAAAATAAAAAATAGAGATATGAGCACCAAGAAAGCATAAAGTGTGACTGTGACCTAGAAAAAGTTGCCTCATCTACCAGCAGTAAAGAATGATAACTACAAAAATCTACACCAGACTACTGCAGAGGTGTTAAAATAATCCTCCCAGCCTTCCCATGATAATACACAGCTTTTACAAAAACAGAGTACAAAAAACAAGATTACAGCTCCAGAAATTCTCAGTCCAAAACATCTGTGCTTTGACCCAGAACAGACACTAAGCATAGCAAACAAAACCATAGCAAAAGCCTGCATTAGCCAGGAGAACCCAACACTAACACTTGAGCAATGTTCTTTCTGCCTCAGCCAGACCAGTTAAACATAGAAAAACTGAACTAATCTTTATTACCTGGTATGTTTTTAACCTTTCCGAGTTGCTTGCCAACCACTGCACAATATCTTTGGAGATGACATAGCCAGACCCACAAGCAAAGGCTGGATACGCAGGACTTGGATACTCCAGTTCTTGCCATTTCCCAGTTCGATCAACTGCCCAATTTAGTCTGAAACTGAAGACCATGTTAGACAAGAGATGTTTATAGAGAGTCCTCTGGGGAACCTATGAGCACTGCTAACAACTGAAGTAAAGCAGGTAACAAATAAGATTGAGAGGAAGAAGTAGGCAATCCTAATTATAGTTCCTAGTCTTATTTCTCTAGGGCACATATCTAATTGAACACAAAGCTAAAATTGTAACTGTTGTTTGGCCTCAATCTTGGATAATAAGAGAAAGTTCTCAGAATAGAAACAAAAGCAACACTGACAGTCAAGTCTTCAGCATGGGCACCTTGCTACTGGGTTTTGAACCAAGTAAGCACATGCATCCTTACCTATTTTGTAACAGGCACATCTGTATCCTGCTAATTAACCCCTTTGTTTAATCAACATGACACAATGTCAGTACCTCCAGCAGGGATGCAGACAGCAATGTTATACAACCCATCTTCCTGTTAAAAGTAGTGGCTGCTTAAAAATCAGGAAGCAATATGTACCTTCTCTAAGCTGTTTTCCGAATGAAGCTCATCAAAGGCTGCCATCACTGAATTACAAACAACCCTTCCTGGCAGTGGTGTTCTCTAAGGGAGGCTTTATTCACTACTAGAGGGCTGCAGGAAGCAGTCTCTGTCTGCACAGTCTCTCCACACGCTCCCAGCGTGACAGAGCTTGCTGCTGCACCATGCAGCACCATGAACCCTGCTGATTGAGGCAGTGGGAAGCATCCTGCTTTTCCTGTTTGGGAACAAGCTGCTCTTGCACTCCCCAGGCCTCACAAACACTTCATGCACTCACAGCTAAGAGACATAACTGTGTCAATGCAGCAGGGTCTCCCCATTTTACAAAGAAGTTCAGCATTGCTGATTTCAGTCATGAGCAGAAGCAGCTGAAAGCTACTAAGAATTGTCACCTCAGACAACAGCCTTGAAAGGGAGGAATTACAGCTGAGTGGCAGATGTCATCAGATTCTGCACATCCTCAGCTGAAGCTGACATGTTAAAGCACCAAGAAAATAAGAGTCTCATCTGATACCCAAATTCACTAGACTAGGTATCTTCCACTGCCTGAATCACAGCACAAAGGGTTCAACCCCCTCCAGACTGAGAAGCAGTCCACTTTGATAATAATTTTATACTTCCATGGTTATTTCAGTGTTTTGTTCCCTACACATCACACCTGCCTGACCTGAAGACTGTGATTATTAGATAATTTACACTCAAAGATGTCACTCCTATAGATCGTTGAGATAATCACGAGATAACCATCTATTTCACACTCTTGGCCACACTCTTTATTAAATCACTCTATGAGTGAGCAACAGGCAGGACCAGATTTGTGAAGCAAAGCAGCTAAGGCCTGTTTTTCTTCAATAAGCAGAGGGAAACAGAAAGGCACATTGTGCCCTTATGCTATATTGAATGCTATAGTAGCATAGAGTGTCTGCTATATTAGATGTCATACCAGAGCTGCAATGCATTCCATGGCTGGAAGGGAAGATATGGGCTATTTTGATCCCCCCTGGTTATTCACAAGTGTAATACAGGCTGGGAAAGATCACTCAAAAATTCGTTGATTAGACCTACCATTTCAAACAGCAGCAGAAATGGGCAGCAATGCCTGAAATTCACATATGTTAAAATAAAGTGCAGACCATAACAGAAATTTTGTTTCTCCTGTTTACCCTACTTCCTCAGGCCCATCAGAAAAATCACAGTAACGTCACAAAAAGTAATATAGTTCTGTAGTATGTACTTTCCTTTAAACTTCATTGTATTGCTGGAAAATTCTGATTTACTTAAGTACCATGACAAAGATGTCTATAACACATTTTAAAACCACCTAAGATATTCAGCAAGTTTAATTCATTGTAAAGGCATACTTTGGAAAGTTATTGTAAAGGACTGATTTCTGTATTCTGAGATTCTAAGTTCTAACACATCCAGAAGTCCTGCTTTTTCCAACTGGCTTCCTCAGGCATGGGAGGGGAACCCACATGAAAACAGACTTAAATCACTAAAGAAATGATATCTATCTCTTAAAGATAACTTAAAAAAACAACTTACTTTCCCCACCAAATGTTTGGCCTGTCCAATTTTTTCTGCATTACCCTGTTAAAAACAGCTTCCAAATCAATGTAGCAGTCATCATCCGTCTTCAGCAACAAGTCAAAACTCGTTGATTCAACTGTCCTGTAGCCAGAAAGAAAAGCGATGAGATGCTGAGCTGCACACCACAAACTGTAGACAGCAGGCTCTGCAAGGGGTTTTTGGGATGCAGGGGGAGAAGCAAGAGGGAAGGAATGTCTTTCCTACCCTTGATTTTTAATGTTTTCTCTATCAACAAAGGCTGACTGCTTGTCCTTCAGAAAGGAGATGCAGCTGTATCCTATGATGATGTTACAACACGGACTTGTATATGAGTGGAAGAAAACAAATTTGAAGTTTTGTTCTCCAGGACAGATGGTGGATTTACTAATGAAACCATCTTAAGCAGTATTGACCTCAGAAGGATATGAATCCCTGATGCTGATGGCAGCAGAGTTGTTAAAAGCCACTGGCTCCACATTGGTAGCCTACTTTCAGGATGAGACAGTCAGTTCAAGGGCAATGAAAAGGTTGTAAGTGGTAAAAAACATTTGTGGAAACAACTCTGTACTCCCTCTTTCTCTGTAAATGCACCCTTCAAATATGAAAAATCTTATCTTTACCTGTCTGAAATAGTTGAATGCAATATGCATAAAATAACCAAAAAAGCTTAAGATTATAGGGACCATCACTGAGTTGGTTACAAACATTTTTAAGGGTAACTTCTCATAACAAGAAAGGCATTTTTTAAAGCCTTTTATTACTAAATCTTAAAAAATTGCTAATCTCTAAGAAATGATCACAAAGACCTATGTCTTGATATGAAAACTTCCTTTTAGAACTGAAAACATGGTTCAGTTTTTCAGTTACATTCATAGCCGTGAAATTTGTGAAGTAAGTGCATAATCTTGCAAGCAACTAAAGTGAATTTTGGTTAAATTACAACTGTCAGTTATATTTCTTACTCCACAGCAGCATCAATTACTGAAACACTTGTCTCAGAATCATTGCAAATTAGAGGTAGTAACTTACTAGATTCACCACAGACAGTGCATTACACTAAGAAAATTCTTCCTCTCAACCTTCTGTCCCCCCCTGTACACAAGCTTCCTGTCCTTCCCCTCCACTCAGCACTGGTGTGGCCACATCTAGACTACAGTGTGCAGTCTCAGACTCCTCAGTACAAGAGGAACACGGCCATACTGAGTGGAGAGTCCAGCAAAGGGCCATCAAGATGATTATGGGACTGGATCATCTCTCCAATGAGGAAAGGTGAGAGAGCTGGGACTGGTCAGCCTGAAGATGAAAAGGTTCATGGGGAGCTCATCAATGACACCTGGAGGGAAGAGTGTAAAGAGATGGAGCCAGGCTCTTTTCAGTGGCATCACTGACAGGCCAAGAGGCAATAACCACTAACTGAAACACTGAGTAAGTATACAAACTGGCCAAAAGCCATCCTTTAAAATATGAAAACTGCTAGTTTTCTGTTACAGGCAAATGAAATTACAAGGAGGAATGAAAATTCTCACACCTGGACTCTTAGAGCAGAAGTCTGTCTTGCCAGATCACGCTGATTTGAAGCATTAAGGGTCAACATTCAAAAAACTATAGGCACTCCTATTTCACTCACTGCATGCACCCAAAATTGTGAGAGAGAAATACAACTAAATGAAGTAAATCACATAAGGCAAGTATTTCATGGAACCTATCAAATATAATTATCTGCTGGATCATCGTGCACTAAAACAGCACCATTCATGTGAGAAAATACTTTCTTTTCACCTTACCATCGGTAGAAGTTCAGCAGTTTGGAGGGAACATTTCTGTAAGTGTCAATCACATCTACAAAAACAATGTCATCATAGGTACTGCTTTCTTCTTTCAATAAAGCATCTTCTTTTTCAAGGTTTTTTATATGACTTGTAAACCTTTCTGGGCGAGTATGGAGGCTTTTTAAAAGAGCATCACCTTCTGAAAGAAACAGCACCCATTATTAAACAAAGATTCATATCTACATATTATTTCACATCTCTCTTGGATCATACAGGGCATATTGACAAAATGAATCTGAAGAAGCATTCAAATTAATGGGATTATGAAAATCCTGCAATTAATTTTAGAATTTCTACAAAATGGTAGCAGTTGCAGAACAACGAAGAAATATATTTTTGTATAAGGTTTGACACTTGAATTTTAAAGTAAAAAAGTATTCTCTTCCTTTTCAGTAATAAAAGAATTCAACTTTTTAAGGTTCCTTAATATAAAGAACAATCTGGGACTTCACTATTACTCTTATCTGTAGAGTACAAAGGCTACTGTCAATTACGTCTAAGCATACGCATCTAGAATAAAAAAATAAACACAGAAACAAACAAACAATCCTATGCTAAATATAATCAAATAGGCATTGCTTTGACGTAGCACAGATGGTCCCTGCTGAGCCACATCACATAACTGCAGGTAAAAGCTAAAAATACATTGCAGATAAGGGAGGTACTTTGTGGTACTGAAGAAGAGTTTGACAAACAAGATGGAAGGGCTTTAGCACACACCTCAATTCAGGCTCCTACACAGATGACAAGACAACAGGACTGCCCAATTATCTCTGCTAGGCCTAGCTACAAAAACACAGGAATAACACTCAAAGTCACTGCTTATATGGCTATAATGGACCAGTAAGAACACTTCAACTCCAGTGCTAGGTGGCCAAAATCTTAGAAATTGGAAAGGGCTCCTATAAGATCTCTGAACATTCTGCTGAAATAGGTGTAAAAGAGCAATGAGAGTGATGGAAACTGTCCATAATAAACATTGTGATATAGTGTCTCTAACTGCAGCAGAACTGGAAAAAATTAAAAATATCAGGGAAAGATTTCATTGCATGGCTTTTTTTAATTTGATTTTGGATAACAAAAAAAACCAAGAAGAGAGTCTAGATAAAAAGACAAAGGGATGCAAGTCAACTGGAGTGGCTGACAAAAAGACAAGCAAAGAAACCACATCAGGACATTGACTTTAGGCACAGAAAAGCCAGGAAGAAATTGCTTCTACTAAAAGAAAACCTAGGATGACTAAGTTCATGGAGATAGCACAAATATACTCAGAAATATAATTTAAATTACCTGTTTTACCATAACATCAAGTGTCATGCTACATTTTGTGGACTTACCTTGAATAGTGTAGATAAACCCCCCTGCTATTCCCTCCACACCCTCTGTGAGTTCATGTGGCAGTGACCCTTCCCCTGCCTGTTAGGAAAAGATTAATAGAAAGTAATAGATTAACTCATCTCTCATTACTGATGTGTTTTCCCTTTGATTTTAAGGTGTGAAGTTTTCTAGCAACTAATGATGAAATTAATTTAAAGCTCTGCTGGTTTAGGCACTTGCATAATCAAAGAATCATAGAACATCCTGAGTCAGAAGGGACCCACCACAATTATTGAAGTCCAACTCCTGGTCCTGCACAGGACCACCCCAAGAATCACACAATGTGCCATGAAAGATTAAAACTAGTATTTTTAACTATAGCTTTGTGGCATTTTTTTTAAGTTTCACCCAAAACTAGCAGTACCACCAAAACTTTCAGAAACTAGTTTCAAAGTTGACAGCAAAATGTAAAGTTATTCTGGATAAATTATGACAACACAAGATGTTTAGGCAAGCAACAATTTGACATGGAAAGAGACACACTACCAAAAAGCAAATAACCAGACTTAATCCCATCAATTGGGATTTTAGCACAGGATTTTTGACCCTCATTTGGCTTCACATCTGACAAAAACAATGAGAGCTTTACTCCCCTCAAAATAAAATGCCACTTATAAGCATAATTTTTTTTTGCTGGAAGGCAAAGCAAAACTTCTCTTTGAGACAAAAAGAGAAGGCCAACTGAATTAGTGATTTACACAGCGAAACATAGGAAAGTAAAATGCTAAATTCTCAACACTCATAGGAAAAATAGAAACATGGTGGAAAGGAAGGTGAGGGCACTCACTGTAATGACTCTGAAAACACCTCCTCCATCATTCACCATCACTTTATGAAGGTTTCTTGAAACCAGGCCCTGAAGATCCTGGCTCTCCCACACAATGGTACCTTCAAAACTCTGGTAAGAGAGCAAAACACTGTTATGCAGGTACACAAAGACTTCAAAAAACGAAAGTCAAACAGTTTAGGCCTTTTAAAATTATTTTAAAATAGTCAACTTCACACAAGATTTAGCTTGAGTGCACAACATAAATGTTTTACTTACACTTCAATAAAAATAAGTAACACATAAAAGAAAAACATCTGTAAAACTCAGTAACACGCAATCACGCTTTTAAGACTAATCGTGAATCTCTATATTGAACTTTTAATAGAAGCCTAGTGTAAAAGGCTTTGGCTTTCTAAAATCATCAAAATAGCATTTAAAGGTGACCTGAAGTGAATTTTAAAAAAATCAAATATAAAATCCTGCATTACAAAGAGAATACGTTAAAACAGATTTGAAAACAAGCTCAGCTTTTGTAGTTATCTGCCAAACAGAGATCAGAGACTAGATCCTGATGCCAGCAAAACTTAAAGGAAAATATGGCCACCTTTATCCCAGTAAAGGTGTCACAAGCTACTATAGGAGCCACAGAATTCTGACCTCACATCTTGGCTGATAAGGAAGAAAAAGACAAGTGAACAAAATTTCTGGTTTAACTGTTAAATTAGGTTATGCCACTCCATGTTTTACATATATATGTGTGTGTGTGTGTTTAAATTCCTGCATTTAAAAGTACTTCATCTCAACTTTAAACTGAAGACCCCTGAGAACATGCAATGAACAGTTGTATGGGTAAGAGTATTGGTAGAATGTTATTTTTTAAAATTTTTAAAGCAATTTCTCCTATATGAGAGTTTAGAGTGGTTATATTCCTGACTCCTAGATAAGCACATTCCATTTTGTCTCTCCCAGTTTCATAGGAAATACACTGGTTGTTAGTGTGGGCGTTGGAACAGAAAAACAACTTGTTTGTAGATGCATCCCTGTTGCTGTAGGAAGTCTGTTCGCTTATACCAACCTCTCATCTCTTCCCCATTTTAGCTTCCTTTTACATTATAAACCTTCTCCAAAAACTCTCCAGTTACTGAAACACTGTTAAATCTAGATTAGAGTTCATCTTAATTTTTGCTTTCCTCAAGAAGTAGTTCTGAACATCTGCAGCAGTCTCAGTATTTAATGACAGCTGTGTATTTCAGAAGTCTCTCATCTATTATTTAAAATGCCAGCTTTATAATCTAATAATGGAACTAGCCAGTGTTTATTCAAGCCTGACTCCCATGCTCAATACCTTCCCCTTGTTTCACAGAATCACAGAATAAGCCAAATTAGAAGGGATCCAATAGGATAATCCTGTCCAACCCCTGGCCCTGCACAGCACCATTCCCAAATCACACCATGTGCCTGAGAGCATTGTCCAAATTCTTCTTGAGCTCTTGGCTTGGTGCCA
Source organism: Lanius collurio (assembly GCA_020086605.1). Lineage (NCBI taxonomy): Eukaryota > Metazoa > Chordata > Aves > Passeriformes > Laniidae > Lanius > Lanius collurio. The sequence continues at coordinate 16,346,370 of JACBWW010000002.1, read as the reverse complement.
CTTCCCTGAGGAGCCTGTTCCAGTGCCCAACCACCCTCTGGGGATTGAACCTTTTTCTGATATCCAACCTAAACCTCCTCTGACACAGCTTCAGGCCATTCCCTCGGGTCCTGTCACTGGTCATCACAGAGAAAAGATCAGTGCCTGCCCCTCCTCTTCCTCTCACAAGGAAGCTGTAACTGCACTGAGGTCTCCCCTCAGTCTCCTCCAGGCTGAACAGACCAAGTGACCTCAGCTGCTCCTCACACGGCTTCCCTTCAAGGCCCTTCACCATCTTCAGTGCCCCCCTTGGGATACCTTCTAACAATTTAATGTCTTTCTTACATTGTGGCACCCAAAACTGCCCCCAGCACTGGGGGTGAGGTGCCCCAGTGCAGAGCAGAGTGGGACAATCCCTTCCCTTGCCTGGCTGGCCATGCTGTGCCTGATGCTGACACACTTGGCCCTCCTGGCTGCCAGGGCACTGCTGACTTCATACTCAGCTTTCTGTTGTTTGTTTAATTATTTCTCATTATCAAAACAAATGGGACATTATTAAGACTTTTTTTAGTGGCTCAATTTCTCTGCAGTGACTGTCATCTCCCATTCCAACATTTTTTGCTGTAGGGACTGGGCTCTAATCACACTTCAGTGCCCTGTTTATAGACACAACCTTTGGTAAGTTGTTTAGTGAGCAGAAGAGTCCTTTAGGAGCAAGAGTCCTTTCATGCCTCAGCAAGCAGAAACATTACAACTCTCACCGCTGACTATTATACTGATACTGACTTCAAATGTACCAAGAGTCTTAATCAGTTACTACCAGTGAACCTCAGTGTAAGGTGTCCTAAAACTGCAAACTACTATTATTTTCTGGGTTGAGAGACTTGTAAGCAAATTTTCTAATGACTTTAGCCTTCAGCTATTCTTATTGTAAGTCACTTAATGAAAGCCGAGGCCTGAAAATGCTTAAAGCAAGAACATTAGTGGCACACCTGAGACTACATCATCTGTTTTTGCCCATTTAAATTCCAGCCTTGTTGCTGCCAGAGCGCAGTGGCATTTACAGTGAATACCGAACAGGTGTACTCACATAATGCAGCCCTGCCAAACTCCTTTCCTAACGTTAAACAGTGCTGTGCTTTTTGTTCCTCTAACTACTCCCCATTAGTAACACAGAGTGTGTGCAGTAGAGTCCCATCTTCACGCAAGGAGCTCATGGCTTTTTGACAAAATAAGTGCATTTCTAAGACTGGTCTGTAAGAGCCCCTGTGTGTTTTTGTTATCTGCTAGTGTTTCTGGCTGTTCTGAGCTTTCAGTTGTTCCAAAGCTGAATGATCGATTCTGTCTCTCACAATCTGGCCTGCCAGATGCTTATTCTAACGCTGCATTTCCTTTCCCCAAGATGAGCAGAAAGAGCAGCACTTCATCTGGAAGATGAATGAAGTTCTTCAGCATTCTGTACAATCCATTACTTCTTCAAGGTGGAAAGACAGAGAATAGATGCTGTCTCAAAAACCATCCTATGACAATTAAACAGTTCACTAAATTTAGAGCTCTCAGACAAGTAGACAGGAACATGTGGGTGTTGCCATTTCTTCTGAATCATCGTGTATGCTTCAGCATCCTGAGCATCACAGGAAATTACACGCTGTGCATAAGCCCTATTAATCTACATTAGAAGCACTGTGTTACCCTGTAAGCATTCAGTGCATGACACACATCAGATTAAGGAAGCCCCCACAAAGAAATATATGAATACTAAAATCCTCTCTCTCAAGGAAATACTCCCCATCTGCCTCTCAGGAAAATTGCAACCATTTATAGCAAAATTACAACTGCCTAGAATTTTAGCCTCTCGAAACAAAGTCTTACAAGGAAAAGGCTTACATGATAGACTACCAAATTACTGGGTAACCAATACTCTTTTTAAAAATGTAAAATAAACCCCTAATCATTTTAGTATGAAATTAGATTGCCAAAACACATGCACAAAATACTGCAAGCGGTCTGCTCACCCAGAAGGTCTCCTGCCAGCATAACAACTTGTACAGTATTCAGTAAACACTGTCTAAAATGATAAACCAATCACCCAGCTGCAGTTTCCCCTTAAAATGAACAGGTTTCCAAATGCATTCATTATTATAGAGCCAGAGAATAAATCAGGGAATAAACTGGCCCAAATTGTCCTCTCTTCCCTCTTCAGTCTTCTCTTGCTTTATTCTTTCGTGACACAATTTCTTCAATAAAAAAAACAACCCAGACCTAAAAACAACTTATAGAAATAGCAGCAAAAGTCCAGGAAAATATTTAAATGAAGGGAAACTGTCTAAAATGGTAGCTGATACATCTAGTGAGAGATCACTGGTCCACTGAGAACAATTCCTTGTACCTGGGAGGGTCTGCTAACTAGCATTCTCCTTCTGAGTCAGCCTATATTCATTAAACCTTCACTGTAACAACATGAGGGTATTTTCCTATGATATTCTGCTCTGTGTTAAATCACCTTCCCTCCTATGCAGCCACAAGTAGGTTCTATATCCCTATATTAAAACCAAATAACACTGTAATTGCAAATGTAATATACAATATCTTGATGTTATGTCCAAGACATCAGATGTAGAAACCTCTATTCCAGCTGTTCCCAAGAAACCTGTGCCTTCCTTCCCTCCCTATCTTGTTGCTAATATCTGATAAAGCAGAAAAGGAAGAAAGAAGCATCCCATTTACTGGTAAATTCTCCCACAGAAAGGATGTGGGTACAGTTTTCAATCGGAACAGAAAAATTTTCTGAAGTTGCTACTATTTGACAATTTAAGTATTTATCAATTTGTATTTTCCAGGCTTTTGCTTTATAACTACTCATCATAATAAGATGCTGTGAAATAAATAACTGGGTTTCAGTATAGCCCTGAAACTACCTACCCATTCTGTGATTCTGTGAACTAACATTCTAGAGGTTTTCATTTGCCCTTTTCTGCCTCAAGCAAAAGCCAGTTTTATCAGTCAGTCTGTCCAGATGACTTAAAAGAACTGCTGGCAGTTCTGATACTGCACATACCTCTGGCAAAATAAACTGCTCTACTGGCTTGTACCACAATCTGTTCACCTGCACTCCACAGCTTGGTGGACTAAAGCGAGCACTGAAGATTGCTTCCTGTGAACAACAGGGAAAAAAATCAAAATTAAAAAAAAAACAAAACACACATTAAAAGTGCTACTGTACTACATATACCATCAAAGGGCTCTTAGATAACAAATTGCATAAAGATGCTGCATTGCCAAATTCCAATCTTTAGAAAACAGTCTCCAAGCTCTCTTATGATACCAATTTTTCTCCTTCACTGGAAGTAAAAAGTTAATGCATATAAAATTATTAGACATTGAACATGTAGGAATCCTACTATTTAGTAAACATAAACTTGATTACAGTATAACTTTATTTTTATTATGGCTATTATAAACCAAACTCTTTGGAAGTTCATCATGAAAGTCTGACTTACAATTCTTTCTGCAGTAGCATAGGCAGAAGTTTTGAAATTGGCCTATCAAGTTATTGAGATAAATGCAATATATCAAATGCAACAATCATGCTCAAAATTTTTTTCCCTCCAAAGCACAAAGCTATTCGGTCAAACCCATAACAGCTTGAGACTGGGGGAAATTATCAAGAAAGTCTAATTATTACCAGTAAATAATACCAGTTTCTAGAAATATTAAAATGTCTTGGCAGAAGAGAGACAAGAAAAAATTACAGCTGTCCTGCATCTCTGCTTGAAGACACCAAATGAATGTTTCTGTACATGTGTTTTAAATATATTCAACAGTTTATTTTTTTATTCCTTATATTTTTTTTCCTTCCTATCAATATTTAGAACCTCAAATGTGAACAAAAAATTGTGCATTGTAATTAGATGTAAGTGCTCTTTCATAACAGCATCTAGATTAATTCATTGCAGTTTGTGAATTTCATCTTTTCCTCATCCAGGATGTGTGCATGTGTACATAGATAACAATTTAAAATGCAACAGAAGAAAAATGCAATGCTTGTCAGTTAAATACTTCTCTTCTAACTCACCAACACAGCATGTCGCTTTCTGTAAGAACTTAATCCACAAAAATGAGACAACATGCTTTCAAAAGGTAACTACAATACTCTACCTCATGTTCTGCCTGGTACAGTTTTACAGTGATGTTCCTCTGGAATCCCACCCCATCAGCCTCATAAAATACCCCAAGACTGGTAATGACAATGGGGTAAAGTACACGGAAGTTCACACTGACGATTCTGTCTTCAGACAGTACAGAAGGTACATCCTCAGGGAGACTGAATGCTTCAATTTCCTGATTCAAAACTGTATGAAAAGGAAAGGACAGAGGTAAGGTGAGAAAAATTCATAGTTCCTGAACTGGATACACATAAAACACACTGCATGCATGCAAAGCTTTCTGGTTAATCAGGATGGCTCACAAGTGCACAAGGATAACCAAACACTGGAGTAAAAGAAAATACAATGGGATGCAGACTGCAGCAGGAAAAATTTCAATGATACAGCAATCTGCAGGCTAATAGCAACTGCAACTCAATGCCTACATATCCATAGGGAAAAGATTAGAAATACAATTAATCCATAGCAGGAAGACAAAAATGCTATTTGACTGCATGAATACCTGTATATTAGCATAATAAAATAATTATTCATGTATCAAAATGGCATACAGCTCCACTTAATTCAGCTGTCTGCTTTTTGGCATTATCATCTACTTAAGCCCTGAGGTACCATTTATACTTGGGAACAGTGGATGTTGTCATTCAGAGAGAAAGTAACAGAAGTTACATATTGTGTTGAATCATGGCTCAGGTGCCCACCAGTCCTTAGTTAACTTGCATTAAAGAGCAAAAATGAAATAAAAAACAGAAGGTGACAGGAAAAATGTACAATTTCAGCTAGGAATTTTTGTACAGCACCTAATTTTTTCACCCACTTAACATTTCTTAATTGTTTTCTCTCTAAAGCAGAATCTGAAAAACCCATCATCCAGACTTGCTTAGAGAATTCACTTTGTCACCAGAGAAGTCCATCTGACACTCAAGACTGTCACCTTGCCACTTTCTTCACATTTGCCAATGACCCACCCCCAGTCATTCTCTCTCTCTCCAATTTCATGTAACACATAGATCAAGCAAAAATGTATGTTATATGGGAGAGACTGTCTAACACAAGGAAAATGCAAATCCATTAGAAGCCAATGGCCTCCCCTCCACATGTCCAAATATCTCTCCCTTTCTTGCCTGCACATGGTACTTACAGAAAGGTTATCCAACAAGTTCTAGGAGGCATTTGTTTTCAAGACTGGCTGTCTCAAACTCCCCAATCTACTTTTAGAAAAGATGACTAGCTTTAGTTCAGACCACAGAATTTTGAAAAGTTAACTTCTATACCTGGGTTGCTGATGTTCAGAAGTTTGCAGGAGTAGGGGTCTTCTCTGTCCTTCACTGGCACAGCACAACCATGCGCACCTATTATAAACTTCACAAGGACACTAAAATAATTTGGTTTTATTAACACCAGTTCTCTTCCCTCCTCCCTCCCTCTTCAATAAACTTAATTTTATCATCATGGCCTGTCTTTCACAGGGTTAAGATTTTGAACTCATTAAAAATAAGCAATGATAGTCTGTATGCAGAGCAACCGTGTGAATCCCCTCATAGGAGCTCAATTCCAAAGCCACATTAACATTTTACATCTCATTATGAGGTCAAAGGAAGATTGGCAGCTAGAAATGAGATTCAAGACAGCCAGCATACTAAACAGAAAAAAGACCTAAGGCAACACTGAAGGATCCCAAAGACCTGCCCTTCCTGACCTGGGTTTGTTACTTAATTCAAAATTGTTTAAATACTATGCATTCAAACGTCAATGACAAAATAGTAAGAAAAAAAGACACACAGCATCAAAGGAGGAACAAGGACTCCAGACTATCTGTTACAATGAAATGTTTCAACTTTAGGTTGTAGCAAACCAAGGGCTTCCTCTCCAGCTCCAATTACGGTTATTCCATAGTCAGGAGACATCCGGTATTACAAAGAGCAGAGATCCACCTTAACCTATGTTCTCACCTAGCAGCTAAATGTCCTCCTAGAACTCCATAGAAGCTATGAAAGGTCACAACTGTAGATGACTGAAGTGGCTATGCCGCACTCCAGGCTGCATGCTGACACCAAATCTGTGAACAGCAAAATGCTTTCAGTGCAAGGCAGGTACCAAGGTGTGAGGATGGCAGCGTTTCCAGGGATGAACTGCAGCAGAGCTTCTCAGCAAAACCAGACCTGTCTGTACACTGTCAGCTCTATGCAAGCAATCAGGAAGGGCCACCCACACTGCAGCAGTTTAGTGCACCTGGTTCAGTGGGAAATAAACCTGAACTTTACAGTTGAGTCTGCTGCAAGAGTTCTCGTGGTTCTCTCACCAAATGCAATCCTGCCTGCTTTCAAGTATCCTGGATTAGAAAGCATTTCAAATTGCATACCATACATTGCAACACAAAAAAGAGAAAGGCTTGTACATCACTGAGGAACAGTGGCAAGTAATTGCAGAAGCAAACAGCAGTGTATAAAAAGCAGTTATAGCCCAAGGTAAGAAGTATTTTTATATTTTTTTTAATAGATTTTTAAAAATTTATCAGCGTACAAGATGCTCAAAAGAAAACAAATAAATAAACCAGGAAATACTTAAAAAGAAAAAATATTAAGATATTTCAGCATTACATTCCCCACCCCCTGCCCCTCAGGCCCAAATTACAAAACAATAGAGGTTACCGTTGGTTCAGGGCAGGATGTTGTTTCAGATGCTTGAACCAAGTGTTTCTTATAACACTGCGTAGTTCATGATTGTGTCGAGCTGACAAAACACCTACAATAACATCATAATGTTTCAGCTTCCACTGAGGAAAGAAGGACAGTGGACCTAAAAGTAGAAAGTGACAAATATTTACTTTATGCACATATTACCACAAGCCTGAGTTGCAGCAATAATTAAAATTCCAGCCTTCCAGTACTTAAAGGAGGCTTACAAAAAGGAGGGGATGCAACTTTTTACAATGCAGATAGTGATAGGACAAGGGGAAAAGGTTTTAAACTAAAATAGGGGAGATTGAGATTAGATGTTGGGACAAAATTCTTTACTCAGAGGGTGATGAAACACTGACAAAGGTTGTCCAGAGAAGTTGTGGATGACTCATCCCAGGAAGTGTTCAAGGTCAGATAGGGTGGGGCTTTGAGCAACCTGGTCTGGTGGGAGTCAACTCTGCCCATGGCAGGGGAGTTAGAATTAGGTGATCTTTAAGGTCCCTTCAACCCAAACCATTCTGTAATTCTGTGATTCAAGGACATCTCAAAAGCAAGAGAACTAAAACACTAAAAACAAGTAGCAGACTTACTTTTGTATTCTTGGTTTGGAATCAGAGAATATTTTCAATATGCCAAAACCTTCACTAACATACCCATTTTCCCCCTTCTTTCTAAAGCTGCTGGACCACTTTTCTGCCCCCCCATTCCAGCATAGGATCTGAAGGCCTACTGTTTCTAACCTTCTGAAGTTGAACACCGCTCTGCCTTCACACAGGGTGTTACATCCCTACACAGAGGAATGCTCCGGCTTCATTCAAAGCCGGATGCCATTGCCAATACTTGTAATCCAGGATTTAGCTTGTGCTGTTTTAATTTAGAGATCATGAAACCTGGATTTGATTTCAAGCAGGATTATGACCAGATAGAGACTTGAGAAGCTCTGATTTAGAGCCTGTAAACAGTCAGGCAAGTAGCTAAAGTGAATTTGCTTAGTTTAATCTATCAGACATCCTAGAGTTTAGACAGATTTACATTTCGTTTTAGCAAAAGATTGCTTCCCTTTCATCTCACTGTTTTTTTCATTGGGTTGTAGATAAAGAAAACAAATGTAGAGTGCAAGTGCACTTTACTGCATATAGCATAGACAAGATTCTTTAGAATCTAATTAAGAGACCAAAAATATTGCCAAGTCTGTATTGTGAACTCCCACTAGAAAAGTTGAATTATTATCCAGACTCTACCTTCCTTCCGTACCAGCATCCCATTTCTCCACTTTAAAGCTGAATAGATGGTTCTTTTACACTGCTCACTAACCTAGGACCTCACAGCATCTGCCACAAAAACTGCTGCACCAAATCCCACCAGACATCCATCCAGCCTTATATCCCACTGTCAATGTTCATCATGCAGGGGAGAGGCCTTGGCCTTCCTCTTTTCCGTGCTGAATCTTCATCAAGATTTCAGAACTTTTTTGTTGTTCTTGTTCTTTAGGGCTACTGAAAATATCCCTGACTCCCAAAGCCAAATAAAATTGGAATTGATTCTCAGAACAATGCAAGAACAGAAAAACTACAGAAAACTTCAGGTTTCCACAGGAAAACCTTTCCCAGTTTATTTCCCATTAAATATTTTAGTTCTCAGCATGCAAACACTGATTTTCTATAAGAAGGTTAAGTTCCATCATTATTTAAATTAATCTGTACTGAAAACAGCTACAAGATTATCAATTACTTAAACTGAACATTAACCTATTTAGAGAAGCTTCTATCAGCTTAGGTTCACAATGACTTAAAATCCCAAGCAATGAGCCAATAGCTCCATTCCTCATTTTTTCACTGAAATCAATTGTTGCACTCTTACAACAACCATAATTGAATTGGTAGTGAGGTTTAGGAATATGATTTGTTTGCTACAGAGAAGCAAACCCAGCGCTCTACATAACATCTGAAGAAACTTTTAAGTCAAACACACTGTTCAATCAAAATACCAATTTAGTTTTCCTTTATGCTGGTAAATACCACTTATCCAGAGGCTCTGTATGCCCTCATAGGTCATTACATAGCCAAGAATGACCAGCTCTCCAAGACACCAGAGATACATGATACAGACATATGTCTGTAAGACTACAACACTATAGCAAATTCCCATGTAGTTACATAATTCCTTCTTACACATCCTTTTTTTCCCCTCGTTCTTCTTCCATCCTTAGTTTATTCTATGGCCTTAACTCCAAGCCTTCCAGTATAAACTTCATAGATCTAATACACTTGTAGACTGTAGATGAGGTATTGCTTATACAGACTTCTTTTTTAAAATATCACTTTTAATTAGAAGCAGAACCATGTCATTAAATCAAAATTAAAGATAAATAAGATTAAGGGCACAAATCTATAGGGTGACTTGACTCAGAACAGCATAACTTAGCTTGAATGAATTTAAAAAAAAACAACTAAAAATAAGATATTCAAATCAAATATACATACTTTTAATTAGTTTATATTTTAAAATGAGTAAAGCTTTTCCTTATGAATCATCCACATGGGAACAATGTTAATGTAACAGATGCTTCAGAATTAATATCCTATTGCTTTTAGAACATCATTACAGGGTTCTATATTCAGAAGATTGTCTTCTTTGTCCCAAGAGTTATGTCATTTTGCTTTTAAAACCATGAAAAAAAAAAAAAAAGAAATCTTACTTTGACAAAAACTTTTTTTTTTCTCGCTAGTAAAGATTTCTACTTCCAATGGAAAAGTAGGAATAATGTTAAAATTTCATGAAAACAGATTCATGTGTCTCTCTGAACTTGCACTATTTAAAAAAAAAAGTGAGAAAGTTAGAGGTACAGGGAAAATACACTAAAGCTACTATTTATTTATAAGGGTAATTCTGATATGTGCATAAATACTCTCTGATGCAGCATAATTTCAGAGAAAACATTGCTGACCTCAAAGTCAATAGTGACAATTTAGACAAGCAATCGATACTTGCCACTGAGGACCAAAGCTATTTATCTAACATTCTATTTTTGTGCACTTTTAGGCAAAAATTTTAAGTGTCAGTAATAGGCTTGAAAAATACACACCATCTCATATAATATTATATTATATCAGATCATATCATATCGCTCACTCTTACCTGGAACTGCTTGTGCAAGATAATTAAGTCTTTAAATTTTCTGATTTCAAGGACAAGAAAAAACTGTAAATCTTGTCATTTGTGAAGGGGATGAAAAAAAGAAAAATAAAAAAGCCACATATCACATTCCATGATAAACCCAAAAAGTGTTGCAGACCAAATGTAAGGAGAAGGAGAGGAACCCTTCCAGTCCAAAGGTCACATTACCACTACCTGCCTTGCTTTTGAATTCTTACTGACTTAAAGCTGCACCTCAGTTGCATTACTTAGGCCAAAACTCCTCAGTAGAAGCCAAGACAGATACACAAAGCCTACCTGTTAATCCACAGCAAAAACTACAAAACCATGCAAGCAAGCAGCCCTCCTTCAGCTGCTGAGATCCACGTAATTCCGTACAGCAGCTGTAAGCAGTACTTCTGTCAGCTCTAAGTCTACCAAGTCCAGAGAGCCTTGTGTCACATTGTTTACAAGAAGCTCCTACTGAAGCTTTCTTGGGATGCCATATTTTTAAGGAGAGGCTTCCACACAATTCTCTGACAGCTGACCATACATCTACTTTTACTGCTACAGGTCTTCACCTCAGTATGAGCTTCAGGAAGCTTTCAGAGGATTCTCAGTCACCAATTTTCATGAAACTTGGTGAAAGTGCTCGTCTTTGGGACCTCCACCTGTCTGTCAAGCTTGACTGATAACTATCAACAGATCAAAGTCTGGGAGAGATACAGGAAAAAACAAACAAGTGCATATGTAGAGTACAAAGCTGTGCCTCTAGAAGACATGGCTAAAGATGCAGAGGTATGTCTCTGGCTGAGCTGGCCATGGAAAGAGGTCACTGCTGACAGGCAGTCTGCTGACCCTACTCAGATTTTAACCACCTCAGCAGCAGTCAACAGCTCTTGAAGTTTTTCAAAATCCCAGACTACAAAGATGAACATGCATCTCTTCTTCCCATGAGACTGATTCTCAATAAAATGTCAAATTAGGCTGTTAATTATATTTGCTTGATCATAAGGAGATGAAAAGAGTAAGATATCATTTAACTTGATTCTGTCAACAAACACAGTCTTGATGCACATATCTCTGTTGATGAGTCCCCAATCAACTACTAAATTTGCCAGCCATTTTCAGTGAAATTTGACAAAATAATGCAGTCCACAAAGTGATTAAGTCTCTGCATTTCATGCAACTGGAGTGGACAAAGAAAAGACTCATCATTAGTGCCTGCACTGAGAAACACAGCAGTGTAGGCTTACTTGCAATATCAGGCACCAGAGCACCTCCATGGGAAACTGCTAAAATAAGTGAGCACCACAGAAGGCTGGGCTTTGTATCTTCTGCTACTAATGCAGCTTTTCCCTCTTTTTTTTTTTTTTCTGAATAAATAAATGAATGGAACTAAGTAGGCCAAGCAGAAGTTATTTAGAATATTCTCAACTAACCCACTTCATAAGATAAGACTAAAAAGGAACAACACTGCTCCAAAATTAAAAATTCCACACATTCTAGGTTTTTATCTCTGCCTGTTCCTGTGACTTTGCAACCATACTCCTAGGGCTTAATACTTTTTTTCTTCTCTGCTGCTTTTGAAAGATACAAACAAACACAAAGGAAGGAATTAACTGAATATAAAGATTTGTATTCACAGAATGCTGACACGTACAGAAAAAGAACAAACCAAACCAAAGAGCAAAAGCAGCTCTTTCCCCCTTTAATCTACTTCACCCAAAGTAATCTGCTATAGCTCATCTGCATTACATGTTTAGCTGCAAGCAGAGCTACATGACCTCCCTGCAGCACCTACTCCACACCAGAGCTAGAAGATGTGCACCCCTGGTTTCTGCAGGAGCACAGTACTCTGTGAGGCAGACAAGCTTTTAGACAAGCCTTACAGATTCAAAGAACAAAACCTTTACAAGTTTAATTCTTAAAGGGCATAAAATAGCAGAGGTTTCTGTTTGTTTGTTTTACATCAACAGCACTCCTCAAAAGAAATAGAACAGGAGGGTCCTTCTGAATTGCCAAGTGGCAGTAGTAATAGTGGTGGGGTGATGATAACTTAAGTACCTTAATTATATAATGCTTGTACATTTTTAGACAAAACTGGGAACAATGGCCAAAGCATCAGAAGCAAAGTCAAAAGAAACAAAGCAAAGCCTTTTTGAAACACTGAAACTGATGCCTCCTTTTTATACTTTGTGGAGGGAAGGGGTGGGGATGTGGCAGGGCAAGGGAAGCAGAGCATAGCACTTTTATCTGTTGAAAATTGGCTACCAATCCCTGCTGCCATGGAAAAAAAGCCTGACCCCAGGGAAGGCTACTTGATCTCTTCTGGCTGTTCTATCCAGTGGGAAATTTAGAAGATAACTGTTGAAAACCTTAATTCAGCCAACTCTGAACTGGTCCTCTTTGCCCCCTGCTCCAGTGCCAAAATTCAAAAATGCAATTCTAGTGCCACTCATTAGTAGTTTGCAATGTCTCAGACATCAGTCCACAGAATAACTGAAAACCCTAAAAAAATCCCAATTCCTTTGGAAAATATCATCATCTTATTTGTGTATTCTTTGTCAATTGTTTTGTGGCCATCAAATTTTAGGGGACTGTTTTATGTTGGGGGTGGCCCATCCATGAAAAACTATGTTATACTAAGATCTAACAGATGAAGGGTGGGAGACAAAGCATTTTAGGCAGAACTGCACATCTACTGCCAATGTCAAACCTGACCTACTGAGCTTCCATTTCCAAGGCCACCAGTCTTTAAGTCTTTACATGCCTAGAAAAGATTAAATAACTTTGTGACCAAGCGTGCTATTCCCCGACTACCAGATTTCAGACAACATCCTTTCTTAAGAAAGTCCCATATTTTAGCAAAACTTCTCATTACAGAGCACCTCATAGGTTGTTCCCATATTTTGGTTCCATTAGGCCAGCGCCCCAAGAAGTACGTGCTGAGCCACAGGACAACAGATGGCATACCAGCAGATTCTAGAAAATGGTGGGTTTTAATCTGTTGCATAATTGTTCACTAGTAGAAGACTGATTCTAGCAAAACCAAAAGGGCCAATTTTTAGCTGCCACACACCCCCAGAAATGTAACAGGAATAACGCCTTAAAGGGTATTAGCATCAGCCAAGTAGCAGAAGATTACACAGAATGTGTGGGGCTTTCCGATTAGGCACTGTAGCTGAAGCCCTACAGTGAGTAACTTCCTACTCAATAAGATTTGTGCCATCAACTAAAACACACAATTAGCAATAAATCCACCTGGAGTGCTAAAAGCAGATCTGTCTGTTCCTTCTCAAGTTTCTGAGGTCATTTTATAATTAGCATTTATCTAAGACTTTCACAAAAAAGTAACTAGAGCTTCCTACTCACAAACTTCCTTTGGATAGCACTTGTTTGTAACCAGTTAGACAAGGATCTCAATTAAACCTATAAGCATGTTCTTGCACAAATCTTGTTCAGAAGTGTGAATTATAGTCTCATTAACTGATGAGCAAAAACAAAGCAGGAGGTCACCAAAGTCAGGACACTAAAACAAAGGCCTCTGGTCTCGGGATTGAGCCTATTTATTTTTTTCCAATTACTGAGTACTGCCTACAAGAAGTGTACTCTATCTTCTGTGACACTGAGATAAATGTGATCATCAACACAGAGAAAGTCTGAATACTGCACAAGGAGAGACACAACTGAGGGCCAAGAATGCAGGCAAACTCCAGGCCTTTCACAAGGGGTAGTTAAAAGGAAGACTTCATTACAGAAGGTACTTCCAGTACAGGAAGAAAAGCAGATGGAATAAGTGAAGACTGCAACACTGCTTACATTTAAAGCCATCTGACCAACAGATAACAAAAATGAACTCTTTTTCAGAAATAGCCTATTTTTCTCTAGAAGTTAGAAGTACCTGAAGTGCTCAACTTAAGAAAGCAAAGGTTGAAAACAGACACCTTCGGCCTCTATGGTTACATGCTAAAGGTGTATCTGAAGGAGGAGAAGGACCTTTTTGCCTGAAAAGCTTAAGAATTAAAGGGCATAAACTAGTTGCAAGTAAGCTTAGGCTAGAAATGAGAACATATTTTTAATCAGGACAACAAGCTTCTGAAACATCCTCTTCCTATGACTGTCAGGAAAATCCAAGTGAACAGACACAAAGCCACCTCAAGCCTTCACTAAATAATGTAGGCTGCCCACCTGCCATTTTACAACAGAGATCAAGAGTTACTTTAAAGAAATAGTAAGCAGAATTGATGTCTGGGCATGCCTATTCCAATCTTGTGTTTGTGAGTTAGTGAAGCCAAGGTAAATAACACGGTAAATAACGAAGCCAAGTGAGTTAACTGCATGGTGCTTAGTTGTGAGCTCAGGTTAAATCCAGGTGACACCTGGTTTTGCTACTAAATTTGATGGTGAATCTTTAAGCAACCCAAACCACTCATTTGTGACAAATTGGCATATTTGACTGGATGGCAAATAGAAGCACAGATTACTTAGCAAAGCATGGAATAAGTCCAAGTTCCAAATTCTCAGAAGAATGGGGTTGTGTTAACTGGCATGATTGTACAGCTGTGAAAGGGCAGCTAAAGGTGGCTGGGGCAAGATAAAGGATGGAAAAGGAATTATTTGCAAAATGCTAGGTACCTAGTTAGAAGTTGCTTATCAAGATAGAAAGAATAACAAAAAAGAGTACTACAATTAAGGGAAGAAATAAAACTCCTAAAGGCAACTGAATTAATACTATCTTTGAAAACAGAGCAGCTGCAAAATCAGTTAAAGGAAGAAAATGAGAAAAAAAAAGTTGGAGGAAAACATCAGATTTATGTATATGTGGGCTCTCTATCCTCCTGACATTGTACAGATTAGGAAATTAATTGTAACCCCTGAAGAATGGGATGGGAATATATGGGATGATCCTGACAACAGCAAACTGAAGAAAGCTGATTCTTTGTTTCCCTCAGATTCCTCTGAATATGAGCCCAGACACCCAACACTAAAGCAAAATACATTCTCATTCCTGTTGGCCCTCAACAACTGATAAAATTCCACATAGATACAGAAGCACGATTTTCAATATTAATGCAACAGGATTCTGAGAAGTTGGGTGTACAACCTGGACAGCACAGAGTTAAAACCACTGCAGTGAATGAAGCAAATGTTATTAGCCAGACCACAAAAGTTAATTCGAGGCTCTGGGCAAGAAGCGAATGTCGTCTACTTGCTTCGCAGCAAAAGATCACAACGGAACTACTTTGGGTTTTAATATTTTGCATATCCAAGCCTGGTGCCTGGGGTCAGCAGTGTGTGGTCCTTTGGTTCATATCTTGCACCTAAATCTGACAGAAACCGGGGGTACAGTGCCTGTACTTTGTGCAGTCCTGCCACTCCCGATCCAAAGATTACCAATGTACCTCAATGCCCGATTCCTGCTATGGCATGAAACGGAAATTCCGGGGTAACAGCAGACTTAGAAAAACAGCACATTATTTCCAGAGCCCACTGCACAATTCACCCACTTGGCCAGTCTGAAAGCTGGATGGGAGGTGGCATCTAGCAATTGATTATCAGCTCTTAAATGCTATCATGGCCTCACTAAGAGCTGCAGTACCTGGTATTGCAATTTTAACAGCTCCAAGGAGCCACACACTCTGGGCAGCAGCACCAGATGTGACAGATGTGTCCTTTATGGTTGGTCCTCTCGCAGGAGGATAAAAAGAAACTTTCTTTTATGTGGGAAGGTTCAAAATATACCTATAGCAGACTTCCACAGGGGTATAAACATTCATCCACAACTGCTCATCCCATGTTTGCTGAACTTTCAGAGTCTCACTCTCTCAGAATGTGAAACTGTACAGATCTACAGGGAATATTCTAATTAGAGGAAATTCCCTTGAAAAGGTGGGGCAAGTGCACAATACAAAGCAGAAGTTGAGATGGCACCAAAAAACATCAGGGATCAAATAGAGAATTAAAGTTTTTGAGCACTTGGTGGACAGGGGGTACTGTAGTGATTCCTCCATATTTCTTGAGAAAAACAGAACATTTGCAAATCCCCCACTCTAAAAAGGAGTAACAGCAGCTTATGGATACTTTAAGGAACTGGAGGAAACATATACCTGGATATCCTATCATTTCTCACCCTCTGTACTCTCTTTTAGGAAAGGAAAAACACTTTGTAAATGTTAAATTAATCATTGATTAAGTACTGCTAAATCATTTAGATATAAACCACTGATCAAGTTGGAGATCAAGACTGAATTTAGCTGCACCTAAGCTCCATCAGGAGTTTGGAAAGCAAGGGGATATGCCCCAAACCTCGTGACTCAACCAGAGTCAATTCTTATGCTTCTGAGTCCTTGGTCTCTGTGTAAATCATTCTAAATGAATTCTAACTCTAGTTTCCTTAGAATGTTTCATCCATGTAGTACGCAACAAGGAGAACCTTGACATCCAAGCTTGTTAAGTTGCTCTTCTACAAATCTGTGTTACTCCTATTTAAGTGACCTAAACCACTCATTCACACCAACACCAACTGAGAAACTGATGGATTTTCTTTAGAAATTTTTGTTAGCGGAAAACACATTTACGTGGGAAAGATCACCGTGAGATTCCACATTGCCACTTCTAAGTCCAAATTAATGCTCCGAAGCGCCCCTGTGAAGGATTAACAAAAGCAACCAGGCAATTCAAACGCACATCAGGCTAGAAGTTCAACAATTAGAATGCTTATTCTTTTATAATTCAAGTGTGACCACTGCTGATTTGATATGCTAGAGCCAGAATACACAGAGATACCCATACAACTCTGCAGCCCTCAGACTATGCAAATGCACTGACCTTGCTTCTTACACATTTGCATTATTAATTTCCACTGGAAACCAGCACTCCTGTTTCCTCACAGCTGTGCACACCCTGCACAGGGAACAGGCACCAGTTGCAGAGTGCAGCTCCAGCAGCAAACAGACTACTGGGTCACTACACACTTCCAAGCACGTCCCAAGTAAAAAAACACCATTACGTGTTCACATACAGTATTTTTTAATATTGTCAAACAGCACCTGTGGGCAGCTGACAAAAGTTTCTGTTCCAACAGATGCCCGTTTCCGCCAAGTATGAAGATTTGTGGCCTGAAAACTAAACCTCATTTTATAAGGAGTACAAGGTAATCCCTCAGGGGTCGGATTTCACTTGTGTTGGATCATACCCGGTCCTATGAATAGCTTCTTGCAGCACAGGGGTTTTAAAGACCGCTGAGGCAAACACAGCGTAGCGCAAAGAGCTATTCCTAGGACCGGGAATGACGCGACATGAGCGAGATCGGTGGGAATTTCTTCCCCACGTGCCTCGGTGGGAGCGGGAGGGCACGCGTGGCGCAGGAGGCGCTCGGAGCTGCTGCTCCGCACCCGCGGCAGCCCCGCACGGCGACCGCGCTCGGCACCTCCCGCTCGGGCGGCGCAGCCTGCGCTGCTCGCCGCCG
>JACBWW010000002.1:16299294-16328545 GCA_020086605.1 Lanius collurio | reverse complement strand
AAGGCACCTAGTTTTAAGCATGCTTTTTTAAAAGTGCCCACATAAAAATTAGATCTTTTCCAAGACTTAAGAATCATTAATATGTATACTATGAAAAGAAAAATGGACCTGGAATATAGCTTCTAGATAATGTTGAATTACTTTTCTGAAAAACAAACAATTTTGAGTTATATTTTGATTCAGGTTTTAACAATTCTATAAAAATATACACCATTTTCATTATGCTCTTTCTGAGCAGATTTATTCTTCTAACAGTACAGACTTAAAGGGTACCTCTGGACCACAAATTGTAGTCCAGGCGCAACATGATGGCCACAAGAGCTGGAGACAGAAGAGACAGAAATTTTATTCCCCAGGCAGCTTGCAAACTTAAGATGTTTCTGTTAAATTTGCATAGTCCCTCTGGGTAAGCATCTCCTGTCTGACACAGAGACGCCATGGTGGATACCAGAGCTGTACTCATCTACCAAAGCTAGCTGATCCATAGCATTCAGATTTTTTTTTTTAATGTTTGTTGTCTAATTATTGCCTTGAGTGGGCAGCTGGGATATTTTTAGGACAGCAGCAGCAGATGAGAAGAGCAAGAATCAGTGGGGAGCTGTGTATATTTTAGCAGAGTTCATCCTCAGGGAGTTGTGTTTTATTGATCTCTGCATGCTCCATCTGAAAGAGGAGGAAGGTCTGGAGAGACTCCATTTTAAGGGTTTGGGGTTTAACTTTCTCCCAATATAGCAGTAACACTGATACAGCATTCCACAAAATCTTTGTGCCTTTAGATTTTTAAAGAAAAAATATTTAAAGAGATTACAGATCAGGGTATGAAGGGCTTTATTAATTTAAAGGGTTGCAAATTTGCATCCCAGTGATGTGTTTTTATTGTTTTTCCAGTGTTCCATTAGTTTCCATAATCTAAACAAATTCATTGTCCTATTGAGGATTTATCAATCCTTTCCTTACCTTTCTGCGAGAACTCAGCACTTCTGTACAACAAATCATTATGATTACACAGAAGCTTTAAAACTCTCTAAAACATGCATCACCTCTTTGGGCATCATGCAGGAACTCACACATCTTCCAATTTTTGCTTAATACCTAATTACCACCTCTTCTGTGTATTTAGCTTACTTATATATTCTACCAACTTATGCATAACCTATACAGTTTACTTACTTAAACATAACTTATAACTTATACCTCTTACTCACTATCTTATACTGCTTATACACTTTATTTTTACCTATCACAGTACATACACATTTTACTTACACTTACTTAACACAGCACTTCACACAGTACTTATACATTCTACCTTACTTATACCTTCTACAACTTATCCATAGTACATATACATTTTGCAACTGCTGTGCATGAGATTACACGTTACTTGATTAGTCCCTCTCCTTTGTCCAAGAGCTCCACACACTTTTCAGATAATTCAATTAGTTCCTAATTCAATGCAGCACAGTACTATTTATCTATTCCTTTCTGTCATGATATTTAGCCTTTCAGCTTCTCCTTTCCCCATTCTTTTTCAATCTAGCACAGTTTATCTTTCAGTACCTTTCAGTCCTCAAAGCTCCAGATAAAGGCAAGCAGAGTCAAGATGATGGCAACAACAAAACCCATCAGGCAAATTAGTCCAAGAAATCCAAATAATCAGACAGCAAAGGACAGAAAGCAGCTATAAACCTGCCCTACCTCTCCCTTCTCTTCTTCTCTCCCAACTGAACCTTCTGGCTGGACTTAAAAACCCTCCAGGAGCTGATCTGCTGCAGCTGAAGGTGGACAGCCAGGTGAAGCTGGTGAGGGTAATCCCAGCCTGGTCTCACTCTGAGGGCTCCAATTGGCATAACTAAAGATGGCTTGGCTGGGGCACACTATCATGGTTCAAAACACCTTACAACACCTTTCTTAGAGTTTTACAAGAAATAGGTTTTGCTAATTTTCCCAAACAGAATAAATGTCTTACTGCTTCCTCTTTCACCTTTCTGATCCAATGAAGTGCAGATGCAGAGGAGTTCCCAGACTCCTTTCAGAGTATCTAGTGTTACTTCATCCTAAGTGCAGGATCTGACACTTCACTTGTTAAATTTTATCCCTTTAATCACTACCCAGTGTTCCAATCTATCTAGATCCCTCTGTAGAGCCCCCTACAGAGTCAATAGCACCTCCCAGTTTGGTGTCACCAGCAGATCTGTTAATGGTGTGCTCAGCTTCTGTATCCAAATTGTTGATAAATCTATTGAACTGAACTGGCTCTAGACTTGAGCCCTGACAAACATCCCTGGTCACTAGCCAGATGTGGCCCCTCTCACTACAGCCCTTTGAGCTCTGCCTGCCCTTCAGCCAGTTCTTCAGCCAACCCATCATGAACCTGTTCATCCCATGGTTGGACACCTTGTCCACAAGGGTGCTGTGAGACAGTATCAAAAGCCTTGCTAAAATCCACTTTCTTCCCTTCCTCCACTAGGCAGCGACCCTACATAGAAGGATATCAAATTAGTTGAACAGAACTTTCCTTTTGAGAACCCATACTGACTGTGTCTGATGACTGCATTATTCTTTAAATGCCTTTCAGTAGGACACAGTATAATCTTCTTAATTTTTCCACTTAACATTTTCTGAATTAACTTCCAGTTAAGGAAGCTTTGTTTAAAGTTGTTATCTTGCTGACCCTTTAATTTTTTAAATTAAGTTTTTGCATCTTCTTGTCTGTTTGGAGGAGTAGCTCTAAGTTTTGCCGAATTAGGTCACAGTTATCCAAACTTACCAATATAGCAATAATAAATTTTACAGTCTTAGTTGAGTTCTTGACATCTTCATGACAATCAAAAATAGAAATGGTCTCAAAACCGCCCCTATGGCCAGCAGCTAAATCTTGACAAGCACTTCTCAGAGAGCAAACAGGAATGCCTTGCAGAGTACATCAAATATCCAATAATCAGGCAGCAGCCAGCTGGTCGGGTTTGCTTCTTCATGTGCAGCTAGAATACAGTTATTTTTAACAAGTGGCACAAAGACTTCAAGATGCATGTACAGAAGAGAATAAGGTTTGTAAAAGCCCTGCTGAGACCTTCAACAGCAAATGCACTTTTTAATGACATGCCTAGTAAAGAGGTAAGATGGGGATTTGCGAAGTAAATTGGCCACATATTGTTTATCATTTCATTATTATCTATCACTGGATAGATAATATTCAGGCTATATTTCATTTTAAATAATTTACATGACCTGGTAATGTTTTCCCCACATGTTGTTTACCTTGCCCTAGGATGGATGTGCTCTGCTGGAGAAAGCATCAGGTGGTTGCTTCATTTGTTGCAGATGCAAGAACAGTGAGGTGGGACCACAAAATAGGGGTTACGAGGTTAAGGGTCATTGCTGCTTGGGAGAACTGATAAGACCAGGAAAATCACAAAGCTAAATCTTTCACCTTGATTTTTTTCCCTTAGTCTCTGTGTGTTTGACTTGCAAAAGGAGTTCCAGTTTGTAGAGCTGAGGACTCAGAGCTGAAGGCTGAGCAAATGGGAACATTGTGTGAGATGCTGAAAGAGCTAACTCTGGAGCAGCAGGTACTCACAATCTGTCCAGGCTCTGCCTCAGCTTCCCACTGTAAGATGCAAATAGTTCCACCCTCATATTCCTCCAGGATACTGTGGAGGTGCTTTGTGAAGCAATCCGTGATGAGCACCACAGAGAAGCTCATCAGGGAACAGTTCTACATGGAAAGCAGAATTTGTGAGTAAATCAGGCCTGGGGCTAGACAATGAATAACAGCACCAAAATGGTTCTTACTAACTGCTCATTAACTGAGCACTGCCTATGCTGTGCCTAGTGGGAATTCCTGCAGTGGTGATCTGGGATAGTAGTACATACAAATGAGAGAAGCTAATGGAATATGCATAAACAAACCTACCTCTGACATTTCTTAAACAAGTGCTTAACTTGGCCTCTTTGATGATCTTTTAATGTATTTTTTTCATTCATTCAAATTCTATTTAAGTATCCTCAAATGTATTCATACCCCCGTTGCAAGTATTTGTTTATCTGGTATGGACAGAACTGTAAATAAATTTAATCACTTTTATGGCCTTCTAATTTCTATTTCATAGTTGCTTTCTGTAGTAATCTTCCCAAGTGTGTAACAAACTCTCAGAACAAAAAGAGCATGTGAAGTCTGAGAAAGAAGACACCAGAGAGGCTGCTATCTGTAGCATTTTTTTTTCTCAAAGTTTCTGTAGAGAATTTTTTTCTTGAGAATCTTAGCACCTGAAGTTTTGTCACTTGATCTTTAAAGAATATGACGGACATGTTCATATCAGCACTGCAGATATGTATATTGGAAATCTATTCATGTGTATTGAGTTCTGATGAGGAGGATAAAAGCTGGTGTACTCTCCAGGAGGGAGTCTCTCAGACAAGAATTCATGCTAGTGAACAGTTTTTGCAACAAGAAAGTAAAGGATAAAAAGTCATGTGAGCCACACTTACCAGAGGTAGGTTGTTATACTGTAAATATCTTTAAAAGTCACTACTTGATAGGTTTTTTTTAAAAGTCACAATAGTTCTTTTCTATAAAGTATGGCTTAGTCCTTCCTTTCACTGAAAATTTGTGCATGTCTTTAGAGTGTGCCATAGAGAGAATGAAGAGTTCAAAGGTGTCACCTAAAGCTCAAAAACACAAGAGGGTATGGTGCAGCGAGAAACTACACAACAAATACATTTTGTGGAATGGGTGGTCTTTTGAAACACATCCTTATGCCATGCCTAGAGTATTTTCCATAAAATGCCATTCTAAGCGTGAGCCTAAGCTCTGTTCTGGCTGTATTGTGATGCTGTGGCATATGAGGAAGTATTTGGCCCAGACTCCAGCAACTGGAGAACACCTCCCACCCCTGAAATAAAAAACCCAGCAGGCAGGAGTGAAGTTTGAGTGTGAAGGAACAGAGCAGCAGTCAGGGAGAGCTGTTGGATGCTCTCTGGGCTGGGGGCTCACTCTGGCCTAGAGCTGAGCCTTACTGCTGTTAGCAGCCCCCTCACCTGCTCCAGGGAGCAAAAGGCACAACTGGAGTCTCAGCAGCACTGAGAAACAGGCATGTGAGTTAAACTGGAAAATGAGCTCCAACTGATATACTCAACGATTTCCACAACTTTTGAAGACGTTTTTAGCTAGACAACTTACCTATTTAACCAAGTGATGTATTTGTCTTTTGAGTCTTCTTAATCTGAGCAGTCTGGATCTGAAGCACGGGGTTTAATTGCACCCCAGCAGTGCAGCAGTGCCACAGTGCCAGGTGAAACCTTACACAATGCAGTCCACAAAACCAGGAGTGCTGGCTCTCTCTTTTTGGACAGTTTGCATATTAATTTAGGATCCTCCTTTCGGTCATTTCTAGTTGGTGTCGGTACTTTTTCGTCTCAGTCGGCTGTTTATCACTTTATCAGTAGGTGGCAGTAATAGACGAGCCTGTGCAGTTTCTACTTGTAATAGGAATTTGGTGAAGAAAAGACCCAATTTTAGGGTAAAGCTGCTCATTTTGTTTGTTCACAAGCGTGAGTGGTGTAAATGTACTTGACAAATTCAGACGTACATCTTCCTCTAACAGACAGAAAAGTTATTACCATACCAGTTCTGGTATTTATGGCTGTACTTAATTTAATAGTGCTCTGAAGCTGAATTCAATTAGATGCAAATGTACAATACTTACCTAAAGATTCAATGTGCAGGTGCCTGTGAAATATTATGTAACAGCTATTCTGATAAATTTGCACGCTATTTTTCACACATTACTATTTAAGTCAGTCTAACAACTTTAAGTATTAGTTTTCAGTGAAAGAAGCCTATATTTCCTAGGAACCACTACTCCCCCAGGTTTTCTTTAGTCTCCTTGAAGAAACAAATCCATATTCTGATGTAGACCCAAAGGACAGCCATAATTATGGCATTTTCCAGGAAAATTATGTATAGAGATTTTTATCCCTATATAATGAATATAGGAAAAACTACATAATTAGGTCCTCCCAAAGTACATATTTTGTTACTCCTTTGATATCAGAAATCCAACTGGGTAAATTACTACCTTATTGAAGTTTAGGCTTTAATATGTACCTTTACAGACTGTTGTTCCCAAAGTGGCCTTTCCTTCTGCTAGAGCCAATCCTGTTGTAAGTCACTGCAAAAATGCCTGGTTACAATGTCCTTACAAATCAGTGTTTACCTTAATATCACTGACAGCAAAGCTTGTATTTATTTTAACCTATGGTGTGATGTAGAATAGCTTAAACTTCCCTCTGTATTTTTTTTCTCCTTTGACCATAATTTCATAGAGGCTAGCTTAAAAAATTTACCTGTCAGCACCAGCCAAGCACCCTGCTACTAATTTAACACATGGTATAGGAAGCAAAGAAGGGGAATTTAGTATATAATAGAGAGGAGGAAAGTAGTTTTTACTATTGAAATGGTAGCATCTTAAATTCAAAGTAAACCAAGGAGATTAATCTGAAGGAGGCAAAACAGCCAGCCCCACATGTGCTGAGACATTAAAATTTACCACCAATCCACTACTTGGAACTCTCATTTCATCGGAGCAGTAAGAGTTGGGATATGAAGAAAGGATTACTCATAACAAGTCAAAAACTCCTTGAATCCATTTCTGTTCTGAAGTTCTCACTCTGTGGGATGGTAGCCCCAATTCACACAGTTAAGAGACAGCACCCATTACTTTCTGGCCCTGCACTACAAATAAATGAGCTTAATGGCATATGAACTGAAACACAGAGAAAGAGAGAGAGAGAGGAGTACAATGTTAGGATGGCAGCAAGCCTGGTCTTGTTTTTATTGAAGTTAGTAGGAATCAAATCAGACTGTTTGATGAAAATATAAACTCATTGCTTCAGTCTACAGGAATCTTTCTTTTAGATAAATCCACATGTTGGAGAGCTTTTTATACTTTTATGATATCATATGTATTCATTATTTAGAAAAAATGTACAAAATCATTCAGATATTTTTGTGTAGGGATGAGGCAAGGTGCTTAAGCATGAAACGCAAGTATCAATAGCAGATCATCCAAACTGCCTCAAAGGTGAAAGCAGCACAAAATATAATAATGACAAAGACATTTTGTGGTTTGCAGGGATTGGAGGAAAAGATATTCTTTTAAATGTTGATTTGTGGATCAAGTTAGCATTAAAAAAAAAGCAAACCAGATGATGCCACTCTGTTTCAGAGAGACAGTTTTTTGATGGTGTTCATAAGTAAAGTAATATATTTGCATGCAATTCCAAGCTGTTACAATTTTATTTGAAGTGCTGATCTTCCGAGAGCAACTCAACCTCTTCCCCTTCCAATTAGTAATTTGCCAACAGTATCTTCATTCAAGGAACTGGCAAATAAGGCTCAAGCATATTAGAGAAAGCAGTTCTGTTTTCCAATAAGGAATTATGCTTCTACAGTTTAACCTCTTCAAACACGTCATAGATGTCTGCTAACATAAATATGAACTACATGGTATTCCATGTATTTATTTTTTTTTAATTAGAAGCATGAAATCATCTTAATAGATACATTTTCTTTTTTTTTAACCTGATGAAAGTTGTGAATTGATTAAATAAACCACAAACATGGGAACCAGATATTTAAAACATAACTCCAACACACGACTCCTTGAAGAAAAATTTTGGACAAAAACCTGAAGATCAAAAGAATGACATTCTCTTCTTGTGAAAAATAATTCTGGATTTTTGTAAATGTAGCTCTTGTAACCAGAGATGTTCAAAAGCACTATGAAATGTTTCAATCTCAGGATGTCAGACACTAATCCTAATTGGAAACAGAAAGCAAGCTGTTTGCAATACTGTAATAAACTGTGGCAATTTTGTTATTTTAGATGGGAATGTTAATGATGAGCCACAAATGCAAGTTATTACAAAGCCTTTGAGAATAAAGCTGAATGCCCTATATTCCCCTCCCATGCTGTTCCAGTTAAAACCATACATGCGGAAGGACAAATGAAAATGTTGCCATGGTGATCAGAGCAGTTACCAAATCATGCACACTGTAGGAAGGATTCCCTAAAGAGCCTTATTAAGCATTTTGTTGCTCTTTTTTAATAAATATTTTCAGAAAGCCTTTTTTATTTCACTGTCAATAAAATAGCTACTCAGTTAGCTAAACCCTACTTCTTTACCCTGAAAATAAAAACACACCGTGCATTAAGAAATATTCTTTTTAAAAGTTAGGAATGGGATTCTTAAGCTGAAAACTTTAAAATAGGAACCAAGAATGAGCCTACCAAAAATAAGACCTGTTCAAGACACTTGAATGTTTTTCAGCATGGGTATGCCAAGCAGCTCTGTGCCTACTAAGATACTGATGTCTTCAGCTGCCCAGTTAAATAACAAAATCGTTGAATGAAAAGACATCCCAAAAGCCTATTTGATAAAAGGAATATTGTTGTGTAGGGTTTTTTTACAATAATACTGCATGTGAGACATGAGGTGAGTTCTGCCAGCAGAAGCACAGTCCAAAGCCCCTTGTCTCGTGTGACCAGACTGGTAGCTGAATGCAATCAGGTGAGGCACATTATCAAGTTGAATGGCAAAGAAAAAGAAACCTGTGCAATGCAGATATCTTATATTTCCACTGCACAAAACAGTACAACAGACATCGATGGAAATTGCTAAAAATAAGCGGGAGAAGGTACATGCACTTTGGGGAAAATGTACATAGCTTTGTTCACCAAGCAGCCCTTTTTAGCATCTGAATTCAGAATTTAAGTATACCCCAAGGCCCTCAATTCCTCAGCTAGTTCTTTGCCTTGCAGGTATTTATGATGTTTATGAAATACAAGTTTGTGCAGGGGAAGGGAGGAAGCTTGAGCTATTATCGGTGGCTGTTCAAAGTCTCAGCTCATACTCGGGCAGTTCTCCAACAAAATTGCCTCCTGCCTTATGGGGCTGACTGATCCATTGTATATGTGAAGTACTGCAGTGAGAGAACTGTTCTAATGCACCTAATGCACCAGATTGGAAAGCAGCTTTCATTTTTTTTTTTAAGGAGAAGAATACAAAAAAAAAATCTATATATATTAACAGTTGCTTCCATCAGGTGCCTTGTATGAGCTTAATTTTACTTCTTGAATAAGGCAGTCTTATTTCACACCTCATTCTTTTCCTCTCACTGCACTTTGCAATTAAAACAAAAAATTGTCCCAGAACATCCACCAATTACTTGCTGACAACTTAACTAATCTGCAGCCACAAAATATACAAACACAGTGGCTGTCAGCAGCACAGTGCATTTGCTGCATATCTTAGAACAACATTTATTCACCATTACACTCCATCCCCAAAAAGTCCTACTCTCATGAGCAAAAGCATGTAGTGAGCGGCTCAGAAAATGTAATCCCCCTCCCTGGCCTATTTGGGGCAGTTTTACACCCTCCACTAAGTCCCTCGGGAAGAGTTATTTCACAGTTCACTTTACTTTCTAAATAATTCAAATAATTACAATTCAAAATAAGATACAAGCAACCACATCTTTCTACAGTTTTATTGATGCAATCCTGATGTGTGATTGTACATCTTCATTCTGCTTGTAGCTACAATGGCACTTTACTAGGATTGTTTTTAAAGTAAAGTTTCTTACAGTCTTCAGAAAACATATTTATAGACACCACTTACTGTATAAGACTGATCATTCCAAACACTGTAAATCACTGGGACATTTTCCTAGTGCTACTTGAGGAAAAGGTCACACTACTCTCTTTAGATAGAAATTTGTAAAGGCAAATGAATTGAATTCACCTTCCAAAGAAAATAAGAATGTTAAAAATAGCTTCAAGAATTGGTATGACTCATTTAGGTCCCAGAAAAATCTATGACTGGCAAAGATATCTACAATTTGATACTGTACTCAGTACTTTCATTAAGACCAAAAGAATATTTATGAAGAACTGAAATTAAACTTGTACATTGCTCTGAAAGATAAGAATTACCTTGAATTTTTTAGTTTTTTTTTTTTTTTTTTCATTTTAGGGTTTTTTTTAGCAGAAATTGTACTACCTTCCAAAAATATTGTAGTTATGGGGTAGGTATTGACACCTGAATAAAATAATGCTAAAAGCATGCAACACTGATACAAAGTTTTAGCAGATGACATTTTTAATTGAAAACTGACTCAAAGGATAGTACAAAAGAGTTTCTTCTCCCTAAAGGGATTTTCAGATGCAGGTACAGGAATAATAAGGGGATCTTCTCCAATGTGTGCATCACAATATGCCAATAAATCTGCTGCAGCCTTGGATACCTAATAGAAGAGAAGAGAGAACTACTGTAACAATTTTGAACCAACCTGATCTGCATAAATGTTTTTCATAGAACAAATGATAAAGGAAGCTATCATAAAATGGGGAGTAGATTGCTTTATCCTTTAAATTATTAGACATCACATCTCTCAATTTGCTCTTACTAGGCCTTCCATACATTTAGTCTAATGTAGTGACATAGATGGTATCAATTGATATGATCCATGTCGAGCTGTTCCTCTCCATCAGAAGGAGGTCAGGAGCACACAGTCATTAAAACATTTATGCACCAACCACCCATAGGCAATACAGCTTCTCCTTGAAGTGTCTGCTTCTGTAGAGGAACCTGCTTCAGCTCAGACTCCCATGCACTGGTTTTAAGTTTTCCACAAACGCTCTCTCTACCCTTTGCTCCTCTGGATAGAAAATAAAAAGTTATTTAGGCACGTGACCATGGGATTAAAATGAAGTAATAAATCAGGAACAAAACTTGAACGCCATATGTCATAGCTCACCTTTAAGCTAAATACTGCTCTCTTCAATGAAGACTTCAGTGAAGACTAATGTCTTCTGCTCAGTAAGTTACTGTAAGTAGTCCTTTATTCACAGCATTCATTTAAACTTGAGCACTACCTTAAAATTTTTTAATTTAATATTTTTATACTTCTAAAATAAACAATTCTCAAGTCTCCAAACTCAGAACGTGGGTTTATGCTTACTGAAAAGTCATATAAAAATGTAGCAGTGTGCTGATTATTTGCAACGCAAGCTCTTTTGCATTAAATGAAAAATTAAATATTAAAGCTTGTAACTTTTGCGGCTTTGTGCCATAGGAATATTGGTGACAGCAGGCCAGAGTGTTTCATTTATTTTTTCAAGAATTTAGAAAGTATATACAAAATTTTTTGTTCTGCTCTGTCAGGAAGATATGTACAGCTATCTGTATCTTTTTATTCTGGTGAATTATTGTGTTTTCAATATTCTGATATTTGAGAAAATGAATTCTGGTGTCTTTACAAAGAAGTCTTTTCCCTGAGCACCACGACAGCTTGTCCCCAGGCGAGCACCAAGGTCAGCATGTTTGCACAACCAGAGTGAAGAGAAGAAACAAATCCCATTTCTGGTGTTTTTCTAGCAGGTGTATCATCAATGTTAGCTTTAAGCTTCCCCACTTGCTTGCTTTGACATGGGCTCAGCCCATACTAGACTTCAGATTAGACCTATGAAGTCAATGGGTATTGAATCAGAATTGGCATGAAATTTAATTGAACTTCTGAAGACAGTTACAGACTCTTTATTTCTTTATTTTCTTTGTTTTTAATTTCTGTGCCTTTGTAGAATGCCTAAACCTATGGAGTACCTGTAGTTAGCGCCCCAGTATGGACTATCCTGCCTAACAGAGGAAACAGGAGTGTTATTTAAAATTACTTTGTCTTTGAATTGGCCTGTAAGACAAAAAGGTGGCAGAGACACTACATGTGAACAGCAGGGTGCTGGGCACAGGCAAAACAGAAAACTGATCAAATCAGAACAGATGTTCACAAGGACCAGTGCTTCTCAAGAAAGAAGCAAGTGAGACAAGAATGCGTGGAAAGTTACAGACCTCAAAGTACAAAGGATTGTAATGATTTTCCCATAATGATCTTGTTTCTTCCGTGCATGGATAAGCAATATCAGCCCAAGTATATTGCTTTTCATTCAATGGAAGAGAAGTACAACTTCAATCCTCATTCTTTGAAGGGATAAACCCAATATTACAATTTCCTGTTTCTCTACATATTGCTGTGCTCTGATATCATCTAACAATAAAAAGGGTTTTCACTAGCAACAGCTCAACATACATTTTTGTATCTGACTTGTCCTGTAATGCTGGTAGGAATGTTGTGAAGCAGAGTAAAACATTCACAGAATCACAGAATCACCTAGGTTGGA
The DNA here is from genome assembly GCA_020086605.1 of Lanius collurio. Classification (NCBI taxonomy): domain Eukaryota; kingdom Metazoa; phylum Chordata; class Aves; order Passeriformes; family Laniidae; genus Lanius; species Lanius collurio. The sequence continues at coordinate 16,316,306 of JACBWW010000002.1, read as the reverse complement.
AAACACCTTTAAAATTATGAAGTCCAGCCTTTGACCTAACCAGACTGATGCCATGAAGATTTTTGCCTTTTCTTTTATACCCCTGTTATACCTTTTTGCAACTTTAGTATTCTTAGTGCTTTTTTGCCTACATTCTTGGACTTGTTTGTTCAGCTAGGAAACGAAACATTTGAAAGCTTCGTAAGTAGAAGATAGTGTGCCCCAGACTCCAAAGTCCTCTCCAGAACACATTCTGTAAACCAAGATAGAATCTTCCAAGGGAAGGTTCCTTGGAGAGGGGGGCTCATTCAAGCCTCTCATTGAAGAATTTTTGATAGATATACTAATTAGTAAGACCTATAATGATATCCCAGATCTTTTGGAAGCGTGATTTGTGGTGTGCATTTGAGTGCATTCGACCTGGACTTGGTGCACCTAAAGATCCTTAAAATAAATACCAAGGTAAAATCCCTTTTTTCCTTTTAACCATGTTTGACTCTCAATTTTAAGACCAAGAAAAGGCAACCAGACCATGGAACTTGCTGCCACATCCAGTCTATTCTTAAACAACTCCAGTGACAGCGACTCCACCACCTCCCTGGGCACCCCATTCCAATCACCTTTCACCCCTTTCTGTGAAGAGAAACCCTTCCTTCAATGTCAGAGTGTTTAAGGCACAATTTAGTCTGCTTTTAAACAAACCATAGTACAGTTTATTGGAAAAAAATCCTGCAACAAGGAACTGAGGAATGTGAGCACATTTTCACTAACTAAAGCTGCACTGGGACATAAAATATAGGTATTTTCATCCACTAAACAAATAAAAAGCTTTGAGAGGAGAAATCCTCCCACTGGGATTACAGTAGTCATGAAAGTGAATTATGGCCATTTCTTCACTGCAAGTGGAGTAGCTTAGGCCTGCACAGTAGAATAAAGACCATTCACAACAGGGAGTTAAATGAGCCGATCACAGTCCGGGAGCAATGAAAACATGAGTTCCTACGGTTGTGAGTAGTGTCGGCAAAGTCAGACCTGTGGCCCAAAATAGAGCAAAATACAACATTGCCTCCTGCAAGTTTTCTGCTCAGTGTCATTATTGGGAAGAGCAGCAGTGGAAGGGCTGTGCACTGAGCATGGCACCAAGGCTCCAGCAGGGACGGCTGCTTTGGCACAGTCAGCACCCAGAAGTGCCCACAGCCAGGGCTGCAGCCTGTGATGTGAAAAGGGATGTGCTGCTCTTCCCGTTTGTGCCATGGAAGGAGTTAAATGGAGCCCACTCTATTGTAGCTTTTACTTGCCTTTGGGGTTATTTGTAGCTGAATGTTGCTGGACAGCTTCAAAATAGCTTTTCCTGAGAATCAAAATAAATGCATGTGATTTGAATATTCAAATGAAGCAAACACATTTATCATGTCAGCTTTCCTACGCAATACGGCTTGGTCTGCAGATTCAAAGTAATTTATACATTTTGGAGAAGTGCCTAAAGGAAAAAATCAGATTCTAGTTTGATTAATGAATTCTATCAGAAAGTTAATGTTTCATTTTTAAAAAATCTTTTAAGGTGTATGGAGCAGAAGAGATGGAGCATATAGGCATCACACTGATCTCACATTTTGTAGAATTACTTTTACTCTCTGTAGCAAAAAACACATCTTGTTACCAAATCAACAAAAGGGGAAAAAACATTCAATCTTGATGCTTTAAAGAATTAGTTTCAGGAGGACTGTGAAATTTTACCATTATATTTCAGAATAGCAGAGGTGATAAAAACTGCCAAAGTTAGAACATCCTGTTAGCTGCACTAATAATTATCAGCTTCGGTGACAGGGCAAAACGCTGCAATTACTATGTCTTCTGTCTTGTCATGGATTGTGACTAATTACCATCCTTGCTACAATACCCACTCCTTTACATCTAAAACAAAGAGATTCACACACATTTATTGGCATTCCCACCGTTCATCTCCCAACACTATTCAGGACCAGTCAGGAATACTTCCTATCTCCCTAAGGAAGAAGAAAATGGAATAATAACTGATATGCCAGGGGTCTTAAATGTCAGAGCACTCTTGCTTTTCTGCTTACAAAGAGAAGATTAAATAGTGCTTTATTCTGAGGACAGCTGTGATAAACACCAATATTAACTTTGCTTTCTCAGTTTTACTGCTAGCATCTTTAGAAGACACATTATTCTACTAGTCACGAGGCCACTGTTCATCAGATTTTTTTTTTTTGTTTGGTATTTCTTGTCTTGGAATCTGCATTTCCAGCTTTCTACTTACTTCTCCATTATGACTCTAGCTGTTCCTTTGCCAGGTAAGACAGGTTCAATTATGATCCTTCTGGGATTCCTACAGTTTACAAGAAAACCCACAGTACCCCTCCTTCCAGCTACCGATCAATACACCAATAACTCCATCCTCCTCTTTTGAGTTGTCTTGTTTCTTTCACACCACAGCAGCAAATTGTCTTTGTAGAACCTCAGAACACAGCACTGCTTTGCTGCTCTGACTGGCAAGAGGACTTGACAGGATTTCTCAAATTTGTTGAAAAATCCAGAACACAGTGGGGAGTTGGCAACTATCAACCCCCTTTTAACTACAACATTTTAGTTGAGCAGACCCAACTCTTGCTGGTTACAGCAGCTACTGTGCATGGAAAACAAAGTGCCTCTGTAATAGAAAAATAAACTGGAACTTCTTATTTCCCCAGTCAATAATACAGACACCTCTTGAATGTTAGCAATGTGGTCTTGTCTATTGCGGGAATAACCACTTGGCTATGGCTGTTTGCAAAAGAGGGTTTAATGAAATTATTTGGAAAGCACTGATCTTTTGTTAAATGTCTAACTAGTTTAATCAGATGTAAAACACCAGAAAAAAAGGCAGTAAGTTCATTTATTTGCCTTTGAAGTGATGATCTGAGAACTTAAAATCTCCAGTTGAAACCACTGGAAAGTTTCTTGGTAAAATTTAGTGTATGCTGAAGCACACACTAAACTGATTCAAGATTTAAAAGCCAAGCAGATTTTTTTTAAGGAATAAATAGCCAAGCAACCTCTTCTCACAATCCCTTATATACTTCTCCAAAGAAATTCTAGAAATCAAGACATTCTGAAAAGTTAGATTTATTTTATATTAGTATAGGAATCCTCATAATTCTGAAACATCAGATTTTCTTTGGCGTGTTTTTTGTCACAGGCTGTTTGAAAGGTGAAATAATTGCACTTTCAAGTTATCTGTTTTTTAGGTCTGCCAGTTATTTGCTAATAATTTGTTAATAACTGTGTTCTTTTTAATTAAACTGACTGTAAATATAACCTATGTCTTGTACCTTTGCCTTTCTTGCATATGTAATTAAGAGTGTTATACACTTAACTAACGAAGCTATCTGCATAACTGACCTAATGATGTGGTATGTGACAGCTACCACTGAATATGTAGAAGCAAGTTTAAGACAATCTACTAAGTATCAATTATTTCAAATTCCAGTAAATTGGGCTATATATATTTTTCCAATGCTTTCCTCTGTCACCACCCCCTTGTCTGTTCTGGTCATGCAACTGCAATACAACCTGAGCTGGGACTAACCAAAGCAGACCTTCCTTTACTGCAGTGAATAAATACCCATCCCCTGTGAACAGCTTATGTGATGAATTTGTAACACACTATGAAAGAGAGAAACTGCTTTTGTAAATTCAGTGGTCTTACAAGACATTGCTAAAAACTGCCACAAAATAGAGTGACTGAAATTTCTATTTTCATATAAGACTAATCACTCATCTGAATTGCATTAATATTTCTGAATTATAAACACTTCCAGTTGGTGAGTTTGTGATCTGAGACTATTTTAAAAATCATGAGTATATACTACTGTCCCCATGCTGACTACATGAAGATTTTCAGCACACAGGATGGATGGACAAACTGACTGAGTTAAGACTACATGAAGATTTTAATGTACAACATTTCTAAATTGTCCTACTGACTTAATAATCTCAGTTACAGTTTGTAACAACACAGTTACAGTTGTTTGCAGCATACTGTGTAATTTAAATGCATTACTTTTTATAGATGGAAAGCCTAAAAACTTCTTCCTTGTAGAGACCGGATTTTTTATCAAAATAATTATTCCCTATTTTCAGAGGCAGAGAACAAAAGAAATGAGCATTGGTTTCTTAAAAAGTTCTGTGACGTTATTAGCTTCAAGGTGCTTGATATTTCAAAACATTTTAGACTAGTGGAAAGCAGAATTACATGCAAGAATAATCCACAGGATTTTCTGGTTAAAAAAATGAAATCCTCTGGTTTAATAGTGCCTTTAACAAAAATATGTAATCCACATATATTTAGAGGTATTATGAAACCAAATCTTCACATACAACAAGTTATTACATGTGAAGAATCATAACTGCACATTGCAATCATTTTTTGTGCAATGATGTCTGCACTAAAACAAAACAGAGCAAAGCAGTTCAGCTTGTCTCATCATTATTCAAAAATATTGCACTATCTTAAAGACTTTTTCTGATTCTTGAAGGAGAAACCCCAATAAACCAGCACTGCACTTAAATTCAGCTACAGGTAACAAAGAAGACCATCCATGCACCCACCAGCTGATTTTAAGCATTTCACAAAATACCACTTTTGACAAATGTAACAGACACTGACACAGAAGCAGACTTGATGCCAGGCTTTGGAAATCACTTCACTAGAACCCACCAGTACTGTGAGTTAGTATGTAATTCACTCACAGTACTGAATAATGTTCTACAGCTCAACACAGATTCTTACCTTCTGCAGTATTAAAGGGATGCTGTTTCACAAACTAGTCAGCAAACTCAAAATATCAACAATAATCTAAGTTTACCTTTATTCTATCCATGTATGCTTCCATTTTCAATTGCTCCACAGCTTTCCTGGCTTGAGAAATACTGGTTGTACTGTTTGACACTAGTTCCTTCATTTTGTTTTTCCTAGAAGAGACAAAGTTGAGGCCATTTAAAGTACGAGTAGCAAGCACAGCAGTCACTGAGAGGACAGTTATCTGAACTCTAACCAACTCTCGCCCACCACATCGACACTGCCAGGCTGTAGGTCACAAATACAAAGCAGACATCATTTATTTCTGTTCTCTTGCTCCATGGCACCTTATTGCATTACATATTTGCATCCTCCATCGTCAGCATTCCGCCTGAATCCTGCAAATGACATACAAAAGCAGAGCATATGACCATGACTTCAGTGTGAAAATGGTTGCCCCGGTTCATGTTGCCAACGCAGAACAGCTGTTCACAAACAGACCTTGCAGGCATGGCACAGTTTGGCTCCACGCCCCAGTTACACCTAGAAACATCAAAACAAGCTCAGAAATGTGTGCAGTGGAAATGAATGCCACACTGCTCTCACCAGGCATCAGAGAGAAATTTTAAGATAGAGAATGACTCGGAATTCTATCAATAAAAGAAGTTTAGAAATGAAGTAGCAGATTAAGAGGACATAATGCAGTGGTTTCCAACTTTTTCCTTAGACATCCCCATTAAGTCTAAAGATTACAAAACCCAGTACAGTACACCGTACAGGATAGGAATGCTTTATTTTTTAAGTGATCTGCAGCTCTTGGGAAGGGACATCTAAGTAAAGTATGCCAGTGTTTGGTTCTCTTGTATTGCTCCTCCCTGAGGGATTAGGAGTAAATTCAATTCAATATCAAGCAGTCCTCAGCACTGTTACCAAATGAGTCAAGACATCCACATTCAGACCTTGAATAACTTACAATATTTATGCCAGAGGTGGGCTGCATGTTAGACCCCCCCCCTTGTGCTGACACCACTATGGAGGGCTGGCCCAGCACAAGGAACAGTTACTATTTTGAAGTCACTGGAGGTCGGGCTAAGCACCAAGCCTCGGAAACCAATTCTAAGTTCAGCAAAATGAAAAGGACACAGAGTGTGAGAGGCAGACAGGACACATGAGAAAAACACACGCAAGGAGACATTTTGCATTGCTGCCAAAGGACTTTTGGGCTCAGGTCTTTCAAAATGATTACTTCTAGCTTATTGCTGGATAAGAAGCAAACAGCCAGAAGCACATAAATTTCCCTTCTTGAACCTTGATAGCTTACCTGATCCAGTCACCGGGGTATAAGATACAAACAGGAAATAAAGACACTGGAAATGCTCTTGTAAAAAAACCTGTATTTACAATGTCCCTGTTAGACTCAAGAGAAGTACACAATCCATATAGTCAGAAAGAATGGAGGAGTAACTCTCCAACTGCTTTGATTTTGCAAAACACAAATGCTCAGAGACAAGGCAAAGACAGTTGTTTCTTCTCACAGCATAGGCTGAAACAGACTTTCTAAAAATCAGTAACCTGTGCTGTTAAACAGGATGGTGGAATACAAATGGCATGGTGAGCCATGCTCAGCACTAATTTGAAGAAAGTAAAGAATCTTTTTCTTTCAGTTGTAGTATAAGTCAAGGCAGGGAAATGCTACTTTAAATTATATTAATTGTGCCAAAGAAAACAAGAGCTTTAACATATGCCAAGACAAAGAACAGGTTTTTTGCATATACATGTGTCATTTGAATGGAACACAAGTTTCCCCTTGCGTGCTCTGATGAAATAAAATCATGTCAGAACACAGCAGGTTCTTTGTCTTCAACTTTGTTTGCAGTCTTTTAACTCATGTTCCTCACAAGGGAGGAAGTGGCTTTGCATAAAATGCCATGCAGTACAAAATCCCACAACCAACCCACAGCTTCCAATCAATTTTGAGACGTGTTTTGACTCGCAGTGGAAAGTCAAACAGCAGGAAGGATTCGAGACATTCACAAAAGCAGAAGATTCTGAATTACAGCTCATCTCTGGACTTTTTGTTTGACTCAGCCCCCTCACTTTTAAGTGTCAACCTATCCATAAAAATTAGAATAAACACATTTAGCTTTGTTTACAAAATTATACCCCCACAAGGATGAATCATTTGAATTTTATCATCTCCACACCTACCCTACTAATGATCACAAAGCCAAAACAGTCAAAGCTAAATCAAGTCAGAGGCCTTTCTACATTTGCCACATACATTTAAATTAAACTGAATTAAGCAACTGCAATTCCTCGAACAGTCCAGAGAATTCCAGATCTCCCACATGATTTTGGCAATTCATTCACTCGTGCTGTAAAAGCTATAAACATTAGAGTTAGGCAATTTGAACTGTCACTGGCTGCAACAAAGTTGGCAGGGACATTGTTCATAGTACTTCCAGCTACTGTTTAAGCATTTACAGAATAAGGATTGAATTAAGTCCATAATAGAATTTTGAAAACGTTATTATGCATAAAAATGCTTTAAAAAATCTGAACAGTGTTTCTAAAGCAATGCCACAAAGATAATATATCCTTACTTATATTCTGAAACACCAAATAGGAAAATTTTAAAAAAGAAAATATCTTATCTAGTAAAACAATTTAGAATTTTTTAGTACTAATTCTAATAAATTCTAATACTATTTTTTTTAGTATTAGAAAACAACCAGAATACGAGGCTTCATAAAAAGAGAACTTTAAAATCAAAAAAAGTCTGGCATCAGGTGTTTCAGACGCTGGAGAAAATTTCCACTTATTCCCAGCAAGGGTTTGTTTATACTCTGAAGCACAAACATTTGTTCTGTTCCAAATCCTGCTCCAACCTTGGCCTTTCTATGCATTTAAATATTTAACTGCTATATTTCTGGAAGTGTTTAGCATCCATATAAGTATTTAATTTCAATTTTTTTACTGACAGGTATGGTTGCATAACTTTCTGACTTCTCACATACCAAGCTACATGTACTTCTACCTTCTCTCACTCTCTGCAAATACAGTTCCTATTTGTGCATCATTTAAGGCCCTATTACATAGTGTAATGAAATTACACTGTGTATTGCCTAGGTGTGATGCTGACGATGAGAACTGTATTCACTTTCAAACCAGGCTGTGATAAAGGTCCTTGCTGCAGACAAAGCTTTGTATGACACTTGATTCTGTTCTCCTTAGCACCTATGGTAATAACCTTAAGCTTAATATTCTTTAATGAAATAAAATCATTACTTAGAAATAAAGCTCTGGAGAGAACAGAAATTTTAATTATGAGAGAATCCATTACACACCCATCCCCTGGAATGTGAGGAAGCCTCTCCTTCAAACACCCTCTCGCAGGAGGTGTTTCCTCTGAGGCTGCAGCCTGACAAATGGCTCCGATCCTCTCTCCTAAGACGACTCCTCTTAAACTGTCCAAGTGTTCTCCAGGCCTTTAGTCCCACAGAAAGGCACATTTATCTTTATGTTGTACCTGGGTGAGCAGTCCATAGGATCATGGAATGGTTTATGTTGGAAGGTGCCTTTAAAGTTCACCTGGTTCAAGGACCCTGCAATGAGCAGGAACATCTTCCACTGTAACAAGTGGCTCAGGGCCTCATCTAACCTGACCTGGGATGTTTCCAGGGATGGGGCATCCACCACTTCTCTGGGCAATCTGTTACAGTGTTTTGCGACACTCGTAAAATTTTTTTCCTTATACCTGGTCTAAATCAACCCTCTTTTAGTTTAAAACCATTACCCTTTTTCCTTTCGCAACTGGTCCTGCTAAAAATTCTGTCCCACTTTTTCTTATAAGCCTCTTTTTAATTACTGAAACACTGCAATAAGGTCTCCCCAGAGCCTTTGCTTCCCCAGGATGAACAATTCCAACTCTTTCAGACATTCTTCATAGGAGAGGTGCTCCAGCCCCTTGATACCCTGGTGTCCCTCTCCTGGACTCGCTCCAATAGGCCGATGTCCTTCCTGTGCTGGGGACTCTGGAGCTGGATGCAGTGTGGGGTCTCACCAGAGCTGAGTAGAGGGGCAGAATCTCCTCCCTTGACCTGCTTTTGATACTTAAAAGGAGTAACTTCTTCCCATCATTTGAATTACCTAAAACCCCTTGAAGCAGAAATTCTCAGCTGGATTTGCTGATGCTCATTCCTGGCTGTTTTGACGTTGGATCGATAGGGGCATACATAGGGTCCTGATAATCACCGTAGTTACCGTAACTATGCTAATGAGCAGCCTACATGCAGTCTACATGTGACCGACGCAGCCAGCAGACCTGCATTTACAGGAGCTCGTTTATGCAGTGTGTTTTTGTGCTGCACACCGAGTTCATTGACCTGATCTCTATTGATTCTTTTCTTTTAGGGGAACACTGACCATGCTAACAACGGTGGCAGCAGCTACAGAGCCTTTTTTAGCCAAACAGTTTCTGCTGACTGGCACCCCACACCAGACAGCCCTTTCCTAAAGCATCACTGCTGGGAGCTGTGTATCGAGAGTCTCCCAGCCAGCTGCCTTTTCTGGGGTTTTGTGCTTTTTTTGCCTTACTTCATCCTTTTTCTGAGTGTGGGTAACGCATGTGTGCCAAAGTTCTTAATTTCCTGGGCTCCTAAAAGTGTGAAGAGCGGCTTCTCTTATTTTGTTTTTTCAATGGATGATTGTACCCAACAGCACTTCAAAGGCAAACTTATGATAATGCAGAAAGCTACATAGATATTTGCAGGTATAGCTTGACCCTGCATTGGGGTAAAGAGTGCAACCTTTGCTTACTAAACATTATAAATATTTGTCAGTGAAATGCAGAAAAAGTCTGAAAACTTGAGTAACATAGAAGCAAAATAGAATTTTCAAGCTCCTAGGGATGAATTTCTGCAAGTAACAGGGATGAAAAGCCACAATTTCCCCCCCGCTAGCTCCAAGTACAACCTGAAAATGCCATACCAGAAAAGCAACCTCAAGAATTCAATCTAAAAAAGCCCTGAACAAAATTGCTACCTTAATCGAAAGTACTGGACCTGAAATTACTAGATGAGAAAACCTGGGGTTGACAGCTCTGAAGAACACCTTCCACACAAGCTCTGTTCTTCTTGGACCACACGGTCCCAACTTAACCCAATCATTCAACTTAAGTTCCAGTGACATTAGCAGGAACCATCCCTGGATAATGACCTGCAAATCACATCCTAAACTGAGGAAAGATCTTCACATTAAATTACCCACTTGCAGGAACATAAACAGCAAAATTTACAGCCTCCCAGCTCTTCGATGCCAAACTGGTATATCAAAGATATTAAAAGAAAAAAAAAAAAAAAAAAGAAAAAAAAAAAAAGGAAAAAAAGAAGGAAAGAAACCCAACTTCCCCTGCTATCTCAGTTCTTACTCTTAAGATTTACAGCAACTGATGTAGCTCTGTAAACAGAGAGGGAGAGTAAAGAATCCTTTTCTTTTTCTATTTCATACCTGTACAAAGAAACACAAAAAAATCGCTACAGCTTTTCACTCCATCTCCTAAGGAGAAGCTTAGCAGTACAAGCAGAAATTATTAGATTAAAGGCAAGACTATTGTTCATGATAAGGAAAGAATGTAATTTTCATACCATAAACGTGGTGACTTTGAAAATAACTTCTAATCATGCAACTGCAAAACACTGAAACTCCAACAGCTCAGTTCTCATTTAGCACATCCAGTCTGTCAAGTTCCAAAAATTCTTGCCACCATACACAACTTTTTACTCAAAAATATCATCTTGCTTCTCAACATTTACAAATCAAAGGAAACAATGGCTAAACTAATGTGGTCTTTCCCAAGGGCAATATTTTCTTGCAATATTATTTATCATCAACATACAGATTATGTGAACATACACCCCAGTAAACCACCAGAGATCCGTAAAGTCTGAGGCAAAAAGATTATTCCTGTCTATTGTTTTACTTCTTTAGATAATTTTGAAAGACAGCTGTCAGCTTTTGAAGAAATACACAGGGAATTTTGATTATTCCACTTAAAATCCTCTTAAAACGTATTTGAACTGATTTGTAACCTACAAGGTAGGAAGAGCGCCTCCGGGGAGCTCGGCACTGCATCGCCTGCAGGGCAGAAGCGTTTTTCAAGTTGTTATTCCGAGTTTTCTGTCTCACTGCACTGCCCTAATGGCTCTGCTGTGCAGCAGCTCCCAGCACCGCACATCAGTGACCACCGCCGGCAGCAGCCGGGCAGCGGGAGCTGTTCCTCCGTCAGCGCGACCCAGGCAGCGGGAAAAGGGGCATTTCCTCGAGCCTTCGCCCCAGGCAGCTGGAGGAGGCGGAACGAGCACGCCGGGCAGAGACCCCCTCCCCGCCGCCCGCGGGATACCTGTGCTCAGGGCAGCTTCTCCGGAGAAGGATCTCCCCCACCGGTGCCAGCGACTGCGGAGCCCAAACCCCGACGCCGACTCCTGCGGATAACCGGGAAACTCCGGCTCGTGCGGCCGCCGCCGGCCCTTGTTCGCCCGCAGCAGCCCCCGGGACCGCCGGGATGCCGGGCGGAGCGGCCGAGGCTCTCCCAGGACACCAGCGCCGGCCGCCAAAGCCCCGCACGGAAACCCCGACCCGCCCTGCGCTGCGCTGAGCGCCCACGCCGCGCCCCTCCGGCACCCTCTCCCGCCCGGGCCCCGGGCACTCCCTCCCTCCCTGTGTCCCTCCCTCTGTCCCTGAGTCCCTCCCTCGCCGTGCGGAGCGGCGGGCGGGCGCGGAGGCTGCGGGCAGCCCGGCGGTGGCACATTGCGGGCGGGGCGGCCGCCGGTGCCACCGCCCTCACACTCTGCCTGCCTCTGTCCGCCCTTATTCCTGCTGAAGCAGCCACCTGCCCCGGCCCCAGCAGGAGCTAGCGATCGAGAGATCATCCAGGTATTTCTCAAACAGAATCACACATCACAAAGTCAAAGTCAATTAGGTTGAAAAAGACCTCTGAGATCATCGAGTCCAGCCTTTGATCGAACATCACCCACTGTCAGCTAGACCATGGCAAGAGGTGCCATATCCAGTCTTTCTTAAAACACATCCGGAGACAGTGACTCCAGCGCCTCCCTGGGAGATCCATTCCAATGTTTAATCAACCTTTACGAAGAAATTCCTCCTACTGTAGAGACTGAACTTCTCCTGGCACGGCTTGAGGCCATTCCCTCTCATCCCATCACATATTACCTGGGAGAAGAGATCGCCCCCCACCTGGCTCCAGCCTCCTTTCCGGTGGTTGTAGAGAGCGGATAAGGTCTCCCGAGTTTCCTGTTCTCCAGGCTAAACATCTCAGCTCCTGCTGAGATCACAAGACCCGAGTTCCAGACCCTTCACCAAGTTAATTTCCCGTCTCTGCACAAGCTCCAGCACCTCAGTGTCCTTCCTCAAAGGAGGGGCCCAAAACTAAATACAGAATACTCAAGGTGCAGCCTCACCAGTGCCGCGCACAGTACAGTCACTGCCCTGGTCCTTCTGGGCACACTATTCCTGATACGGGCCGGGCTGCCATTGGCCTTCTTGGCCACCTGGGCTCGGCTGCCACATGTTCAGCACCCCCAGCTCCTTTTCCATTGGCCCCCTTTCCAGCCACTCTGCCCCGAGCCTGTAGCACTGCACCTCAAACAGCAAAGCCCACAGTGCCTGTCCTGCCCTCACAGAGAGCATAGGAAGGATGAAGTAAAAAGCCTGCCATGAGAAATGGAACTGCTGTGGGAAAGGGGCTGCTTAGACTCACCTTCTCAGGGCTAGTATGTCAGAACAACACAATTCAGCTTCATAGATCATTTTTATATGCTTCTCCCTATAAAAGCTGTATGGATCAGCAGCATTTAAAAGTGCCAATTAACATTTTTAACTAAAAGTTTTGTCAGCTGCAAAAACCCATTGGCAGGATTATCAGAGTCTCATTAATTTGTTCCCCAGTAAGGTGGCTGTTCCCTCCAGAGGGGTATAGGTTTTCTCCTACCTTCTATCATAATGGACCAGAATTTCCAAGTAACATTTATTTTCTATATGAAAAGAACAAGGAAGAGCCCTATTTTTAAAGGTGCTTCGGAGCAAGGGCAGCCTTTTCTGAAACAGAGTCAATGGCTTTTGGGATAGTGGCTTGGCAGGAGATGCAACAGGAAGAAGGTAAACATCACTAAATATAAATAGGTAAGTTCATAAGCTTCCCATAACCAGAGTTTCAGGAACTGATGGAAACCTCACTGGCCTATGCTGCTGCTCTTTCATTCACATTCAACCACATCAGCAGTCTACAAAAGGCCCCGTTTACATAGACAAAGGATTTACATGCTGTTGGACAAACAACGTTAGATGGTTCTAATCATGAGACCGTTGTCACTCAGAATATTTTTACCACTGGATTCTAACAATTTTATGACTTAAGCTAAAATCTAAAGGTGAGAAATGGCTGTTTTAAAATGTATTTTCATCATATATTACAGAGATATTTTTTTTAATTGCTTTCTTTTAAATCTACAAACTCTTACCTTACACCAAAACCAGGAGTCTCTCCTACAGGTTCTGAAGGCAATACCCACACAACTAATACAAATTTCTATTCCTTGAATTTACATGAACTAGCCCCTAATGAATCTTATATGTGCTTCAGTCAATTGCATTAGAGAATCAGGATCTGAATTTTTTTTTCTGGGAATGTTAGCTCAAAGCTGGAAATAGTAAGCAAGTTCCTGTTTTACTCAATTCCTTTCTGGTGTGTAGTCCAGAATAGTTTATGAGTCTAATCATAGCAGCCACATTTAATTTTTAATCCTTTTTCAAAATTGCAAAATATACAACAGAGCCTATTTACAGAAACCCAGAAGCAAAATCAGTGCCTTTCTGACCCCACTCCAGAGCAGTAATGGCTAACAAATCTCTAAACAATGGTCATTTGTCAGTAGTTTGTAACTTACTACAGTAGCTAAGGAAAAAAAGCTGTCCGCATGGATAGAGGCTTAAATATTCCAGTGGATATTTTTCAAGGCAAGCAGAGCTATAAAACAGTAATTGTTTGATTGCTTTTGTGATAGAGTAGCAGCATATAGAAGCATGACTTCCATTTTCATATGCAAGAAGGAAAAAACCCCAGTGCAGCTTTGAGCAAAACAAGGCATGAAGAAATTAAAAGGTAAACTAAAAGTTTGTTAGTAGCAAGCCAAATATTTCCCCCACTGATCCATTAAGTTATCTTTTATTATTATATTTTGCTTAATTCAGTTCAGACTTTCTTTTTTTCCTTGTGGTCATTGTTATGGGTTTGTCTAAGCACTAGATCTCTAAATGCAAGATCAGGGTTGCCTTTCAGTAACGGGTTGGAGATTCCCTCTCCCCACCACAGGTGAATATATCCAGCTATTGCCTCCCCTTTCTTTCTCACCATGTCTCTGCACTATCAGAACATAAAGGTTTACTCCAGAATCCTGCAATCAGGTAGATAGGCCTTTCCCCATGAACCTCTCCCAAATCCTGGCTTCCAAGACAAAGAGCCTCACCTCCACTCAGATCTCTGAGATCCCAGTCTTGCAGTTTCCACCCCTCTTCCTAAGAATCTGGAGAGAAGTTGCTTTTCTGGCTTTGCAGCTCAGACAGGTTTTCAGTGAGAAGGCAGATGGAAGGAAGGGGAATGGCTCTGCTTTTGAGAGCCATCGTTTCATCCAAATTCTGGTCATGCATCGTATGGGAAGGAAGGACACATGCCCACATGTGCAAAGTGACATGCCTAGAGTTTCCCATTTCCTGTCTTATACTCGCCCCCTTCAGTTTAAGAGACACAGGATGCAGTCCATAAACAACTTTCCCACTTCATGATTTTTAAAATGTGAAATGGGAAGCAGCGGATCTGGAGCAAGGCGTGAAAAATTCCCTAAAAGAAGAAAGTTGCAACTAAGCCAAAAACATGTTTCTAATCATCTCAGAATGGTTTGGTACAAAGATCTGTTTATTACCCAACAATGTGACAGTGTATATACAAATACAGTGTGGAATGTGACATTTACAGGAAATTTAAGTACATCATGCACAGACACTATTGCAATGTTATTTTAATAGTTCCAGAATATTAAGCTGAATAAATATTCCTTGCTTCAAAAAATCATTTTTACTTTTACATAAAAATATATAATATTGCACTCTTTACAAGGCCAGCAGTTTTGCATATTGGTTTGTAACAAGTGGAATTCTACTTTATAAAAAAATAAGCCTTTGTGAGCAACACCCAAAAACAGGGAGCACAAAAGCACCCCAAAACCACAATGTTTGTCTTTTTTCTCTTAAACAAAGCACATCACATCAACATGAGCCAGGAAGCTTTTCAGTCTGTATTTGGACCTTACATTAACATTAGACAGAGAAAAATATGACTAAAGCCATCCCATACAATGCTGCTACAATAATATGCAGTTTAAAATTCAATCCATACAGTATGCAGCCACTCACTTAACTGAACCAATGATGAGCCTTTGTGTCATGAATTATGAGAACATTTTTCTTAATTTTTTTTAGTTTGAAAAGTTCTTCAACTAGGAAATCTCAAGAATTTCTGAAGACTATTTGGAATTTTCAAAAGAAGTGTGAAGACTGCTTGCATGTGTGCGTCACCGTCGTCACAACCTGGCAATTTCACATAAAGTGTTCTGAAAGCAGATGAGCCTTAAACATGAGAAGATACAGCAGTTTGAATGGCAATAGCAGAACACACCAGTGATGAAAAAGCAAAGCAATTTAAAAGGAAAATGTAAGTACGTCAGACTTGAATAGCATTCTTGCTTTACCATTCACATGACTGGTAGGCACTCACTCACGGTGTCAGGTTTAGAGGTCTTCTAATCCATCATCTGAAATACTAATTTTTCATCTGGTCTAAGAATTCAAATTTTTTAAGCCTTTCACAATAGAGGTTTATTTTTCCCCTCATAAAACAGCACCCAGGCATACACAACAAATTTGCAGTGTATCTGTGTAAGCCTTTCCAAATCATCTGATGCTCATGAACATTGATTATTCAAGCAGATTCCAACATTTTACAGTGTATTGAACCTCAGTGACATTAGAGCAGGAGCATATCTGTGCCTTCTTTAACACCTCTTTTTAGAGTTCTGGAAGATAAGGTCTGTGTGTACATAACAGATGCTCTGCCACAGAACTGCAATAGCCAACTATCACAAAGTTAGGCAGTTCACACTGCACTGGGATGTAACCAGTGTGTTTCATGATGCCATGAGGTGTCTACCCATGACTAAGACAAATATTTTACTTTCATCTGTTGCAAAGACTACTACATTAACAGAGAAGATGGCAAAAATTACAAATATAAAGATAGCAGAAATTAGATTTTTAGCATTATAATACCGTAAGATGGTGCAAAAAGCACCTACTAAGTTCTTTGCTTCTCAAAAAAAGCAATTTTAAGTGGTCATTGATTTTTAAGTTTTGGATTGCTTATCCTGGAGCTAACCATACCACACTCAACTAATCAGATATACATATGCTGACATTTGAATAGATATTTACAGAACTTGATGCTGCTGATATTTTACAAACTAAGAGGGGGAATAAGCATAATCAATTTTTTTAAATACTTCTGTGCAAGAAGTGATTTAAAAATATATTGTTGGTGTTTTATATTGCAGCATTGAGCATTTATTAGTCACTTTGCTGGCATTGGATAACATGACAAGAGCTTCCTGCTGACCTGGATATGCTTCAAGTTTGTGCATGCACATATGCAATCTTACAATCACCTTAGGCTGCTCTTTTAAAAACACCCCGTCTATTCAGTCATTCTAGAGACATTCAAAGTACTTCAAAGTCCAGTTAAATAAGAGATCCCACAACCTATTTTGGATTAAAGTGCATCAGAGGCATGAGCTAGCAGCAGACCTGCTGTCACCCAGCTGCATAGCTGCTGAGGAAGGAGTAGAACATGGGCAGCTTCAAGCGCTGCTGGTCCTTGCGGCACCAGGCAATGACATTCCCATCGCTGTTAGCCGTGAACAAGTGATGACCGTCGCAGGAAAACGTAAGGCTGCAAAACAAGAAAAGAGTCTATTTTTATACCAGATGTGGCTATTTATAGTGCTAGAAGACATTAGAAGCCCATGAGAGTTGAGCCAACAAAGATCAGCTGTCAGGGGAGGCCCAGAGCCTACATTAGGGTAGCAATGTTTGCATATACCTGCTTATC
>JACBWW010000002.1:16223963-16299284 GCA_020086605.1 Lanius collurio | reverse complement strand
ACCAACAGTCAAAACAAAATTTTTCAGTCATTTGTTACTATGCTAACATTAAGATGATAAAATTTTGGCATAACTCTAAGACTTCAGTGCAGACCATTATACCACTGGGGATATCAAAGACTCCATCCTTTGACCATGTTCTGAAAACACTTTGGCACAAGAATTCTGCTCATATAAATCAAGGGGACTCAGAGAAAACTAACTACACAAGCACTCCAAAACGGCAGCTTCCAGGCTACTCTGAGTTTCCCCCTTTCTCCACCATTTCCCTCCAGTATCATAAAAAATGGGGAGGGAAAAGGCAGTATTTTCATTTAATTTTGAGGAAGAAACACTCTGTCTATTTAAGTCTGAGAAAGTTAAGCTAATCCCATTTTAATGCAGATTCAGAGGAAAAATATTAAATTTAAAAACAAGAGGAATAGTTATTGTTCCATTTTCAAGGGAATCCTACTAATTTTCAGCTGCCAGCAGCAGAAGCTAGTTATTACTGTCATTACAAATACACTTGTGCTCACTTTGCTTTCATGAATAATTAGTAGGTTTGTATTGCTCTTTTTAGATATGGGTATTTACCTCCTATTTTCATGTTCAACACTCAAGACTATTTTGTTGTGGGTTTGTTTTGGTTGTGGGTTTGGGGTTTTTTTCCCCCCAAAGAGAAAAATGCATTCATTGTCTACTTAAGATCTTTTTACCTTACAATAGGTTTGGCTGACTTTGAAAATGTTATTTCTCGTACTGGCTTCAAGTCCCACGTACTCCACAGTCTGAAAGAGAGAGGCATTTTTCTTCACACTTGCTTTTACAAATATTTCAGTGACAAAAAATCCATTTAGTAACTGCTAAGACTGGGAGCTGAGTAACAGCTTGTCCACATTCTTTAAAGCCAAATATCAGCATGATGCTTGGCTACATGCTCTCAAAACGTGAGCCTAAGTTACAGACAATTTTAATAAATAAACATTTCAAATGCTTACCTTACAACTCCATTTTCAAGGCCCCCTGCAATCACATTGACAGACACACCTTCAGGCTGGTTAGAGAAAGCAACAGAGCAAATACTTTCCCTGCAGTGCACGTGTCCAACAAGATCTCCATTAACTGTCCAAAGTCTCAAATCACTGCCTCCTCCAACTGCAACAAAACATAGTATGGGAGAATTAAAAAAAATTAACCTAGACCACAGTTAAGACAATAATACTTAAATATTCTGTGGCAAAGAATTCAGCTCCTTGACAGTTCATAAGGTTTAAATGACTGAGTGATGTCTGCAATTACTTCTCTCTCTGTGACAGGAAGCATGCAAACCACCAAGCTCTGCAGTGATTTAGAAGCCATCACATCATATTTATAGAACATTTGACTTAGAAAACACTATGTGAATTTACTTTTAATGACCAATTTTCATGTACTAACAGTGAAGGCACTAAGATGGAATTCATACTAGCTATTTAAGCAGTTGATTCTCATACCTTAGCTTGCATTTCAAGCAAGACACTTGAAAAATAGCAAGCAGTTCTCTTACTTGGTTATCTGGCATTATTTGATTCTATCAAAGAACTAATAAGCCAATTACCACTTTTGTCTTAAAAGGAAATGTAATGTTCCCTTACTAATTAAAGAATACAATGTTTTTCAGAAAAAAAATAATTTGTGAGCTATAGAAATGGACTTGAAAATCTCCAAGTAAGTTAAAAAATCTAAATATTAGGTTTCTGAAACTGCCAGAATAATGTCCCCTTGCCCTTTAATACCCCTTGCCTGTGCTCTGTAACACACTGTACTCCCCTGAAGAGCTTTTGACAACAAATCTCTATTAAAATGAACATAGCCAACATCACAAAAGTGTGAGTCTCCCAGGAATCTTTGCAATTTCAAGTCTTTTTATTAAGATACTAAGCTGTTTGCCTTCCTATCTCTACATTAAATTCAAACACCTGCCTAATCACTTCTGGAGAAATTTGTACATTACTATATATAAAAAAAAGTAAAATGTTGCTCCTGTATGACTGAATGAATCCTCAGATGATTAATACACACTCAATAACTAATTTAATCACAAGTCTCATGATTTATGGGGTCTGCAAGTCAAAACAGCTTTCTTGACTGACAAATATACCTGAATCACAAACTGTTGCAATATCACCAGTGGTTTCACTAGCTGAAACTGCAGTAACAGGACTCTTGTGTCCAGCCAGACTCTGGACATAGCACAGCCTGAAGAAAACAAAGGGAACAAGCCTAAATTTCAGACTCAAATGCAGAAAAGGTCCTTTGAGGAAAATGTTATAAAGAGTTGCATTAATTTCAATCAACATTTTGCTCAACTGTGATATTTTTCATATTCACTATAAAATTTTAGCACCTCTTATGAAACAAAACCAGTAAGGGTTTGACTCCAAAATGAGACATACACAGAACAAATTCCACTTCAAAATGACAGATACTCAAGAGTGAGAAAACCTGCATTTATAAGAAAGCTATGGGAAGGAGTTACACATATATTTGTACCTGTTCAAATCCCATATTATGCAGGTTCCATCTTTGCTGACACTTATCATTATACTGTATGGTTTGCACACAAACAAGCTTGTTATTTCTGCTGTGTGTCCATAAAGATGGACTTGTGACTCCATTTCTATCTCTGAAGGCTGAAAAACAGCAAGATAAAACAAAATCTCATGAAAAAGAAAATTAATGTCTCTTTCCTTAAAAAAAGATAAGCCTAGTTTAGTTCTTCGATTTCAAAGAATAGTTCCCATTGCTTTTAGTATCACTTTAGCAACTATGTTCATGCTTTGTTATGTTTAGCACTTTATAATGTGACAAGACATAGACATCATTAATGTTCAACTTTGTGCTTCCAGTGCTTTAGCCTCAGCAAATATATTGATGTGATCCAATGAACTGAAATGAAAAACTACTGTAGTTCCAACTCAATTACACACCTTGAAGTCAGCTGATTTGTTTTCTGCAAGACTGCTTTTTCCATATGACAGTGAATGACAGTTCTCAATATTTTAGCATCTAGTGGAAGCACTTGGAAACATAAAAGGAGAACCCAGCTCAGAAGGTGTCACTCTCTGTACAGCAAATTATACTAGGAATTCCTCAAGTTGGTGCCAAGTTCTTCAATGATACCAAGTTGGAAAAACATGCAGGGAGTCAAGTTTAAATATAGAAATTGCTAGGTAAAAATTAAAGCAGCAAAATTTAACACCAAACAACACTTTTTATTCAAGTTACATAATTTGAAATTATTAAGACTTCCTGAAAACTGGCTAAGTTGAAAGAGCTGCTTAATCAGAATGCTAATGCTTTATTTAAGACAACTTGCTGTACAGAGATTAGAATAATCTTTGTAAAGGAAGAGAACAGTTTTCTGCTTGTTTCCTCACACGTCAGAGCACATCATCTGCATTTTTGTATGAGGGTACAGGATGCCTACCTATAGCAGGTCCTACCTATAGCAGGTCTACAAAAAAACCTTGGAAGTTCAGACAAGATACATGCTCAACTCACAGGTTATAGAAAATTTACATGTCTTTGCGTGAAATACAATCTGTATAATATTGAAAAAGGCAATGCACTGTCTGAGAACAGAAAGACCTGCTAGTTTGCTCTTGCTACTGAGCATCTCATCCATGTAAGACATTTATGGAAGTACCTAGGAGTCATTCTCAGGGATACCTCACATATAAAAATCCTTCTTTAATCCTTTCTCAGTTAAAAGAAAAAAAATTATACCAAAATTTTCTGTAACAGCAACAAACAAGACTTGTGATTTTATGAAGAATTGATTTTGACAACTCTTTTACTGTGCTCCTCCCACTTCCTTTAAAGCATCTCCACTTGCTCTGCATTTCAACACTTGAACTGAAAGCAGCACCCACCTTTAGCAGCTTCTCTCTACCATACTAACAGCAATGGTTTATTGATTCTTACTGTGACAACATTGCAATGAGACAAGCTGGAATTCCAACAGCAACTATATTAAATTATATGAAGTTATGAAATAGGTGTTTCTCATGCCTGAAGTGTTGTTCCTCTCTTAATTCCCTTCTGTTCTTAGGTGAGAACCCCTACAATGGTATCTAGAAGTGGGAAAACCTGCATGTATCTGCCTTTAAACAGCAGCTCTTTTTGCCTACAGCACTCGAGTGGGAAACTGAAATGTTTCACTCAAACAAGTCCTTCAAGAACACTCTTTGCAAGAAACCTCTAAGAGTCAGCAAGTGAAGGCTGAAGTAATATGCACAACCAGACACCTGTGGCTGAGGGTGTCATGCAGGTGTGACTTATTGTCAACACAGATCACAGTGTCAAAGAAGTACTTCACGGGGTTTTGACAATTGTAAGGCAAGGAAAAAGAGCACCTGAAACACAACACAGAGGCATTTTCTAATTCTGACAGCATGTTTTTGAATTCCCATATCCAATTAACATGATATCTATTTCATGCCCATGCATTGCATTTATACAAATGTGAAACAGGGCAAAGTATTCACGTTTCAAGTACTGCATTGAAACAAACTGTTCACTTTATCGCTGATCAGCTGACAATGTGGATACAGAGCAGATGTCAGGAAGCACATTTGCATTCCCCGCAGCCCTGATTTGGGTAACTGACTCAACAACAGGAGCTACAAAATTGAAACAAGGTCCCTCTGCCTGGGGCACATAAAACTGTCAGTGCTGAGAAATTCAGCAAAGACAGTCTCAAAGAACATCATCTGTGCAGATGAACAAAAGTCACTTGTTCCTAGGAAACAGAAGGAACTCAAGAATCATAACACCACTAACTAGAGCTTCTTTTCAGCTTTGCAGAAGGCAAGTATATTTAATTTCTACCTTAAAAGAAATTAACTGGAATCCAAGTCCCAGTACAGATTATTTACAAGTTCACTATTCTGGGCAGTAGTTGTGGTGCCTGCCTTAAGATCCAACTAACAAAAGCTTGCAGGCTTACACCTGCTCTTCATTTTCTGTACTCAAAGTGCTGCTGAGCTTAGGAAGTATGAGTGGCAGATCACCAGAAACTGGAAGAAAGCCAAGGGGAAAAAAAAATTTTAAAAAATCACTGTGTTTATGCTCTTCTTAGTCTAAGCATCTGTTGTTTGTCACTACCAAAAACAGAAAACTGGGTACGCACAGCAGATCATAGCAAGGTTCTCTCTAGCTCATGCTAATGTAGTGATTCAAGAGCATCAAGGAGTACAGTACCACAAATGTTTGCTAATGCCTGTATCAAGCTACATCTAAGAAATCAGTTTAGGTCAGTTGCTGCTATGGGTAATCCTGCAGACACACCTAAAATGAACTGTTAGGAAAGTTGCCTACTCTTTGTTAAAACTATGGAGAATAGAAGTTACTGCTAAAAAAAGTATGGAAGCTTCAAAACTCAGTCAGAATTAGATTTCTAATTTGGAGTTCTATTTATGCTTTCCATTTTTTTCTATTTATACCATGATTATTAGCAAACAGCATCAAGGGAATTTCTACTACTCTCAGTATTTTCCACTAACAGATTAAGTAATGCTAGTTACTGTCTACCTTCCCTACTCACAGCTTTTTCCCTTGGAGAATATGTCAAAGTAAAGAGGCTGGGTGGTTAATACATACACTGTCTGAGAATTCATCCTGGCTCTGTAGTTTAAGTGCCTTCTGCACCTGAATGATTATTTGCTTTGTGGAACTGCATTCTACAGTTTCAGTTAAAACACTGAAAGGCTCTGCCTCCTTCAGAGAAAAAGTTACTCCTTAATGCAGGGAGCTTCACTGTGGAGACAGCTTCAATTCCAAGCCCTGGTCTGAACACCATCAGAGCTGTACATGTTGTGAAAAACACACAAATGTGATGAGATGTCAGAGCAGCCTTTAAAAATAAATACTAAAAATGCATGCAAATTTTTTAGCAATTATCTAGAATGTGTCTCTTTTTCTCATTTTTCCTCTTAAGAAAAAAAAAGACTGTAATAGTGAATACACTTAAATCCTTAATTATGAATTCCATCCAATGTAACTTACCGTATTGCTAGTGAATCTGTTCATATATGCTGTGATGACACCAGATTTACTACCTGTGAACAGCTGACAACTGTCTGGCACCCAAGCACAACTCGTTACCTTGAAAAGACAAAACAAAGCCAGAAAAAAATTGAAACAGAAAAACTATTCTAACTGCCAGTTTCATTATGCCCCAGCATTTGGTCAAACTGATTCTTTATTAGTTATCCTAAGAAAAGCTATGTAAAAAACTAAAAAAAATTCAAGAGCTAAAATACAGCTGCTCTATGTTATATTTGTTACTGTGTCAGAAACAAAGTAGAGAGAGAGTTCTATGTAGCCTAGAATTCACAGCTAAAGAGCAGTGAACTAGAGCAGACTTCAAGATCTGCAACTACATCAGCCACCAAAAATCTTTTTGACAGGATCTTGCCAATTTCTGGCATATGATGGAGATAATGTTGCATTCCCCAGCAATCTTTTAGACAATCTTTTTCAAATGGATCCTAAATTATAGTGGAGTTGTTCTTCTAACATGAAGCACATGTATTTTTTTTCTGTATTGATTTTTCTCGGGACAGAACTTAAACTTTTAAAAATCCACAGGAAGGAACATCTACAAAAACCAATTGAATTCAAAAGGAATCTTTAGTACAGTAAAACAACCAGGAACAAGATACAGTGGAGCCATAAGGAACACATTCCAGAGGAAATCCAAAAGATTAAAAGGAGTTGTGATTGGATGCTCATCTCCAAAAAAAAACTAAAGCAAGAGTACCTACTGCTGCCAAGTCAAGCCACTTAAACTACCAGTATTAAATTGAAGAGCAAGAGAATGATTTCCTTTTACCTGATGGAGCTGTGAGCTCTGTATAAAATTTACTGGAGGTTCACTTTGCTTGCTTTTCAGTCGTAAAATGTTGTCGGCATATCCCCAGCTCAGGATCGCTGACCACTGAATGTCCGTACTGTGCATGCTCCTCACGCCTGAGGGAAGGCACATGAGATGTGTCACGTGCACAGCAAGACTCAATCACTTTTATAGACAACAACAAAAGTCTCAGGTGCATGTTTTATCACAAGCTAAAATACAAAACCCTCCCAAGTTTCAAAATAAGATCTTTTATATTAGGCTACATAATCTGTAATGTAATATAAACAAACACAGTTTTCAGAGACCAAATGAACTGTCTTCTCCAAAGACAGTCTGCAATCTGGACAAGCCTTTTTTGAAGAAGCATTGCATCTCTTGAAAACAGAGAAAAGGGGAAGAGGCAGATAATACTTCTCAGCTATAGAAACTCCAAGGAGAATGTTACCTCTTTTTGTTGATTAAATGGGATTTACTTTTGGAAAACCTGCACTAGAATATGCTACCAAGAAAACAAAAGAGATTGTGAGAACCTCACATTCTCAACAAGAATCCTTCCAAGAAGTTTAACTGAAAGCAGAAGATCTTTCACCTCTGCTTTGTACTGTTAATTTTTCTCATTGTCTGCCTCTAAAATCCATTTCTTAAGTTTTCCTTTCTGTTGCCACACGAGTTTTTTCATCTGTTCTTCAGTTCTTGGACTCAATCTGCTGGCAAATTCTAAAATTAAATCCTCATGCTTCAGTCACTTCAATGAAAAATATGAACTTAATTACAGAATGCCTCTACTGTAGTTTTTAAAATTACAAGTAAAATTCACCCTCCAGTAAAGATACCACACACAGGGAAGCTGTTAATGGAATTATAAACTAATCTTTGGCAAAAGCAACTAAATTTGGGAAGTTTGCTGAAGAACAATAGTAGCATTAGATTTAATTTTTCCATGGCTCATTTCACATATATTGTGCATACAGAGAATAAGCACAAATTCATACCTTGCTCCTTGCTATATATCATCAAAAGGCAAAACTTGCTGGACAAACCACAGATAGCTTTAGTTGGTAAAGCTTGGAGAGAGCCAAACCTTTCTCCATGTGGTTGGCTAAAGCAGACAACAGGGTCTGGAGCACTTGGGGAACCAACATATTCTCCCCACTTCAAGCCTTTTATCCATGGTAATGGACTCTAAAACAAGCACAGATAAGGTTCAAATTATAGAATTTTCAGAAAAAAATAATTTCATTAGTAATGAAGAATGATTCATGTCACTTTCCTGTAAGCAATCACATGGTAAGGACAGCTGAAGTATTTATTCTAAAACCAACAGAAAGATGAATTCAAAGCACTGCAGTACCATCAGTTAAACTGTTAACTTTAAGGTAGTTCTACTACTACTTTAAAAGCATAGACAAGCTTCTAGTTAAGGTAATTTAGTGAAAAATACAGATGTGTCTAAATCCAAGGATTGCATTTCTGACTGGACTAGCAAAAACAAGTGTTTGAAGTGAAGAAAGTTTAACTGTCCTACAGGCAGTAAAAAAGCTGAGGATGGAAGAAAGCACAATATGTGTTCACCTGCTATAGGTCTGCACACAGATTCCACAATTCATCACTGAAAGTATAAAACTGGTTAAGTGAAATGCTTTCCAACACCTATTTGCCAAAACCAAGAAACTCGGCTCTCAGTTTACACAAAATATCACAAATGCATGAAAGTAATTTTCACTATCACTTACTAATTTTGTGTATTTTCTTTACAGTACTATATACCAAGTAGCACTTCTAGGGAGAAAATTCTAAACCAAGGATACAGGGTACAATAATTACAGCATATGAATAGTAATTAAAACGTCTTGCAACTGAAAATTACATACTGGATAAATTATTTCTTTAGTGTGTTCTCTGGTTTCTCTGAAAGCAAACTGCACTAGTAATCCCATGGCAGCAGGAAGTTCTCCTTCCATGATAAGCCTGGATCCAGGTCTACTAACATGTGCTGCATGGAACAGCTGGCGAGGCGTTTGCCCATATGTTTTTATCATTGTTTCAAGGGCTCTTCTCTGAACAGGATCTTCAACAGCAGAAACATCCATCCCAAAATAGGTCTACAGGGAAAAAGGAAAGGAGACAGGCAAGAATAAGCTTGTCAGGTTTGTCTTTGGGAAAGATTTTGCAACACATACACACAAATTCAGAGGCAGGCTATTCAGTTGTTTGCTTAAGGTGTGGACCAGAAGCCATCCCACAGTGACTGGGATGATTAAAGAGCCACTGAGAACAGTAACATTGTCACATCCTCTTTATTGGAATAAACTACCACTTTAAGGATTATCATATAAGTTGCTCCTACATATATGCCATGACTAATTTCTGTCAAAGAGGTTTTCTTTGAGACCTTTACCAATCTGCAGAACTGCTTGCTGATGATAAACAAAAGAATTGGAAAGAACTGGAGAAGTTTATTTTCTTTACCTCTTTTTAATGAGCATATTAAAGCTCTTTTTTGGGCTAAGGAAGAAGAAAGAAACCTCATACTTCAAGAGAGTGGAAATTATTTCCTTCTGCTTGTCTTTTTCATGCCTCTTCAATTGTGCACCACACACTTTTCCTCAGTCACACCAAAGGCCTTGACTTTTCACTTTAAAAAATGATGAACACACAATCTTAATATTTGAAGCTCAGGATACTAACCAAATCAATACTTAAGCATGAAAAGATGAAAAGAAAGGGAAGTATTCAGATGGCTACTTGAAAAAGCCATCACTGCCAAACATTACTATTTTATTAGCTTTTCCAGCCATAGAACAAACACTAGAAACATGAAACATTTGAATGCATTTAAAACCAGGACTGCCTGCTGAGCAAACCTTGTGATAGTAAGGACTGAAGCTAAAAAATACAATCCAAGATATCCATGTTACAATTAAGTAGTGAAACCCTGGTAGTCTTTACATTAAATGAAGACTTACTTGAAATTAAATTTACTGTAGAGAAAAATACTCTTTAGAGGGACAGAACACAAGACATGTATGAAGTAAAACACAATGAGCCTAGGACAATCAGAACTATTTTAATCCTATCAAAAGCTGCAGCACCATCTGCCTAAATTAAAAGCTTTTGAATTAGGCAGAAGCAGATACACACAGTTAAAATAATCAGACTACTGCAAGCCACTGCAAACAACTATCCACAGGGTCTAAACCCCAGATCTGATCATCCCCCACACCCAGCTCAAGGCAAGAAAGAGGAACAACAATTCACCAAGTCTCACAATACTCCCTGGGATATTACAGTTCAACGCTGAAATGGTTAAAGCCTTTTCTTATTCTTCAACACTTCATGAGCAAGGGATCTTGTTTCATGCTGGACGTTTTCCAAGCAAGTCAGACCAAACTCTCCCCCTTTAAGTTACTAAGGACAATGAACAAACACACTGCTTAACAAATACTTACTGCAGGATGAAAGACATTAATAGCCTGAACAGAGGCCTTGCCTTTTTGCTTATAACCAAACACCAAGTCAATCCAGTGACAGATTGTCTGGGAAACATGATCAGACTCCAAAGCCTGACGATGAATCAAGATGAACAGACGAGGATCATTACGGGCCCAAGGTGGAAGATTGACATGGTTAACTCTGTCACCGTTTTGACGCACTCCAAAATCAAAACCTAGAATCAGGGGAGAGAATATTCCAACATTTTAGTTGACAGAAACTTCAAAAAGGTCTACAGGGTTGTACAAAATTAAACGATTAAGCACCGTGATTAACAATCAACACAGCAGCATGTTTAGCAAGTCCTCCAAAACACTGCATATACACATTCAATTGGAAAATGAGAAAACAGCAAACTCCTTTGCCCCGCTGACAAAATTAGGGAAAAACTTAGCTTAACTCCCACTTAGCAGCCTTTTTAGCTTATCCCACAAATTTGTGCCAGATTTGTCCCATACATCTACAATTTAGCATATTCAGCCAAGGGATATAAATGTTCTCAGTTTCAACCCATAAGCTCAATCATACAACTCTTTTGGGTACATAGCTTTGTTGTCCTCTTAGTATACCTTCTCTGTTAACTAGAAAGTCAGGAAGGTAGAAAAATTCTGGTATAAGCTCCTTTACGTCAGTCATTGATTCATACGAAGAGAGTCGCCAGGTTGTATTGGTAGAGTGGAAAGTTCTGTCTGGGATGTCAAAACTTTGATCTGTAAAGAAAACCAAACTCAGTTGTTACATTGATGATGGACACTAACAGTTGCACATCTGTAACTTCACATAGTTAACTACTCTCCAGTTAGCTGAGAACATTTAGAATTCTCTTATCTCAACTGCTATATGTTACACATGGACTGCAAGTCAAATAAAGGTCAGATTTTTATGCTATAGAAACAAAGGCATAAACATCAGATGAACAGCTTTATGGTCTAGCTTGATAATTTCAGGAATAGATCTACTGTTAAAGCAAACCAGATTTAATTTTACTGAGCTCAACTGTTTGGAATTGAAAAAATTATGCTAAATAGGGCAAAATACAGCAATCCTGGGTCATTGGAACAAGGCCCAGATGTGAAAGGCAAGTGCAAGAAAATGTAAACTTACCTTGATAAGCTAAAAACATTTTAGTAAAAGGTGGCAGCCTAACTAGGAAATGAAGCACAGTTCCACTGTTAGAATAATGGGATCCATAATGATAGGGTTGTACAGGGGGCATTGGATCATCTTCTCGTGCTCCTTTACGGTACTCTTCTTCTAAATACTAGAAAAATAGTAGAGAAAAAAAAAAAAGAAAATCACAAACCTCCTCCTTAGATGCACTCCAACAACAAAAATAAGAGCTTGCCTAAATTGTTTAGGAATAAACTCTCAAAATTTTCAGGAACATACATTTAAAAGTTATTTGGAATCTAATACACTTTTAAATGTCTTAAGACATACAATCACTTTTACAATCCAGTTAGATATTGAAGTCTTTACCCAATTTAAATGACCTAATTTCCATCATTTATTACTTTTGCTTTTCCCCACTCCCCACTCTTGTGTTATAATACAGTAGAGTCATGGAAAAACTGTATTTGCAAATAATATACTAGACTATGGTGACACAGACAAGTTTGAAAGTCCAACTGCAGATGCTTTAATTCCCCAGTATGCTATTTCCTATAGCCTTTAAGATATGTTTAAGAGAAAAAAAAATCAAAAAGTATCATAGAGTACGTGAGGGAAAACAGCTTTTCTGTTATCAAACAGAACAAATAGCTACAAATTCCACTAAAGTAATGTCAAGTTAACAGCAGTAAATTATCTCCCTGATCTTTAGAGTTCTTTAAATGTACACATGTTTCTATATGAGGTGGTACCCATTTAAATTCCTCAACAGTATCGCAGGGATAGGCTAAATTGATTTATGATTTTGGGTGTAAGAACAAACACAAGTTCCAAGAATGTTATAAAACAATTCCCAGGAAACATTTCCTGGAAAATACACTGGAAGTAAGAGTTCTGTAGCCATGAAATACTGTATTTGTGGTTTCTTCTTCCCCAATAAATATACATTACAGAAACTAAAGCCACTGTGTCATTCATACATGGGACAAAGACAAGAAGAAAAAGTTATCCAAATTACCTTGTAAGTATCCACATAACGATCCTCTTTTTCTTTAGACTGCACAGCTATTGGTTTGACCAGGTTTCTGCAACAGAAGCAGTACTGATATGTTGTAATTTTTATCATAATATTAATTCACATCAAATAATTCACATCATTTAATAATACAATATTAAGAATAATGCCTTTAATACAATGAAAAGGACAAGGAAAATGAAATATTTTTCAAGAAATTCAGAAAAGAATAAATCAACTTTTAGTTAGTGCTAAAGGGAAACTGAGATCCACAGCACAGTAACAGGCAAGCAAATGCCAAGTGCCTCAGTCAAATCAGAGGCATCCTATTAAGGAAGACTTCATGCACACAAATGCTAAATCAGCTTAAAAATTTATTAGGGTGGGACAATTCACTCAAATCCATTCACAATGAAGACTGATTTTGCAACTGCCCAAATAATTTACAATATTATTTCCTTTTCTATTTAATTTTTGCTAATTGGCCTGGAAGTCTGTAATCATATTAATTTAAACATACAGCTTCTATGTTAAAATCTGTGAACTATACATATCCTACTAGGACAGTGTAAGTCCATTACATTGCATTTGCATCTACACACCTGTTTTATTTCAATATCCCAGGCAAAGCAGCTACTTACTGTAAAAGCCCAAGTTATTACAGATGAGGCTTGTCCCTGAATAGTTCCATTTGTGTGTGTGTGCAGTTTAGTACAATAAAGCTAAAAAGCTATACAGAGTGATCAGTTCAAGTATTTGGAAAAAAGGGTTTCAAGCATTTCATATTACCTATATACCGAGGGATCATTTAGGTCCAGTGTTTCATTGGTGTAGTCAGAAAGAATAAAAGGAAATACTGGATATTGCATGAGATCATTGAAGGAACGGCCTGCATGTTTGTTTAAATGAGTCAGATATTCAAAGTTAGTAATCTGTCCTGTGCACCACAGGTGGGTCAAAGCAGTAATGTTTCCATATTCCAAAAGGTTAGGCAAATTGTTAGTCAAGATGTTGTGGTACACATCATCACGGACCTAGAAGAAAATACCACACATTTAATCATA
Organism: Lanius collurio; assembly: GCA_020086605.1. NCBI lineage: Eukaryota > Metazoa > Chordata > Aves > Passeriformes > Laniidae > Lanius > Lanius collurio. Next base: position 16,285,720 of record JACBWW010000002.1, on the reverse strand, counting down.
CAATTTAAAAGGTTAAAACTAATCAAGACTAAGTTTCTCTCATTTTACATATTTCTAGATATCTTCTGTAACAGAATATTGTCTAGTATTATTAAGAATCTTTAATGTCTCAATATATCAGAGATGTGTTTTACAACACTCCTATGACTATCTAGGAGTTTAGCTGAGAAGTTATTTCAAAGGCATTAGGCAGAATTTAATTAGTCCATACAACAGGTCGCTTTAAAAACAAAGGCATGAATATACACGTTATAAAGACACAGCAAAATGCTTTGGTGTATTACTCTGCATTGTTGCACAGTACCTTTGTATTATCAAAAGCCAAGAGTAAAGTTCTGCCATTTGTAAGAAAGATTTCCACAGCATTGTCTCTTAACTGCCACCAGCGCTTATGAACTTCCTTAATTTCCTCATAGGTCCAAGAAAATGATGCTGGTTCAGTTTCTCCATGAAAACTCTGTAGAATTTGCAATTTAAAAAGTAATTGTAAATAGTGGATTTTCCAAACAAGAAACCTTTCAATGCAGCCAGTTTATAACAACACAGCATATCATAAGGCAGACTTTAATTTTCACGCAATGCTTTAATACTTTGTTGCGATTTTCTTTAGCTACATTCCCCATCTTCCACTCTCCTCAAGGTAGTGGGTAGAACATCACACATGCTCCTCAGCTGCTCCAGTTCCCTATCCAGCACTAGCAAGCAATTCCACATTTTCACTGGCTCTTAAGTTAAAATACTGGACAGCCAATCAGAGCAAGCCAAGCTTTGTTGTGAATCCCAGTTCTGTGAAGGACAAAGCAGCTGGTAGCATCCTAAACCACAAGAACTGTCTATTTAGTAGATGCAAGGAAGAGCTCTGTAAAAGGAGTTTAAATCTTTCAGGAGTGCAATCCATATCTTGATTACTTTTACATGTCTGTTGGACATATAAACAATTTACGCACCAGAGTCTTTGCATATCAGAAGGATTAGGTCAGTTCCCATTTCCTTCATGAAATAGTCCCCTTGAATAAGGGAGGAGCTAGAACACTGTATATAGTGTAAAATTCAAGATTCGGATGCTGTGGAGCATAGCACAATTCATAAACTTGTGAGTTTCTGCACTTCATAGTGTTCCAGCTTCCACCAAGGCAAGTTCTCAGGTGCAGATCAAAGCAAAATCTGCATTTGCTGATGAACTCAATGGACTGCAAGGTGCAGAAGCCTCTCACATCACCCCTTCCTCGTTCCCTCCCAGTCCCAGGCCCACATCGTTCCTGTTTTCTTCTATCACCACCAATTCCATAGCCAGGGGCAAGAGAAGCAACACAAACCAAACAAATCAGTTTGGTTGGCTTTGTCCAGAGATCTCTAACTCTAGTACTACTGCTACTGAAATTGCTGAAGAAGAAAGCTACTCAAAGCAATAGATCAGAAAAATTAAAGCTGAACAACATGTTCTAACACTTACCGAATTTTCAATTGTGTCTGAAGCATTATCTTCTACAAAATACATGCCACATTTTCCTACAGCAAAAAACAGTTATAGAAAGGTACATGATATTGCACAATGCATTTTTGGGTTATATAAACAGTATTCAAGAGTTAAGAATGCTAAGAATAGCACCTGGGGCAAGACAGTACATAAAAGAAATACAATTTATCATTCCACATCTTTTAGCAAGTAGTCTGAAGATCTTAAATCTCAATGGCAGTTCAAGCAACACTCATACAAACACTCATGTAAAGAAGAAAGGAAAATAATGTATAAAGTATGTAATAAAAGTATAAAGTATGTAATCCACAAGAAGGCAGGCAATAGCTCAATTACTTAAAAAAAACAGCCAGGTTTGTATAGACAGCAGAATCTTACACCAAAAATATATTTATAAAGACTGAAAATTCTACTTACCTAGCAACAGTTCACCAGCAGTCTCTCTAGAAGGTGCTACACTTATACATCTTCGATTAACTCTGAAATATTTCAAAGTGGAAATGCTTATGGATTATGGTAATGCCTATCCTTATAGATTTATGTACCTTTCAGCATACCTAAAACTGACCTAAAGCCAACAACCTCCAACGTTACAGCTGAAGAAAAACTATCCAACGTGACTAATGGTTCATATCCCAAAGAGGGAAAGAAAATAGGACCTCAACTTTCTAGACTTGCTCATTAGTCTACTTTGCATGTGTATTTCCTTGGATGTTCTCTGTAGTTATTTTAGGCTGTATTAATGCCTGTGACAAGTGGCAAATTGACAGAACTGCAGATTTGAGTAACACAATGATAAAAGCAGAGAGGATGAAAACACAATTTGCCTTTGAACGCTGATGGAAAGACCTACCACATCTTAGATATCTAGGACAGTCAGTGATACAAAGTGAAAATCAGATATCCCATCAGGTTATCCCACAAAAGTCCTACCCAAGCACACTAGATGTTATTTGGTAGCTCTAGTATTTAATTTTTGAGTAAAGTAAAAAGCCTACTGACACTTGTCTCATTTCCCACTTGATTTAAAAAAAAAAAAGTTTGTTTAGACAAAATGTGACAGCTGTTTCATTTGATTGGGAAAAGATAGGAAAGGGAAACAAATGTTATCCAAAACTTACCTTATATGTTCACTTGCAGCTTTGTCCTTTACAGTGGAGGAGTGAGAAGAATGTGTTTTGTCTTCAAATAAGTAAGACAATGGAGTTTTTATCATACCTATAAAGAAATCACAAGTAATAAGGTACTAACAGTCATTACAATTCTGACATTGCACTACATTCAGCACAGAAGATGTTTTAATTACCTTCTTGCTTTTGCCTGTCTGGGAGAAGGTATTTGTTTGGAATAGTTAGGTAGCACCTCTGCAAGCGGCGCCTCTCTCTGTTTGGGCCCTCTGTTGGATCCAGTTGCCAAGAAGTTGGGTAATAGACTGGGTCATACCAGAGTGCTCTGACAAAAAAAAATGTTAGAAGTTTGGCAGCAGAGGCAGAACATGTGCTTATCAAATCTGTTCTTCTCTAACTAGTAGAAAGATAGAAGTGCACAGCAGTACACAGGACAATTATTTCTGAAAAAATACTAAGAGTCTAAATTCTGTAGTTTATTTTCATGTACTGTTCTGCTGAATGACTTCTTACAAACTACTACTGTAAGATCATTCTTGAAGCTAATCACTCTAAGGAAAACAGCAATACAATGCATCTAACATTATTTTGAAAACTCTGCTGCTGAAAACATTAGATAATACTAGTTCTGCAGTGGTGAAAATAACAGTTTGGTTTCTTATAAATATTAGCATCCTTTATTCCACACTATTAAGTGAATAGTGCATCTAGATGCTAATACTAGCAAGACTACCCCCCAAAAATTTTCTTGCTACATCTATGTTGTGAAAGATATGAAAATTTTAGGACACTCTTCATTGTACTAGGCACAGCAAAATGTATATGATGAAAAAAAAAAACCCTGTCTAAATGGCATAGAAATACTACTTGGCTACTCACCATAAAAGATAGGGTAAAAAAAAAAAAAAATCAAGTGTTTTACAAGTCTAACTATCAGATGGTTAGCAAAAGTAATTCTAATTTTAATATCATCTCCATTTCACATGCCTCTGAATAGAATGAGAAGCGCATGTCAGGCATCAAATCCCTCTCACTTTTTCACCAAGATGAGAAAACTCACCGATCGTGGGTAAGCTGCTGAACAAGTTCCTGCCAATGTCTGCTGGCACTTAGCTCTGCCTTATACATCCCCCTGATGTGCTGGATTACTTTCTTCCTTTCCATTCCTTGTGACAGTGACACAGCTTGTGTGATGTCTCCAGCTATTTTAGAAATGTCTTTAGATTTTATATCTAGACGTTGAAAGAGACTGAGGAGGAGAGTTGTGTTTTAAAATGTCAAATAAACACACTGAAAAGGGAAAGACACCAGCATGCCTTATAAAATACAATCAGTTTAGCAGTAGATATGTAGAATTCTTGTTGCAGCAGATGCAGAGCAACTTAGCCTACATGAGATTCATGGATACCTTCTGCTTCTTAGCCATCAAAAAACCTATTACTTTTGGCCAAAGACAAGACAAGCCAGTCAGAAGACCAATGGCTATATATTACCATGCTTAACTAATTCATGTATACTCATTACGGTAAAAATGTGGAATAAGGACACTAATTTACCACTGATTAAATCTCCTAAGCCATTCAACATAATAAAGTCTTAACACTTGTCTGTGTGGACTTGGCTGAGCTGACCTTTACAGCTACTGCACTTGCCTCCTTTAAAGCGTATTGTGTGTGCATCTCAAATCAGATTTTTTATGGCAAAGCCTGAAATGTAAATTAATGGAAAACTCAATCTACCACAATGTACAGAAATTTACAATTATGCCAAGGAGCAGCAGTCTACATAGCTAACAAAAGTATTCACATTGTATACTGAATACAGTATTTTATTAGTTGAAAATCAGGGTTATTTGCAGGGACGTTTAATTGTACAGACCACAGCAACAGGAGAGGTGATTGGACAGATGCAGTAGTCATAAAATTAAGGGTGAAATGCCAAATGTGCAAAAAAACCAGTTCAGTATTCTGAGGTTCACACAATGTCATTTATTATGTAACCTAGCAAAATTTACATGCCTGCAATTTATCATTAAGCTTAAAAGTTTGAAAGCTAGTGATGCTGCTAGTCTGAAAAAAACCCCATCCATAATAACCACACAGGCAACTTTGCAATGGGAAGTGATGAAGAGAGGACATTTCTTAGAGTTCTTGCAACTCCTTTAAGGTACTTACTTCTGTCGATTATTAGCCATTGTCTTCTCCCAAGCAGCTTTGTTTACACCTTCTTCCATCTCATATTTCTTCTGATCCTGAATGGAAGTTTGACACATTACTTTCTTTTCTCAGATGGACAAAATAAGGAAGGAGAAGCTAAAAGTTATGACAATTTAAAAAAGGAGGACTGACAAAACTGTTCAACTGATATCATCACAGCATTTAAAGCCAGTAAGGTTTTATTTCAGTTACTGCCATTTTATTTATATATAATTTTTCCCTTTGCAAAAAGCCAAAAATTATTTTCTTGACAATAAGAGATACTAGTAGCTTATTACAAACTCCCATCTTCATCTGGATTATATAATACATTTAACCAAGAAGCTTGTGAGCTTGATGTGAAGTGCTGAGTGTATGTGACACAAATATTTAGAACCCAAAGAGAATTCCCAAAAGCATACTACAAATTCCCAAAAGAATATTACAATCTGCAGTTAAACTCTGATCCCATGTAAGACAACTGTCTCAAATATACCCAGTTTTCAAAGCAAAGTTTTTATTCACAAACCTCTTTCAATGCTTTCATTAAATCTGGTTTTGGCCGTGGGCTCAGGGGAACGCATTTATAGCCACAACTTTTCAGTGTATTCATTAAGTCTCCTGCTGCTCTTTGGTGTTCTTTGGTCATTGCATCGCTGTGATTGTGCATTAACTCATACAAATAGAGCACTAATTTAGGCCCATGCTAGAAGATGAAAAGAAGGAAAGAGGGGAATACAGATGTATGGTCACACTCATTTTGACAACACTGAGCAGTTTTTTTCCTTCCATTTTTATTCCCTTTTCTAGTCAGGCTGTGCAGATTTCTTCTTCTAATTATTCTGTATTTTTAAAAAATGTCAGCTTTAATGGTTAAACTTCTATAAAACTAGAAAAACATGCTGAATTTTATCCTCACATAATAAGATTTGCCCCAGCATCTTCTGACTTTTCAAACGGCTTGCAAGAGAACAGTTTCTTCTCCCTGAGTACTCAGCTCTTGCAGTCTTGTTTATACTTCAGGAAATATGTGCCAGAAACTTCTAATTTTGCCTGCCAAGAATGCTACACCTCATGTGATTAATCAAATTAGAGCTGACAGATAATGAAGTTAAGCAGACATAAGCCATAAATGCACTCAACATGATGCTCCCACACAGAAACCACTGCTAGTACACGAAGCCCTTTTCTTCCTGGTAAAACTGTTATTTAGTTGAATAATGTATACGTGATCAGAAATGTGAGTGCTATAAATGAATTCAATAAATACTTTCTCTTCTTAGTATACAGTGACTCAAATTGTGGCATGTCTTTTATTTTATTCTTGCAGTTCCTGAAGATCTCAAACTGCAACATTCCTACCTGCTTTCTCCCCGTGACTCTAAGAAATGCTCGCTCTCAAGCTTCAGCTAACAGAGTACAATTAAAAAAAAAAAAAAGCTTTCTTCTGACAAACTCAGAAAAGCAGAGAGAACATATTCAGCTATTTGACTTAAGAAAATGGAATACACAATCCCACTTTAAGAACTAATAAAGGCTAAGTAAGGAAAGAGAGAATACTGCTTTGGCTGACAATTGACTGCTTCTTTAAATCTAGTTGAAATCAATTTTCACCAGCTTCAGCAAGTCCACAGTTAAGAGCTCCAAAACAAGGATAATTTCTTCCTCGATTTGCTATTTTAGAGTACCTTAATTCCTAGCTTCCTCAGTAAAATCCTTCATGTTAAAACTAGTATCTCCTTTTGTCTCTACACTGCACAGGGGAGGTGTTTGAGGCAAAACAGCATCAACATACCCAGACTTAATTCTATCTGTCCTTGGGACAGCACAGCAATTGCAGAGGTATATGCAGGTGTTTTATATGACAACTGTCACTCACTAAACATTGCTAAAATAGCAGTGAACAACTAGGCACATACAGTTCTAAATAACTGTAAAATCTAAAACAATTCAATAGAGGTTTTAAAAGCTTCTCTCAAACACTCTTGAGCTTACTTGCAAAGTTGGGCTAAGACAGTCACGCAAAATCTCTTGATGGTTTACTTCATGTAGCATCTCCAAAGCCTGCTTCCTCTCCTGCAGCAGCCTTACAGGAGACAAGTTATGCACAAGAAGCCTCCCAAGTTGTGTACGGAATGTGTCCTTACATAATAAGAGGATCCTGTTCCACTGCTGTTTTGGAGTGCTCATTCTGCTGGTGCCCTTAGTAATGGAGAGAACCTTTTATTATTACATGGTTAGGGCTTACCTCTCCCAAGTTTTTCCCATTACAAAATAAACACAGTTAAGATGATCAAAATGCAAGACAAAGTTTTATCTACCAAAATAAGTGTTTTGGTTTAGTATAGGGATTATTATTATGGGTTAAAAGGCATTCAACTAAAACAATCCAGAAAGGGAAAATTATGATGTAGAGGATTTAAAACACAGAGGGTTTTTTAGATTGCTCATTTTAATCAACAGCCCTTTTACACTGATCACCAGTTTTTGAATGGATTACCTCAAAAGATTAGAAACCAGGCATTGGAAGATGTGTGTGTTCACAAAAAGAAAGTTGCCATCTTTGAAAAGTACTACAAGTAAGGCACAATGGAAAGATAATCCATCAAATGTAATTTTTCTGAGATAGAAATAAAATTATGTAGAACCACTTTTACCAAGATGACCTTAGAAAGAGTAATAACACACTTCATGTTATCCAAGCAAATACTGATCACCTTGGAAAGGCTGACACCTGTATGTTAGAAGAGAAGACTTTCAGCCCTTTGGAAAGAATTGAAAAAAGAGCAGTCTCTCCTTCCCAAATCTAAAATATACTATAACCACAAATTGCTCAGAAAATCACCACTGTGGAGGCACAGAAGATCTGTTTTTATATGCTTCCGCAAACCTAAATGCTGAAGTTTAAAACACCAAGCAAATTTGCATAGTGCAAGAAAATCTATTTAAGTTTTGCATTCTTGTTCAAGTAGAATTTTGCTAAATGTAAAGATAAAAATCAGAACAGATCCATTTGTTATTTTACAACTGCAGAGTAACTGGGAAGATGAACAGGGTTTTTAATGCCACAGTTGAATGGAGAGATGCAGTAAGAAAAGCATTTATGGACCGAATACACAACGCATTAAAGTTCCTAATAAAGGAATCTTATAAAATAAGCTTTAATGTGAAAAGTATCTAATTACTTACAATGGATACTTTGATTCCTTCCACCAGCATTTTGACCATTTCTTTAAGAAAAGGATTTATTCTGCTAGTCAGTTCTTGCTGGCTTTCTTCTTCAGGTTGGGATGCTGAAAGTCTGCTTTGACTTGTATTTTCTGTTATACCCAATACATCAAGGCACTCTTCGGTAGAGGCTTAAAATTTAAGAGGTACATATTAATCAGTACCACCCCAAGCACAACAATCCTACAGTTCTTTAGTTGGCTTTATATCAAACACTGCCTTTACTGATATATTTACCATACTTTTTCTCTCCTGCTTTTGCAGAATTTGAACTAACTCTCAAAGTCATCAAGCCTTGATAACCAATGTAGCCATTTCATAAAAAAATTGCATTTTAAGAGAGCAGATGTTCCCTTTGGCAGTTAAATCTTCAGGTAATAATTCAGGCAGCTAACACATGAATGGACTAATGTAGAAATAAAACAGCTTGTTCAGTTCATTCAGATAAAAACATTACCCAGATTGCCAGTTACATAATACTGAGAGACAAATCACAAAGAATGATGTTTTATGGCTACATCCATTAAACTTGTGTCCATAGCACGACTTTCCTCTCTAATACTTCAACACTGCAAAAGCAAGAATTCATTTGTCATCAAAACAGAAGCAAACAAAAGAAACCCTACCTAAATAAATGAGCCTGTTAACAGCCAAAACAGTCAGCCTCTGTAACCTTTGTGCAAACTCAGACTCAGTGGCTTGGATAGGATTTTCTTGGCTCATTCTCCGCTGCATCATCATGTTGAATTCCTCACTTGCTAGGGAGCGCATTTTCACCAGCAGAGCATCAGACTGAGCAAGTGAAAACTTCCTGGAACCTTTAAGGAGAGAAGCATGAATAGAACTCTACTAAAATGTAGAAAAACTTAATCACTCAGCAACTGCTTTCATCCAAAGAGTTCACATCATTTAAGGAAGCTAACATTTGAAATACATCAAGATCAAAGGGAACAGATGTGTCACTGTGTGTTTGTCTTTATGTTTAATGTTTAAAGCTTTTTGAGAATAAATATATAAGTTTCAAATAATAAGTAATACCACAAAATGAGTTGGTCTCAAGATCAGATTTATTGTATAACTTCCATTTTTTGGGCAAAACATTCCAAGGCACTACTTTTATTCCTCTTTTTATTGTATAAATTGGATAAAGGATTAAAAAATAGTGATACAACAAAATATCACATATTGCAGAGAGGGTTCATCAGCACAAATGATGGGCCAGACATATCAAACACATTTTGTACCATACCTATTGCCACTAACAGAAGCACAGTATCTAACTTACAAGAATACTTTCCAGAATTTTCTTGAAATGAACTGGCAGGCCTTGACTGTACTTCCTTCTTTTGGAAATAACTATTTCTATTTACCTTTAGTGCTTTACCAAGTTCATTAATATAAAAACACTTTCACTATACTTAATATATATGTATATAACGTTTCACTAGGTTGACAGAGAGGGTTCTCAAAAGCTGACCATCTCAAGAGAAATATTCCCATAGTAAACAGGGAATAATAAGTGTTTGCCAGGTTGTTAAAATGTATCTTCTGTGAAGTCCTTAATGCAGCTTCATTTATAAGAAACATTCAAAATCAACTTATAGCCAGAGAACTATAAAACCTCTAGAGAAGGACTGACAAGCTACTGAATACTGGGGAAGTATTACTGCTAAAGCTAGAACTGAATACAGGCTTTAAAAACACAACCCCAGTGGCACTTCCAAGTATAAATTTGGAATGGCAGGTATTTATTTCAGGATGATCTCTAACAAAAAGGTGTTGCAACAAAGCAATCCCCATATCATAGCTCTGTTAGTTAGAAATCAAGCACAAACTTGATTTTGGCATTACCTTAACTGTGAGGTTGGCTATTACAAGCATTATGAATTACTTTAACAACATCTTGACTAAGCAACTTGCGAATTTAAGAGAACCCCAAAAGAAGGTAATGTCATGGAGCCATCAAGTAACACAACCAGGAGAAAGTACAAGAATGCTACACTTCTGCTACTCACCCGCGATGCCTTTGCGCTTTTGAAACATTGTGCGATGTGGTGCCGAGGGCGATGGGGCTGAACTGGCCTGCTCCTGAGCATCTTGGCTTGCTGTGGTTTTTATTAATTCAATGGCTGCTTGAAGAACTCTTAACTGCAGAACAACTGCCATGTCTAGGGAGAGACAAGTATACATGACCTGCTTCACAACTCTTCAAGAACTTTTACCAGATGTTTGCAACAAGTCAAAACACAAAATGTGTCAAGAGGTGTAAAACTCTAGATTCTACAGGAGTCACACAAAGTCACCTCACTATTCCACAGACACAAACACTACAGAAGTAAGTTCTCATAGAAAAGCCATTGAATTTGATTACTCCAAAACAAGCTACATGAAACTGCACAGAATGCTTTCATTTAAATATCCTTAAAGAAGTTTTACAGTCACTGTTTCTTCAGATTAGCAGTACAAAATTCTTGACCACAAGGCGGGCTCCTAAGGAAAACTACTAATTTGAGAACCACTTAGAAGAGAAAGATGCATCACCAGAAAACTCCCCCTTCTCCCTCAGCAGGAATATTAAACAAAAAACAGTGGGGAAGGGATTTACTTTTCCAGTCCCATGACCCCAAAAATTAGCAGACAACTTACTTTGCATCCTTGTATTTTTACTATTTTGAAGATGACCCAGCAGCACAATGAGGTCTTCAATAACACGAAAATATTGAGAACCTGAAGAGCTGCAGGCATGAATTGCAACTGCTACCAGCAGCTGTTGTATATCGCATGCAAGTAACTTGTAGTCATTCAAGGGAATGCTGCAAACAAAGTTGTAGTTACCAGAAACATGACAGCTCTAGTAGACTGTAACTCTTAACAAGACCCATTATTATTCCCTTTGTTACTTCTGCCCACTGTTCCTAGTATTATATTGTACTTCATATAAAAATGTTACTGCTGAAGACCAGAAAGTTATATTTCAAGACATTTATTTAGTGTTAACTCTGGGAGATTGAAGGCCTGCAAATTTTTGAAGCATTCTAATGTTGAGTGCAGCATAGTTTTATTGGAAAAGCAGTGATGTATTACCATCAGATTTTTAAGTTAAAGAACAAGTCTGAAATCCTATATTTCTCCAAAAAATATCAGAATAATCTCATTTTGTAACCATGCTGAACAAAAACTATATTGAGGTAAAAAGGAAACCTTTCCATTTCTTCAGGATACCAACTACTGGAATAAAATAACAAACCCCTGTCTCTTTTGTTCCCTCTGTGACCTTTTTAAAAGAATCTTTATAGCTAATAAAGTCATTGAAGTTACTCAAAATCTTAACTATTAAATCACAGACAGTACAGGAGAGACTTTTCTTCAGTTTTCATATTGACCATAGATACAGTAGAATGCTATAATTTCCTGGGTCCTTATCTTACTGTTCAGTTTTAACAAGAAAAGCATTGAAAGTGTGAGAAAAATCACATTTTAAAATGTCTTTTCCCTTGAATGTTTAAGGTATGGAAAGAACATTTTATATTCCATTGTTTGAACTGACTATCTAAACATAAATTTTAGCTTACAGACATAATTAAAGCTGAAAACTTCAAACCCAGTACATGCTCTCTGGTAATTTTAGAAAGTAGAAAAAAATACAATACAGTAATTTCTTGCTAGCCTTAAGGCTGTGCCTAGAATATTTGATAGCAACAGAAACAAATACTCACTTTGTTTCCAGTCCATTGAGAGCAGCCAGTGTATTACATAACACATAGAGCAAACCATTATCAAGCAGCAGGTCAGCAACTTTTGAGCAGGAATTTATGATTTGCAGGAGGAGACAGAAGCAGTTATGCAGCAGAACGTTATCATAGAGAGAATTCTCTATTAGACCCAGAACAGGAATGACACACCATTTTCGAAAGAGTCCAACATTCTTGACATCTTCTAGATCAAATCTGTTACCAGAAATACGAGTGAGTGGCATCTAAAGAACAACCTGATAACAAATATAGTACATGCAACTGGAACACCAGTTATATATCATGGGCAGGTATTTTGGCAAAGATGTCCATGGTAGTTTCTTACATTTCACTGTAGTAACAATACCTATCTACTAAAAAATCCAGTAAGAGAAAAATAAATTTTTCATAGATCCACAAAGAAATTAAATGCCTAAACTTAAATCTGATGCTCCAGCTAGTTACCAACTGTCTACAACATACATTTCATTAAAATAGAGGAGTTTTTAATCAGTGTAGAAAAGGATGCATCACCTTTCCAATAGTCACTATAAAAACCGACAAAGACACTATCAAGAAAAAAAGTACAGCTTGTCAATATAACAATATACTGACTATCAGTAGGTTGGATATCCTATATCTATTACTGCTGAAGTTTAATTAAGTTTGGTACCCGGCTTATGGTGCCTGCAGAATGCAAAGCAGTGCTTCAGACCTTGTTTTATTTGTGCACTAAGAAACTGCATTGCTATTGTAAGGTTATCAGCCCATTGCATGACTATTACACAGAATCCTAAAAATTTGAGACACTAGAATTACCTTTCCAGCCCCATAATAAATCCTGAAGAAGAATCAGTTCTCTGCTTTGGGACAAATTAAGCAGCCATGACTAAACACTGCAGTTAAACAGGAATAGTTATTGCGTGGTGAAGATCAGGTCAAAAGGCAGAAGTAATTTGGCTACAAATCCTGCAGAAGCAGCAATTGAGAAGGAACTTTTTGGAAGATTTGTGCACTGATTATATTTACACATGTGATTTCTGCATAAGCATTAAGTAGTCAGACTAATACTAAAAAATATCATTTACTTATATAGCTGTCTGCTTAAAGGTAGTCTCCTTCACTGTCAATATGAGGTAGCTCTACATTTCATGAAAATGGTACATTTCTGGGACTTTCCCTAAAAGGGACAGTCACTTAAATTTAGAGCCAAGACAAGGAAGCAGTCGTGGCATCAAGATTTTTCCTTAATCACCTTCCTAAATCCAAGAGCAGAAGTCTAGTGACTACTACTTAAAACATTTAAGGATACAAATCAGTATCATGTAGGACCAGAGACAGAGAGTTAAACTGATTACACAACATTTGAGTGCAAAGGCCTCTGAAGCACTCAAAGTCTGAGTGTTTACAAGATCCCAGCTCACGGCCTCCATCAGATGAAATTGCTTGCAAACAGTTTAAGGGCCACACAATAGCCCTAAAGATTTTAATATATTTCAGTGTTAAGCGAGCAAAACATATCAAAATAATTTTGAAGGAACTTTTTTTATGGTTGTTGACCAGCAAAGTGCACTGCTTGTAACTCACATATTGTTACAGGACATAAAAGCACAGCATTACTTACTCTTCATCCAAGCCAACAGAGCGGCCAAAAAGCATTTCCAAAAAGCATTCTATAACTTCCTGAGTCCCCTGATGAAGATACAGCTGGTTGGCTAGCAAAGAGAAGCCTCGATTCTTTAAGAACTTCTCCTTCTGCTCCCTCCTTGCTCTGTTGAAATAGGCATCCAACAACTAAAAATAAATGCATAATTATGGTGTAAGAGTTAAACATTTAATATAACTGCCCTAGAAGATAATTGTTGTCTGTGATTGAAATGACATTTTTAAAAATTTAAGATTGCAAACATCAATTTGCAGCTGCAATCTACACTGTCCTTGTTACAATCAATATCTGATAATATGTTTTTGATCTGAAGATCCTTTCATTTTTTAACAAGTTTGGGGTAGATGAAATCACACAACAGTTAGCAAATGCATACATAAACACTCAAACTTCTTATATTTGTTCCATTTTGCACTTCGGTGTGCATGCAAATGCATGCAAGACTTTGGTTCTCAAAAAAGCCATATCATCTTACTCTTTTTCAAATTAAAATAGAAATCTAATCAAAGTTTTTCACCTACATTACAGAACACTGTCATTAATACTACAAAAATCTCTGAAAATGTTTTGAAGCCTCAACTCCATCTTCAGTCCACAAATGTGTGGATGACTCCTCAGAATAACTCAGTCCACAAATGTGTGGATGACTCCTCAGAATAACTCAGTCCACAAATGTGTGGATGACTCCTCAGAATAACTCAAAGTCAACTCTGATAGAAACCAAACTAAAGTGCAAGCATTTTTTTACCTAATGCATTGTGTTTTGTGCCACTGACTTTATACATTGTTGCTTCCATTTACATTGGTAATGCCATCATAAACTCTTAAGGCCTTTGGCTTACGTTATAGACTTTGTTTATCTATTCAAAGAGTCTGTGTTTACATTGCTTTGTTTGGTTGGGTTTTTTTTTTAAATCCATGGGGTGGAAACTTTTCTTAAAACTCAGAAATAAATGTAGAAAATCGAAGAAAGCTTAAGGAAAATATTAAAAACCCATCATTTCCAACATGTTAATCACACCAGTTCACATCTTTTTATCAGAAAACATTTGATATAGGCCTACTTTAATGACTCCTTGTTGTATGAGAGGAGATGGGTGGTTCACCAGAACTATAAGATAATCAGGTTGGATAAGTTTGTCCATCACATCTTCTAGCATGATATCTGGTAGGATTAGGAGAACTCCACGCAAGAGATCATATAATCCACAACAGATAAGCACAAGATAGTCTTCTGCACACCTGAAAACAGAGGAATATGTTTTACTACTGCTTATGGTCTACAGCAGAGAAAATTAAAAAATGCAAAATTGCAATTCTTGAGGGACAGGAAGAAGGTTAGCGTTAGAAATTTGGAAGACATCATTTCCCCAATACTCCTACTACCAATCTTCATTAATACTTATTTTTAGATGGCAGATACTAAAAAGTAGTTCTGACCTGATCTACTTTCTTTGTGAGCAGTTCCCACCTTTACTGTACATACTAAAATCTGGATTTTTTTTTTTTTATGTAAATACAGCAAAAACTGAAATGACATACATTAAAAGCTTAACAAACTTATGTATATGATAGCCATTGGAAACACTCCTTTACTTTTCAGGCTTCAAATTTTTAGAGAATAGTAATCAAGAGCAAGAACTGTGAAATTAAAGCTCATGTTAATGCATTGTTTTATGTGCTTACCTGTCATCAGGGCTTTCAGATGGTTTTGGAGTATTCTCATTAGCTGAAGAAAAAGCAAGACTGTCCCAGTCTTCAGGAAGTACATTCTTCTGGTCAGCAAAGCTTGGCCAGCGAGCAATGGCTGATGATGCTCCAAGAACAGAGAATGCCAAGCCCAATCCTGCAAAATTACTCTGACCCTTCTGAAACGAAGGCAGTCCTTTCAGATTGTCTGGACGCCGTAGCAATGCCTCAGCTGCACCACCACCATCAGCTTCATTACCTTTCAGGTCTGCATCAGCTTCTTTACTCTCTAATGCATTTTCAGATAACTCTACTTCTTTTGCAATATCCTCAAATGTTTCAGCAGATGTCAGCTCCGAGTCACAAACTGTTTTTGCAGACTCACAGCTGCTAAGGAAGAGTTCTTCCTGTACTTTCCTCATAGTTTCAGAACTTTCTACAAAACCAATTCTACCCTGAAGATCAACGTAGTCACTCTCACCAGTGATCTGCAGGTCATCAACACTGCTTGCCATTCTTTCAGTAAGTCTTTTTCGATGAACTTGGGGTGAGGAAGTAGGTGATGCTGGTAAGCTTTTAGAAAGCCTTCTAGGTGCCTGAGAGCTTACCTTCTGCTGTACACTAGCCTTGGAAATGCTCCCTAGAGAAATAAGGATACATTCAGCATTCCTTTCACACTAAACCCCAGCTTTTCTCTCAATATTATGCTCTTCATCCATTTAAATTGCAGTGACCCAAGCTAATTTTATGTGCATAACTGATTCAATGCCTAACATGGCTCAGATTTGGTTAATCAAAGTAGAGATAATAAACTACTATGCAGCCATATATTTAGCAAGTCACAAATGTGAAGAAACAAAATGCAATGTAATTTTTGCCAATATACTGAAGTTTCCAGATTTAAGTTTTGATTCTTTCACCTAAACCTCAGCAGGAACTTTTATAGAATCACTTAGGGTAGAGGGCAGAGCTGGAGGTGTCTACACCACACTCCTTGCTCAAAGCAGGGTCAAATAAAGCAGGTTGTTCTATTTGGAGGTTTGTGTAAGAGGTCCAATCTGCAGTGTTTCAGTGGACATCAAAATATTACTTACCAATCCTTTTGCACTAAGGTTTTATACATACTTCAAATTTAGAACAAATAACTGCATGTTTTATATAACAGTGCTTGCTTTTAAATGCACATTTTGAACAGAAACAGTCAAGCTTTCAGAGTATGTTACAAGTCTTTAACAAAATATAGTTCTAAGAGGGCAAGTAGTCTGTATACAAGACTGGTAAAAGCAGCTTCCTGTTAGTCTAGGAAAATGAGTTTTTTTCCTTCAGAACTATTTTGAAGACCATGCACCAGTTAGTACTAATGCAATGACAATGCATCAGGAATGTATTTTTTTATGAGCAAGATATATGTGAAAGAAATGCATGAATATACATACACACATATACATGGCAACACAGCCTGACCAAGCTGGCCTTCACACAACAGGGGAGATCTACACAGCTGCAACAGTTGTACAGTCAGGCTTTCACACACATCAGCAGGTAGTACAACAAACTGCAAACCCACATGCAGGTAGCGGGTTATTTAACACACACACAAGTTCAGATATTTTATTCAATGTTAAGGTATGGAATGGACCTCAAAAATCTTCTAGTCTCAGTACCTCCTGCCATGGGCAGGGACACCTCCACTAGACCAGGTTGCTCAGTGCTTCATCCAACCTGGCCTTGAACACTGCCAGGGTTGAGGCATTCACAACTTCCCTGGGCAACCTGTTCCAGTGCCTTGTCACCCTCAAAGTGAAAAATTTCTTCCTAATATCTAATCTAAACTTCCCTTCTTAATTTGTACCCATTATTCCTTGTCCTATCACTATTACAGTTCCTGATTAAATATAAATCATACATTTATTTACATAAAGTTTGAAATTCAAATTAGGAAGCACAAACACTCAAATATCTACTTTCACAAAAAACATTATGTTGAAGTATTCCTCTGGCTCATACAAATAATCTCTATTCAACAACAATTTGGAAATACTGATATAAAAAAGCACTCATTTGGAAGAATGAGATTTCATACATTTTCCATATGGGAAAAGGGCCAATTACACACAGAATTTAATATTGTGACATGTTCTTTATGCCACCACTTTACTAAAAAGACTAAAAGAACTTGAATAAACATTGTTTCAACTGAAGTAATGCTTCAAAATTCAATTTCCTTTTCCTAAAGTAGCAACAAGATATCAATTTTAAAGGTGTTACATTGTGATACACAGAATATAGCCAGTCACATATGAACTGAAATACATGGATGGATGTGAAGGATTATGCACAAAGAGTATCAGCTTAATGCTTTCTACCCAGATAAGATAGCTGCTTATGGCTCACTACTTCAGCTGCTGCCAGGTCAGGGTGCTCTCTTACATCTCTAGCAGGTCTGTTTAACAAATGAAATCATTCTGCTTATCAGGTCCACTTCACTGCCTGAGCCATCAATGTGGCAATTTGTTTCAGCTTAAGAATGAGGAGCAGTTTAAGTAACATGTTCTGTTCCATCCTTCTTACTCTGCTGTTCAGGCATCAAGCTCCACGGGACAGGGGGATATTTGTAAGAAATATCTGTGGGAAAGTAACACTTTAAGGCACTCTAGTTATTTGCCAAAAGAGTTGTCTTAACATGCTTGTTTTTCCAGTATTGTTTTACCTTCCAGTGGTAAAGCTGTAAATCCAGTTGGAGATGTAATCACAAATGCAGAATTGTCTACTGACTTCCCACCACTGCTGGAATTTCTCAGGTACCTAAGTGATTCAACTTTCTCCTGGAAAATTTTGCCATCTAGAAAGAAGAGATAAGGTGGAAAGTTACATAAAAGCTTTTTCTGTTTGCACTGCTGATAAGTTAGACTCATGGTAGTCAAGGTCATATTTTGAGCTGATCACTGGAGGCTAATGAGAAGAGCTCAAATCCAAACAACTGAGAAAAAGTACTTTTTGGCTTGGTGATATGATTTCAAAATTTACTTTAGAACAATGAAAATATTATGAAGTACTAAAGCAATTACATTTAAAGACAGTGCTTGCAGACATATCAGCAGTGACAACTGACTTTATGTCATGTCAAAAACAGGTGACTGTTCTCAAACAGCCTAAAAAGGCTTCAAGTACCAAAATATGCATACTCCCTTTACTCAGAGTTTTATGACAGTTAGTATTAGAAGACAGATACAGATAAACACAACTGTGCTGCCTTTGAAACTGATCACTAAAACAGGTATTTGCAAAAGGAGAAAATATTTCAAACTTGGATGATGCTTTCCATGTTTATATAAATTATAGCTTAGGTTGTACAATGCTAGTATTAAAGCATGAACTATACATTGTTTCACATTTTTAAGAAGTGCAAGAAATATTTTTTTTTAAAGCTCACATCATTTTGCCAACATGATCATCCAGCACAGATATATTAAAGCAGCTGTTGCTCTAGGTCTGCACCCCTCAGAGCCCACAAGCACTGCCAGTAGCTTGGATGCAATGACCTGAGGGAGCCCGACAATGACGTCTTACAGTGCAACTAATCAGTTGCTAAAAATGCTCCTCAAGCTGATTATTTTTCTAGGAATTCAGTAACAGGAAACAAGAAAGAAGTGCAGAAAGGACCAAATACACACTTCTGAAGAAGTTCTAGTAAGCTAGATGTTTTTTTTCTAAATTTGCCTACAGAAAGGCAGCCAAGATTAAGCATTCCATTTAGCAGCACCAAACTTTAAAGAAAGTTAAAGCCATAACCGCCACAGAAATTATCTATGGCTGTAGACAGAAAAAAGCTCTCAAAGTAAACCAAGCAAACAAAGTCTAACTGTAACCTGTCTCAGAAAATTAAAAGTAGTCTACAGTATTAAGTCCCAAAAGTTCAATAATTTTTAATAGATAGTCACTAAAATACAGCACATATTTTTTCTTTTAGATATTAGTTTATGACAAGATTTTTATCTCATTGTTCATTTCCAGCTAAGTATTTACCTATGTGCAGGGAAAAGTAGAAGCTGATAGGGTTGTGACAAACATATGTATTAGTGGGAGGGTGAACTGCTAAGAGGAAATTGAAGACCAGTGTCAGCAATTCCAGGTCTGGGGGAGAACCAAGTACTTCTTCAATTATTTTCACAAATGACCTGCAAACCTCCTGAGGCAGGGATGCAAGGTGTCCCTCTTTATGCTCCTAGAAAGAAAGAGTAGTACAACTGTAAGCTACTTGCAATTTTAATTTGACAAACTGTCTTTGTTTTTCCAATTGTCATGCTGTAGTAGAACAGACAAGAAAAGAAGCTCAGCTAATAAATACAGCTGTATTCTTTAAGCTGTATTCTTTATTTTTGAGAGGAGCTACTGTACCTCCTGAATGTTATTTAAGTCCATCATGCACCAAATATTGCAGATGTTATTCAAGTTGATTTTTAGATAAATGAACATCTGCATACTATACTGCTCTGACAAGAAATGCTGGAACTTTAGGGACATGAATCACCATTGAAAGTATAGTTTATTGTCATTGGATTACATATTTGTAGAGAAACTAACAGTTGTCAAAAGCAGTAAACCAAACATATTAATACCTTTCTGAACAGTACCACACTGAATCTTCAGTATTTCCACTTCAGTAGCCCTTTTTATAAACATACACATTCGAGATTAATTGATAATTGTATTTATAGCTTCAGCTTGATCAAGCATTCTATATAGTTTGACAATGGCTAGCTGAAAAAATCTACGTATATGGATTTTAGAACAAAACTTCCAGAAACTTGTGGCAAACTTCACTGAAAGGTGAGCACAGTGATTATCTTGTTTCTTCCCAGCTTTTCTAAATTTACCTCTTTTTTGATACCCAAGCACCTTAACTGAGACTGTTGTAGGAAAAGATTAAATGAAGTTAATTGAAGTAAGTTTTTTCAAAGAAAAAACTTTGTGTAGTTTCACCTTTGTTCCATCACAAAATTGCCAAGTCATTGTTGACCAATTTGAGTTTTTTAATCAAGAAATTAATTTTTCCCCAATATGCAAAAAAACAGAAGAAATACTATGAAACATCCTATATCTAGGCATTTGCATTAATGTACAATTTCAAAAGTTAGCTATACCACTGAAAAGTTTCAAAAGTAGGGAAACCACCTAAAAATGAAGAAACTAAAAATTTACAGATATTAAAATGATGAATATATTTTTAAAAATAACTAAAAAAGAAAAAAAATCAATAAATACATTTCATGTACTGAAGGGAGAAACTCAGAATAAAAGGGGCTGTAAGATAGAAAATGAGTGTAGAAAAAAGGAATCCAATACATATTTTCACAAATGGATACATGTACTACAAGCAGGACACCATTCCAAAATCATGTTCTTAAGAAGTGTTTATCAAAGGACTGAAGCATTTCTTTTAAGTCCTTTCTAGCACAGCTATTTCCATGCCAGGGAAGAAGCTCCTATTGTACCAACATTTTGAGATGAGTGCTCAGACTGAGCACTACAGGTGGGCTGTCCCATTAGCTCTGATGAGATACAGCACACACAGCGTCACTGCACAGTATCTGGCTTTCAGTAATGAAGACAAGAACCAGCAAAAGACATCCCAGGTGTTTCTGTACAAAAGGGACAGTTCATTTCAGCTCCTGCTGGTGTACGGCTGTGCAAGTAACCCAGTGCCTCAGTTTCCAAATCCCACCAGATGGTTACAAGCTCTTGCCCCTTCTGTCCAGCAGTAAATAGAGCACCCAGTAAGGAACTGTACCAGGTTACAGCAACATCTGTTGCAGATGGAAGTAGTCTGGAAGCACAGAGGGAAGTCTACTCAAATTCTGCTACAGAATTTAGCCCCTCTACCCCACCCTCCCCAAATAAAAATGGGTATTTGCCGAACACAAAGTAGGATTTCAGAGTGGAAATACCTGCAGAACCTGACAAGTTAACAGGAAGTGATGTACCACTTGAGCTTTCAATAGCTGTTTAATGTTAAACATCTGCTGGTGATGGTTAGCTCTGATAAGGATTTCCAGAGCTGCTAACAGGGTTTCCCAAACACCTTGCTGAAAAACAAAAAGCAGGAAAGTAGCTTCAAAAATATATTTGCAAGTCTACTCACCAAGGAAAAAAAAACAGCAAAAAACAACAAACACAAAGTCAGGTTAGTTTTACACCTAAGATGATGACTAAATCAATGCAAGTGGTCAGGTCAGAACAGGTTAGAAACTAATCAGAAAAGTCATGCTCATACAAAATTAAGCATGTTTTAGTGATTAAGCTACAAAAAAAAATTGCTTGTCTAAAATTAGTTTGTACATTCTTAGCTGTATTAACCCTGAATGGCTACTTTCAACAGTTTGACTCCAAAAGAAAACAGGTCTTCTTTAGTTTCTACACAAAAAAATTATCAATTCAATTAAGAAGTCATATGCATACATCACATTTACAGATTTAATACACTAAGGCTACCTCCATCATTGATAATGGGAGATTGACATTAAAACAGAAATATACGAATATGATATTCAAAGAAAAACAAGGAACATTAACTTCTCCGGTTACATGTTAGTAACTGGAGAAGTAGTAGCTGTTACTTAATTACTACAATTTTCTAAAATTAATTTCAGACCTGAAAATACTGTATTTTTTTAAAATATTGGCTTCTAGACCTGAAGTATTTCCAAAATTAAAGTATTTACCTTTGCTTTAGACCATATCTTCCAGTCAAGCAGCAGCTTTTCTAACAATTGGACATCTTGAATAACTGCAGTAGAATTAGGGTCAAGCTGGAATTGCCCATTTTCATTTATATAGAGAATCTCATCACTGCAGCATCCTTCAAGGAGAGTCTTAAAAAGAGGGGATTTTTTTTTTTTTGAGTATCAAAACACAAAGCAGTACATTTGTTCTATCCAATTTATAAAAAAATAAAAATTTTTAAAGAGCATAGTCTTGATAGGGAAGACATATCTACCGGGTCAACACCAAACTTGCTTCAAATCACTGTTCTGCCTTTGTAAAAGCAGCTTCAAATATACAACTAAAATTACAGAGAAGTTTCTATATTTGTCCTAATATTGAACAAAACACCAGGTTTAAAAGAGGATTTTACCTTCAGCATGCGAAATCCAACAATGCATTTTGGTTTGATCAACACCCGACGAATCATAGAATAACCATTACAGTTGTCCATCTCCTGTATTCTCTGTTGATTGTATTTTGTTAAAGATAGTATAAGTTGTAGTGCTAAAGCTTGAGTGTCTTCACAGCTGCAAATCTCTACTACCTGAGGAAAAGGCAAATTTAATAAGACAGTTTAAGTGAGAAATATCAAAAAAAAAAGTTTTGCTGCACTCCCAAATAACCACTTCTGGATTAAATCTCTTTTGTCTATGTGTGTACATTCAGATATTATGCTTAAAGTGCTAATTTCTACTGTGCTAAATTATTGCTACAGAAATAGAAGTCACATTACAAAAATTCTTCTCTAAGAAAAAAATCTGTTCCAAATGGCATAGGTACCTTCAAGGAGGTACTTGCTATACTACAAAGTCACAAGGTCATGAAATACATGAGCCACTAATAAGAATAAACTGTTTGCCTTGAAAAAAAAAGTATTTTTCTTAAGTGTTTAAGGAAAGCCATAGAAAAAGTTCCTGAAGTTCTAGACTAAGTCTAGCTGCAAATGTCAAACATTAAAGTTTTATTTTATCCATAGACAAATAATTTGATAGATGAAGACCATGAACCCTTTTCCCCCCCTCTTTGTTTTCTACAATTCCTGAATCCCAAGAGCAACTACTATTTTTACCAAAAATGCACAAGAATGAAATCCCACATTAAGGGAATTTCAGTTCCTATAGGTTCCCTTGATATGTACCTGTTAATTCTGCTGCACTTACACATTTATACATCTGTATTATAAGACCTGTATTGTCTCACAGCTGAGACAATATTTGCTTTCCTTACTGATGCAAACAGTCTTCAGCAGGATCTACAGCAGATACTTAGCATAAATTTACATAATACAATAATATGGATTAGGATTTTCTCCTCAGATTTCACTATCAGTGGTAAAATTACAACAGGCAGTGTCTTTATAACCATTATCTAATGTGCATTTGTTACTTCTCTCACCATACCTTTCAGAACAATACCAGAGGCACACAAATCAGACAAGTCTTAGGCCTGTGTTAGTATTTTCTATTAACTGTAGTACATCAGGGACTGCTAGCACAAATATTAGCCTCTCCATGTAAAGGCCACAGTTAAGCAGTAACTAAGTTACAGTCTTCCTATTTTTCGAATTACAATTTTTATGAGGATAAGCCCTTGAACATGGCTGAATAGTTACCACCAAAAAGCTCCCACTATTCATTAGATGAAAATAAAGCTTTGCATACCATGTAGTTTCATATTTATTCATACTTACATTTTGAGTATCCTGTGGTTAAAGATATGCAATGAATTCAGGTGCCTCAAAACCAGGGACCAAAAATATAATCAGTTCTACAACACCCCTAAAAGCAATCTCTCTTGATATTTAAAAGCCTCATTTCTCAATCAGAATGTAACACCCCATCTTACATATTGGCAATATTATAAAAGCCATAATGCAATAGAACTATAATTACATTTCCAGTTTAAGACAACTTGCATGATGCAGTCTTATTCCACAGATATTTTCAATAAGTTTTCTTTAACAGAAAAGCATCACATGCAGACTAGAGCAAGGCTGGTAGAACAATGATTTTCTACACAAGATATAAGGAAAATTTTATATGGGAGAACAGATACACACACTCCCCTCGTCCAGACACCTTACCCTAGCAAAGAGGAAAACAAATGCACCAGTTCCTCCAATTTCATGCAGTATACTCTGAAGAGTTTTATATTCAACTGGCTGAAGTGCTTTTAGGTGATGAGAGTCCAACACATTGCTCTGAACTTCTTTCAAACTGAAAGGTCTCTGAGAAGGTACAGTTTTCATTTGACCCTTCAGTCTAATGACAGGCTCGTATATGGTGTACTGACCAGGGCAGCTTGTGCTATAAACAACAGCAAGACTCTCCTGAAAAAAAAAAAAAAAAGAGTTAAAATTTTTTTTTTAGAAATTTAATACAAAAAACCACACACACCAAGGACGCGAAAAAGCCAAATGCAAAAGTTACCCAACAGCAAATTAGTAGCAACTGTGGCAGTTCATTTCTACTTTACCATTAACATGCACTGAGGTTGTGTGTGCATGCATGTACACTAAAATGCAGACTTCCCAAATCTTAGCAAACTCATGCAACAGCTAAAACACAGAAAATTAAGAAAATTCTAAGAAATTTCACTAAGTATCCCCCTCTCATTACCTTAAGAATTATATAACTTTTTTGCTTAAAAAAAAAGTTACTGACAAAATTTTTAAAAAATGAGCCTATAGAGGCAATGAGTAAATAGTTTCCTTTTCTAAAGTGGCAAGCCAAAATACTGATGTTTATTAAAAACTCCAACAGATTTTTGTTTTAATTCTATTCTTTATTCAGCTTTGCTATAAGAGAAACTCAACACAAATTTTGTTAATGAAAAGTCTTAAACCAAAGCTCCTATGGAAAGGAACTAACTTATTTTCACAGAAATGTATAATTATCTTATTTGGATATTATTTAAAACAGAGAAATAATTTCATTTAAGGAGCTTGCACTCTATGCTAAAGTGCAAAGATGAATTTTTCACTTGAGCACATGGTTTCTCTCTCTGCCTGTTTGGTGTTCAGTAAGGCAAAATAAGCTCATAAATTGCATGACTAATTTGTTAAACTCTTATCCCATTCATTTCTTCTTAACACATTCAAAATTTAATACCATTGTTTACAAGGATCACACTGAGACAGAATGATCCTTTGCCTACAGCTACAAAATGAAATCAGAAAAATCCCTCCAGTGGGAACAATTCATACAGCAGGAATTACTAGTGTATGAATTCCCAGAATATAGCAGGCTTCACTGATAAGCAAGTTTTATTTTATTCTTCCTCTATCATAAGTATATTTTCACCTGAATCTAGGAGGGCTGTTTCAGTTGGGAAAAATGAAAAAAGCAATATCTGCCAGCTGGAAAAAGACTTTTCAGCTAAACTTGATGCAAACTTACTCCCTTCAAAACCTTCAAGGAATTAGGATGAATTCTTTTGCTTCCTTAAAGCCAGATAAATCTTTATTTGTCCTCTCAGTTTTAATCTTACAAGGTTAACATAGCAGTCCTTGGCTACCTTTACACTAATGGAGGGAAGCTATGTATCCATCCTAGAGCTTTTGGAGGTGCCTCATTATCCACTACAATTTAGTGCGCAGTACTATTTATAGATGCTGGAACATATAGAAATTTTCAGAACCCAACCTAAAGCAAGATGAAATGGTCACCCTGTGTGGAGTTCAGCTCCCATTAAAAGAAGTAGGAAGAGCCCTGCAGTGATTTTAATGAGAAGATGATTTGATCCTCTCTGCTTTGATCAAATGAAGCACTTTGGGAGACAGCAGGAAACACATTGGCACTTTCTTAATCAATTCTAAAATATTAAGGACCATTTTTAAGTAGAAACTTACAATTAAAGGCCCAACATCCACTTCCTTTTTTGTCATGAAGAGTTCCTTAATTTGTTCACATTGTAGAATCTCTTTACTTATGTACTTAGAGAAGTCAGGCAATGTTTTGCCATATTTACAAGGCATTATAGATGTGAAGTCTGGGCCACATGTGTATAAGTAAAATGCTTCCTCCAGTCCAATACTTGCACCTAAAATCCAGGAAATAATCTGTTAACTCTTGACTATACAATAAGGCAAAATTCATACATGGGCTAGTAGGATCAGAGACTTTAAAAGGAATACCATCAACCGGATTTTGCAGGCTCTGATGATAAAACAATCAGCGCAGCCTAATGCTTGCTATTAGCCACAGTAGATCAGTGACTTCTGACACATCACAGGCCAGATCAATTCAGTGGCAAAGACAACTGAAACCAAGCCAGGAAAATGACCTGCATGAACTGAAGATCAACATCTCTGAATAATTTCACTTTTTTAATTTTAAAAAGTCATCTATCCAAGCCTCCTAAAAGCTTTCAAAGCATAGCAGGATTACAGATAGAAACAACATGCTGCATTGTCTTGCAGACTTGAGTAGTGACTGAGCAGGATGCAACAACAACAGCTCATTATAAGTGACAGAAGGGGAAAAAATCCCATAGGAGGTAGAAGACCAACTGAATCTTCTCCTTTCTGGGCAGCACATCTTGGGTCATCTGTGACCTAAGAACACAAGCTCAACACAAGCTCAAAACAAGCATCCAGAAGTACCCAGGTCTGATGTGTGGGTGCATGACAACTGCACAGCAGCAAATCCAGGGCTCTCTGTGTACATCAGCTATGCAGGCAGTAGGCACATGGCAACCACACCATGTAGATTCTACAGGTTACATTCATGACAAGTATCCTGCCTATGCCCACACAAATACACAGCTACACACATAGGACCTGCATGCACCACACACCCTGGGCAAACTGATCTCGCTTGTGGAGTAGTCCTGACTGGGCCACAGCACCTGAAATGCGAGGTAACAAAGCAGTAGGGTTCTAGCCTTCAGCATTAAGCAAACACTCCAAAGTACTAGATAAAACTTCCCAAGGAAGGAGGAGAACTAGACATCTAAGAAATCCCCAAAGTAACACTACAATTTCCAGAAATAAGATGCTTAACTCAGAGCATTCAGTGGTTCAGATTTTGTTAACTTTTTAATATGCTTCAGGTGACTTGAAGCTATCAACAGGTAACTGAAATCAGATTTCCAGGTAAGAGACTGAGTGCTTTAACAAAAAAAAAAAAAATAGAGTAAGTATGACTATCGCTCTACCCCCTACTCCAAAGTATTATTTTTAAAAATTCTGAAAAAATTGCCAATTATGGCACTGAACAGAAAGCAAGAGAATATGGCAGAAGGACACACTAGGAAGTATCCAATATTGAAACATTTGCCTACATTCTCCCTGATAGGTTAGGCTGCTAAAGGGTGTATTGTTGTTTCTACTGCAAAAACTTGGCATGTTAAAAAAAAGATATTAAAATAAGCATTTGATTTTGGAGGGGAAAGAGGAAATGAACACTCATTCAAGAAAAAAGCATATAAAAGTACCATTAAATAGAAGCAGATTTCCAAGTTCCCATCTACCCGACAATCGAAGCAAATCTTCTTGGGATGATGTACAATGGCCAATCATGCAAAATGTTTTGTTACTGTCAGATAAGCTTGTTTTCCTTGGTAGTGCAAAATCTAAATTGATCTCGCATTGCCTAAAAATACATGTAAACAAACAAGTTCAAATATTAAGAACCGATCACAATTGCTATCTAAGATATCCAGCTTATGTTTAAAATTCATTTTAATATTCAGTAGATGAGAAGCCATGCTGTCATCAATGCTAAATTACTGAAGTCCTCTTCAACTTCCAGGCACCTTAAAACTCAGTAACATAACAGTATACGTGTTCAAGTACTGCACAGAATAGATGAATAGAGAGCCAGCTAGGGCTGCCATGAAATCAAGTTTTCCTAGCTCTGAAATACCTTCCTCCTTTCCTCTGACCTCAAAGAGGAAATGGTATGAACACTATCCACACTTTTAAAATACCACAAATTTTCAAGGATTTCTACTATTCCTAACAAGTCAAAGTCCTTCAAGTATGCCAAAGTACATCAAGAAAACTGTGGTTCATATATGCTGGAAAACACCATGTTGAGGATTTGCTTGTACCAGAACTGATGTGCTGCACAGCCACAGGCAATAAGCCTGATGCTTTCAGAAAGCATCCAATTAACTTTATGTGCCTTTACATAAACAGACTGGACTGTAAAGGTCATTCAAAGCTTCCTGAAAGAGCCTAACTATCAGCAAACTAGCACCTAAATCTATATATAGAGAGGCTTCAACAACTACACATGGGGAGAACACTGTAGTATATTTAGCTTCCTCCTATATCTCCATTTTTGGAGACTTTATTGAATACCAGCATGCACAGACTTAACATTGCCCTCACAGTCTGGACTTCAGGAAGAAAGGGTAAAGACTGTGATATTTAATACATTTTTATTTCTCTAATCAGTGAATAATTCATGCAGGCACAGGCCCACTCAATCTAGTATCAAGTACCTCACTTAGGAGCATGGACCTTAACTTTGCAGTGGAAGTAGTACTTCTCACTGTCAGTTCTTGTCTCAAATATTTTTTAACTTCTTCCCTATTCATTTCTCTCAGTGGAACAGAGCGACTGCCTTTTCTCTGACTCCTCTTAATTCCTACTTTCAACAATATTGCCAGTACCTGACCTACACCTCCTTAATTTGGATTCAACCAGATACATTATGCCTACTGCTATGCCTTCATGCAATAGCTTATTTTGGCTTTTACTCAAAATCTTGTAGTACTTGCCTCTTTCACTTGTTTGTGATAAAAAACCCATTGATGTCAGCACTGGCCCATGGTATAAACTGACAATTCTCAAAGCAATCCATGAATACTCTGGATATCTCTAAAGAATTCCTAGCAGTGTAACACACCCCCTTCTCCTATCCTCCTAGGAGACAACTCAACCATAACTGCAGCTTGCATCAAAACACTGTAGAGGTTTTCCTACCAGAAAATATCTTTTAAAGAAGATAAATATCTAGGTACACCTAACATGTTCTTTACCTCTGACCAGAAACCCAGAGCAACAGCTTTCCATGGAAGTTTTTCTTGCCTTCTGGCTTCTGCAGGTATTTTAATGCCAAATGCTGCCACCTGCCCACAAGGAAAACATTCTCTGGAGATTCAGCCTGTGCCAGCAGTCCAGCTTTCATCTCATCATTTGGATCCATGCACATACTATGAAAACAGCAAAAAAATGAGAAATGAAGGTGTGCATTTTCATATTTGCATTTTAGGCCCCAAATCTATTCATTTTGACATCAATTTAAGATTGATTTCTTTAACTTTGACAGGTAATTTTTTTTTATCACAGTTCTATTTTTAGAGTGCTCAACATAACCAAGGGAAATCGTCACAGCACTTTCAACTTAGTTATTTAACTTGTCTGCATAAATCTGCTTACATTTAAGACAAAGATATCTCTATTTTAGAGAAAAGTTAAATTTAATTTATTGAAAACATGCAGGTGCTTTGAACACTGAAGTAAAGTGCTCTAAAATTGGGGGTTTAGACACATTTCAAAGATACTTAAGGATTATTTATGAGAACTAAATTAGGGCTAAAATGTGCTCAGAAGATTAAAACCAAGACTGTTCCAGTAAGTATTACATACCAGCAATTTGCACAGCTGAGGTGTGAAAACCTACAGCTGCAAAAAACCTCTTCCATCTTCACAT
Source organism: Lanius collurio (assembly GCA_020086605.1). Lineage (NCBI taxonomy): Eukaryota > Metazoa > Chordata > Aves > Passeriformes > Laniidae > Lanius > Lanius collurio. Next base: position 16,256,178 of record JACBWW010000002.1, on the reverse strand, counting down.
CTTTATTGTGTCATTTCACTAAAACTTGAATCACTACCTTGTGGAGTGTTATTTATAAATGACTACATGAAACAAGAAAGACCAGAGATAAACAGCTGAAGCTGATATACCCATAGATGTGTATCCATACACTTACTTGATATTGCCCCATCAGTGTGCAAATGCCTCTACTATAGACATTAGTTTTCTACTCTTCATTAGTACTCTCTGCAAGTTGCTACTAGAAGTAACAGTACAAAACATCCACAGGACTGCTTCTGGACTAACACACCATACCGAAATATGAATGCTCCAGTGTTCAAGTCTGCCCAAACTTGTATCATCAGAGCTTTGGAACCCAGGGAAATTATATGAATACAGCCATCTTCAACAAGCTTATCTCCCAAGCTTGGATATTCCATTCCTAAAGACTTTGTTTCTTCTAGAAATATAAACATGTTGCAGTTACAATTCAACACAGCAATAATGCTTTTCACAGCATATATCAAGCATGAAAAGAAACAGTTCAGGTACATAGAATTGTTTTTTGTTTGATTAAGGTGGTTTGGTTTTGGTTTTTTTTTTTTTTAAGTGGGATGACTAATATGCTTGATTCTCTTTAGAAATCTAGGTCACAAGCTGAAACAGAGGAACTTAACATTAACTCAGCACTTCACATGTTTTTGTTTCTAACATGTAAATCCACTGAGCTGAAAACACTCCACCAGTGATGCTTTTAACATGCCATATCGTATTAAATTCCTATGCTGAACTATCAGTATACACCAAGAAATCTTCAGATTTTTCTTCACAAATCATCCTACCCTTAAAAAGCATGATCTTGTATTCAATATTCTTACTTTACCAATGAAAAGCACAGACCTAAAAAAAGGAACTCTAGGGAGTTCAAAGGTTCAGGGTTGGGATTTCCCTCCTTTTATTTAAATACATAAGGAAGGAAAAAAAAAAGTAAAGGTATTCCAAGCGTTATGAATGGGAGACATTTTAAATAAGAAGTGTTTCCCCCTACAAATTATAATCCAAAAGATTCTGCTCAGAACAGTCTGGGAGCAGGCAAGTTTCTACAAAACTATAAACAAAATTATTGCACAGCTATTGGGATTTACATGGTGCACACACAAGGAAGAGCTCAGAGGATTTATACTGAGTCAGCCTGAGACCTGATCATCAATACATGAAATCAAATAAACTTGAGCAGTTTTTTTCCCATGACCACAGCTGCAGCATTTACTATTTTCCTCATAACATGAAGTAGCATAAACGGTACTGAAGTTACAACTTCAATAAGAATACTAAATTTCTAAGGAAGCAGGCATTAATCTAATTTAAGGACCAGGTATGGAAATGTTGTATCTGTAAGTATATGGTACAGTAGTCATAAAAAGACCAGAAATACTACCACTGCTTTTTAATATCAATAATAAAATTTCAAACTTCTGTAAATGGTACATAGATTAGTAATATTTGTAACCAGAGTCCTTCAGTGCTACCTGAATAGAAACAAAATATTATGTCCTCACCTGTGCTGTCAAAACTGTTCTCTCTTACAGCTATGAGTCTGCTTCTTCTCTTGACTTTTTTCCCCTTTTCTGTTGAATTTTCTGTTTCATGAGCATACTCCAGACGAAACCACAGTGAGACACTGAAACCATCAGACATGTGCGGCCAACAGTTTTGTCCAACTAAAGGCAAGTGAATTGGGGCTACGTGCCAAGAAGAAAGTAGCTGGTGACTCAAGTTTTCACCATCTGCCTCTTTCTTATTCTGTGACAATTTTGCTCTTTTTAGCAGTCCAGCAGTTTTACTGTTGGAAGTGCCAACACATTTTTGTGAAGAACTGCTACTCAAATTTGCGCCATTTAGCAAAGGGAAGGCAAGGTATTGTAATGGATTCATATAAATATTAGTGTCTACAATCTTCAATACACCCTTGAGCAGTATCTCCTAGAAGAAATAAACAAAACAAATGAGGAAAAAAAAATTGTTCCCACCATGTAGTGAAGTATCATGCAGCTAAATAGAAGCCTACTCCTCATTTAAACTTGGATTCATGTTTTTCCAAGGGAGGTGGACTTGTATATCCAAGCCTACACACATTTGCAAAGCATCAAGTAGCAACTTCAACAGACTGGGGCTCAACAAAGCTCTGGAAAGACAGTCTGGGAAAATCAGACTTCAAGTTACCATGCATAGGAATCAGCCGAAATGCAGCAGGTGGTCATTGCACAATCTTATCTCACTTCTGTTATGTGCAAAAAAAGACTGCACCTTTTACCCTGTGTTTTGAGGCTGGTGAAGAATGCACATACAGGCCAACACTTTGTTATTTTGCATAACCAGTAAGAAAACTAGCTGAGCCCTTATGCCAAAAAAATTTCTCTTGTTATTTGGCCAATAATTACAAGCTACCATTGAAAAATTGACTTGTGACTCTTTACTTGGTTTAGTACTATTGCACACTGCACAGTCATTTTCGTCTTTTCTTCCCCTTGTGTTTTTCTACAGACTCTTAACAAACCAACAGCTATTTCAGCAGTATATCCCACACAAGCAGTAGATTCCAGCATTACACAAACCAGCTTAGGACACTTTTGAAGGTAATTCCTGCCACTAAAGCATTCCTGAAATAGTGAGATGCTTCATAACTTTAAAGGAATTGCTGCTGATTCTTCAGTGTTATTGTTCTGCCATCCATAACCACAATGTCAGCCTCCTTGAGAGGATTCTTGATTTCTTGTGCTGAAGAGAGTTCCCAGGACCAACATACCCTTCAAAACCCTTCTCGTCTTATCTCCTCTTTCCTTTTCAAGTTTTGAGAATGAACCATTTCTACAACCAAATTTTATTTGCTCTGATAGTTCAAATGTTGCTGTTCATCTCCTTATTTCCCAAAATTCTTGGACACAATAAGATTTTCTTTTTGCTTCATTTTTCTCATCAAACCTCTGAATTTTGCTATGTGCTACTCCATACATACTGTACAAGGTGTCTTCTCCAAAAATATCCTCAGAAGAAGGGTTAGCTCTTCTGAACAGGTCTGTGAACTCATCAAGGAAACTAGCAAATCTACCAGCACCATCTGACATGCTAAAAATAAGGAGACAATAATATTGTTGAAATGAATTTTTTTAAGCTTTAAAAACTCATATTCTATACTATTATGAGGAAAGATTAACTTACAATTCAATGTGTTTTTCAAAAACATTTCAAATTAAGAAAGCAATAGCAATTACAAAATGAATTCTAGAGATATCCAACAGTACTTCCTGACACTACCATTCAAAATTTCATTGAATCAATCAATGCTATGCTGAATTTTATCCCAGGTTTGCAAAATGGAGTCTGAAAGTCTCAGAATCAAGTGTTTGCCTTGCAAAGGCTCTCCACACAAAACCACCACAGACCCAAGTCCTGGGATGGGTTTACATCATCTCCTGGTTGTGAAGCACCCTCATTATGTGAGACTATCTTAGAGCAAGCAATTCATCTGCTTCCACATTATTGGATTAGCTGTCTGCTTTCCAGTTACAAATAAAACTCAAGGCATCATCAAGATCCGGGTTACAAAGAAATTGGAAAGAAGGACTTATGTTGTGATGGAATGAGAATTCACCAGCTGCTATTTTTTCCAAGCAATATTTAACACTGCTGCACTAGTGTTTATGGTTTCAACTATCATTTTCAGATCTACCAGTATTTGTTTAACTTATTTCCACAGCTCAGAAATAACTCTATATTTACATTAGAGTTGCACAAGTTTCTTACAAGTTAAAAAAGCAGCTGTGTAAATTCACACGTGCCAATGAATTTCCTTTGTCAATTTTGCACTTGCGCTGTGAAACAAAAAGTTTGACTGTGTATACATTAAATTTTAAAAGACAATATTTAAGTTACTTTGACCTTTAACTCACCTTGAAAACTAGATTCTGTTTGTGTCAATATATTCATAAATCCTCCCAGAAGATGTTTAACAGCTCCCTGTTAAAAAGAGTAGGTAAAATGAATATCTGAAGAATATTCACCTGCTCAAAGAACCAAGAAAGAAACTCTTCCAATCAGTTCCTGCCTGCTATTGATTTTAATGATAATTCAAATTACTTTCAATTATAGACTTTTTTATATTTGAGGAATCATCTTTCATGTTCTGTACAGTTCAGTTGCAGAAGAGAGACTTTGAAATTCAAATTACTATCTTTTGCAGGAGGGATACTCTATTCAGTTATTAAAAAACCTAACTAAACTATCAGAAATTCCAAAGGATCACAAGGACATAAACATTTGCACAACTAATTCCTAATATAAACTTATGAAGAAAAAAGTATGGAATATTTTTGAGGTACATGACTCACAGCTTCTAAAAGTACATATTCAATAAATAAACTTACATATACACACATAAAAGCAGATATCTACCTGGTTTTCTTAAGGCCCTAACAATCACCAAATATATCTCTTTCTAGGCATTCAACAGTCTTGATAAAAAAAGACACCTGCAAAACTTAAAAGCTTTGTAGGACACATACCTTTCAGTAAGTTACTCAGTTCCTGGTAGCTTAAATGCAATGCAGTTGACAATATCAGTCATTTTCACTGTTTCACATCTTATCAATCCCATAACAAGTGAGAATATTCAAGACCACTCCATGAGGTACTATAAAATTAAATTAAAGATGCACAGCTGCTAAACTGTTGCCTCTATTAATAACATTTTTACCTGTTCTATAAGTAGAGCAGCATTTCTCTCCTTCTGGTTGATGATTTTCAGGCAGCTTTGGAATACATGAGCAAGCACATCTAAACTTGCATTACCAGCTGAGAGCAAGTTTAATTCTAACATGCAGATTTCAGGATACATTAATTCTCCTTGATTGATGTTTTCAGCTAGGTCATTAAAATAACCTGAAGCACCAGTATATCCAGGTTCTGCTTTCGTGTCTGCTCCTAAAAAGAAACCACATGTGTCTTACTGAAACTTGCTCAGCCAAATACAGTTTGCGTGATTTACACAGAACAATCCAAGGACATATCTCCAACCTTCTCATGGTCACTAGGTTATAACCAATTTTCCAAAGTTAGCAAAATTCTATATTCTGCTTCAGATTTGCCTAATTTCCCACTAACACAGAAGGGCAAGGGCGCAGTTTCTCCCATTACAGGCTCTTAAACTATCTGGCTTCATTTCCTGGAAACTGGACACACATAGTAATGGAAAAATATGCAATTCATGAAACACAACAGTAAAATCATTGTTACAGAGGTTCAAGCTTCTATACAAAACTTCGAGCCTGCCAAGAAAGAAAATAGATTAAAATAATTTCATATTAAAATGCTGGAGGAAGCTTATTGTTATTTAACTCAGAAAATACACATGACAAAATAGCTGCATGACAATCACAGAAAAAAAACCCCAAACATGCAAACCTCCCCTGGTACATTTTGGAGAGACTTCAAAATACATTACTTAAAATTATTGGGTACAGATATATGTTACATGCAAATGTATCATGGAAGTGTTTCAGATTAATTTTTTAATTCAGAAATGCTTTTAAAATATTATAAATCTATTGACAAAGCCTAGTCACACCAGTAAACAGCAACACTTTGATGCAGTTCTATTAAAGGCCATTACTGCTCATGTTGATCGCATACCAGAATATATGCACTCAGCACAAAGGAAAAAAATACAGCAAATTCATGTTTAAAATTAAATATACAAACAGAATACAGCAAGATATATGCACATCAATTGCTCAGAATAAAAAAATGCTGTATAATACGGGGACAATCAAGTCAAATGAAGCATGTGATTGGGAAAAGCCAAATAGTGCTTGACAAACCTGACTGCCTGCCATAAGCAAGTAACCTGCTGGGTTGACATGGAATGAGCAGAGGACGTTGTCTACTTGGATTTCTCCACTGCTTTCCATAGTTTCCCACAGGCTCCTCCCAGAGAAACTGATGCATTAGGGTGGAGATGAGGGGTCTGTGCAGTGGGTGGGCCCTGGCTGCCTGGCCACACCCAGAGGGGGTGGTTAATCCTTTTTGAACTGGAAACTGTCACAAGTGGGGTCCCCAGGGATGGATGTTGGGCCCACCACTGTTTAATACCTTCATGAGGGATCTGGGTGATGGGACTGATCTACCCTGATGGAGCTTGCCAGCGATACCAAACTGAGAGGGGAAGTGGGCACTTGGGGAAGGGAGAGCCATCCTGCAGGAAGATCTGCATAGGCTGTAAGAGTGGGCTAACCAGAACCTTGTCGAGTTCAACAAGGACAAATGTAATGTCTTGCACATGGGAAAACAGAATCCAGGAGCGCAGCACGGGCTGGAATTTGCCTATCTGGAGAGCTGGGGTCCCAGTGGACAGCAACTTCAGTATGCATCAACATGTGCTGCTGTGGCAAAGAAAGCCAATGGGATGCTGTGCTGCATCAACAAGGACACCACCAGCAGAGAGAAAGAAATTATAATCCCATTCTACTGAGCATTCATAAGGCCTTACCTGGAACCCTGCCTTCAGTCTTTGTCCCCACTATGCAAAAAAGATGGGAGGAAAGATTGAGAGAACTGGGCTTGCTGAGTCTTGAGAAAAGGAAGCTTGGAGGACATCTTATCACCATTTAAAAGATGTTTACAAAGAAGGTAGACTCCTTTTTTCCAAGGAGTCACATGGACAAAGCAAAGGGTAGCAGGTACACATTGCTTCTGGGGAAATTCCATATAGATGCAACAGGAAAGTTTTTCCTAATGAGAAATCATTAGGAAAAGTCATTGGAATAAATAACCCCAGGGAAGTGGTAGATTCTCCAACACTGGGCAGTTTAGATTCAGATGGACAAGGTGCCAGGCTATCTTGTCTAGATTGTGCTTTCATCAAAAAATGTTGAACCAGATGATCCTTGTGGCCCCTTTCAATCTGATATTCTATAACACAATTAGTAATAATTCTAAAGAAAAAAAAATTGAGCATTGATTTTCAAACAAGCTACTGATGAATATCTCTAGAGTTTCTAAACCACAGTAACACATTTGAGCAATATGACTTTAGAACAAGAGTCACATAAACCAAAACAACCAAGACAGAACAATTTTTGTAACACTCAGTAAGAATATTTATCATCTCTCCATCTGTAACTCGAGCCTACTTAAAGTAAATAAAGTTAATTATTTCTGTTAAAGGTGCTTGCCCTGTTTTGGCACATTTCAAAAGACAAACAAGCTTTGCTATATCATAAAGACAGCTTTGTATATTCAGAAAGTTCCCATTTACCTTCATTCTTAGTTTCACTATCATCAGGGTTACTTTCACTATCTGCTTCATACCCTTCCTCTTCAGCAAAAAGTTTAAGACTACAGCACTGCGATTCTTCGGTTTCTTCAGAAATTTCTCCAGGTTGTGACACAGGCTCCTTCTCAGTGTAATGGGTCTGTACAATACAACCAAACAGACTATGACTAGTCAGAAAACAAAAAATCTTTGAATCAGAAAAGCAAATAATTTAGAACCATCCAAATGGATATTTTCTCCAAGTCCATTGGGAAAATAAACAAATTAATTGTACACTTTCAAGAAACTTGAGATATGTTAAAAATACTTCATTCTTTTGTAAAAAACTGAATCCGCAAAGAGGGATTTTTCTTACTAACTACCTAATCAGAGTTTTAGTAAGCAGCATTAAAAGTAAATGTGTTTCTAAATCACTATCACCATCAGCATGCACCTTGACATTCACTCGAAGGTGAAGTTGTCCACAGCCAATAAAGTCACTCAGCATCCCTGTCTGAGGCTCTTCCTTTAAGAGTTCATCATACTGTTGTGAGATGAAAGAGTAAAGAGAACATCAGGTTGACTGAGCTTGCTACTTTTTGGGGCATGACTTATTTCTGAGCAGTAAATGTGGGGACAGTATCAATAAACAGCATTGCCCTTTCATATGAGAAGCAGAGATTTCATCTTCAACTGTCACAATAATCAAACACATTTAAACATTTCCTGTCAAGTTTAAAAAGACCCAGAGAACAAACCTGAGAAAATCTTGCATTATTCAGAATTAGACTGCTTAACTGGTGCTTCATACCTTTTCAATTTTTTCTTCAGAATGATCCAGATCAGCAGAAAAAGTGCCCAAGGCAACTCGAAGCAGTGCTTCAAACAGAGGCTTTGCCAAGTCAGTTTCTATCACTTTTGCCAGAGCAAGCTGCTCTCTTATTTCAAGTAAGATATCATACACACAGGTATTCTGTGTTTTGGGGGAGAAAAACATTTTGATTCATGTTACTATTTCTAGCCAACATAAATAGCCTAGCTCTTTCATTTAAGAGCTTCTCCTTCCACCTACACTAATCTTGATGCCATTATGATTTTTTGCCTTTTCTCTTAAACCCCTTTCATACCTTTTTACAAATTCTGTATTCTTTAGTGCTTTTTTGCCTACACTCTTAAACTTGTTTGTTAAGCTAAGAGACTTAACATTTTAGAAGTTTCACAGTTAAGGATCAATATGCCCCAGACCCCAAGGTCCTCTCCAGACTTTTTAAAACTAAGATAAAACCATCCAAGGGAAAGTTCCTTAGAGAAAGAGGGGCTCATTTGAACCTCTCATTAGTGAATTTCTGATATATATGCTAATTAGTAAAACCTATAATGTTATACCAGATCTTTTGCGGGGTGTGCATTGCAGTGTGCATTGAGACCAGGAAAAGGCATCAATCTGACTTCTCATCTAAAACCACCAGACTTCATCCAGTCTCTTGAAATAAGAAAGATTAATCCTATATGTCATGACAGATTTAATTGGAACCTGCACACTGAAAAAAGCTGGCAAAATGCAGTTATCTAAATCAAAAAATAAACATCTTTGAAACAATTTCAGGTATGCTGTGCATTCAGATCACATCACAACACTACTAGAAGTTAACAAGACAGAGGGTGACATGTCCAAGATCAGAAAAATAGTGAGTGTAGGAGACAGAACTCCAGTTCCCAGTTCTTTCCTCTACTTAATTCCTCCTGCTTTGTAACAGATTGCCAAGTAAAATTCAAAAGTGCAATTAAAACATTAAAGAAAAGAGGTGTCTCCTGTGAATTAACAGCTTCTTGTGGAATACTGAATTAGTCCACCTCTAAGGCTTAAGGAATATTTTTTCAGGTGTCCTTTCAGTATCTGTGCCGTTCAGCAGTCCTTTCTCAAGCAAAAAACAAAGTGAGTCACTATGTATAATGGTGACATCTTGCCTACACAGTTTTCCTGCAGCATCCTTTTCACACACAATCTCCACCAAATACGCTTTCTAAAAAGAGTATTGCTCAAGCAGACTACCACCGACTACTAATCTCATTACTTAACTGGATGCTTTCACTATTATACAAAATATGATACCATAAAAACAGCATAAGGTTTTTGCCTCCCTAGAAGAATTTTTGACAAAATTACTGTTAAAATAATATTGTATGAAACAAATATGAGCAAAGGAAGCACAGCACCTGGTGAAACATCTCCCCTTCTGTCTTCTGCTGCATGGTGCTTGCACTGTGTAGACAGATGGTCAGCAGAGCTTCTAGAAGTCTGATACCGTGAAGTGCCCACTCAGTCTCTTCTCTTACAGAAGTCCTTATCCCTTCAAGATTGGCAGCTGAAGTAACCAAAGCATGTTCCATGCTCACAGGGCTGTCACAGGAGACAGAGTCAGACACCAGCTGTTCAGCATCAGCAAGACTGCCAGAACTATCAAGCTCCAATTGCGTCACCTCTCTGCTCTTGGCCAGCTGAACAGAGTCATCCTTGTTGAGAAGCTCAGTAAGAAGATTCCCATGCAAACTTCTGCTGCTTTCATTCAATACACTCTCTCTCTTTTCTTGCTCATTTTCCTTATCTTTTGCAAGTTTCTGTATTATCAGGATTAGCAATCTATGGCATGCTTCAAAGCCTCCAAGTCTATGGAACTGCCTCTGGAAAACTGAACTATACAAATAGATGCAACGACACATAGACCAAATGTCTGCAGCCCTATGAATATGTTCCAGAGAGGGCAAAGTAAGGCTTTCCAGGGACAGATAGGGTAATTTGTGGCCTAATGGCTCACTAGCTGTACTATCATATCCTGATGTATCTTCACACTCATTAGCTGAATCCAGATCTCCATCTGCTTCTTTACTTACACATAAAAAAGCAACACAGAGGAATAGGTTTATTGTGTTGACATGAATGTCTTGGCTCACAAACTTTTTCTTTTTTGGGTAAGCCTCTTTCAAACCAGCATAAAACTTGCTCAGGCTTTGAGTAACTTCTGAAATAGCATGCTGGTTACAAAGAGAAGTGGGCAAGTCAGACACAGATTCCTTTTGTTTGTTGTTCAGATCTTCCAGTTCTGGTGTTGCTTGGTCTTCCTGCAGATCATCCAGGCAGAGTATCAAAGTCTCTAACACCTTCAAAGAATGGCTTCTTAATGTATCTAAGTAATTGAGCTCAATCATTTGATTCACTCCATTACAACTCAGAAACAAGTCTCTAATTACCCTGCAAGAGAAAGCATAAGAAAGTTACCTGTATAAAATCAGCAAAAAACTCATGTAAGGTCAGCAATTGATATAAATTACTGTAAATTAAAGAGAAGAGGAACTTGTCTGCAGTACTCTAGGATCCTAAGTCAGCATCATCTAGCTGGTAGTGGAAAATCCAAGTTTGCTGTGAGATATAATGTAGGAAATCCCTCCCGCTAAAATGCAGACCACAAAAACACATCATGTTCAAAACATTAAAGGCAGTTTACTAACTTTATTTATGACATTTTCTCTTTAGTGATATTTCCCTCCCCCAATTTTTTATTAGCAATTGAAGCTAATAAGTATCTTTATTTCTCTGTTCTGTGATATCACCAGAAAGCAGAGATTACATCTCAAAGAAACTTGAAGACATACTTTTAGCTATGTCTACTAGTTGCATGGATGATGCATTTCAGATAAATTTAGGAATACCTTTCAAGCACAAGTTTTTGTGCAATTGTTATGCTAGCATGTCCAATGTCAAAAAACTTTCCATATATTTGCTTCCAAGTCTATTTTTTCCTTTTTCTACTCTCCAAGTATTATGTTAAATTCTTACAAAATTTGGGGAAAGGATCTGCAAGTTTTTTAGCATATTATGTTTGCTTGTAGATATCCACCTTATTTACCTCCCATATCTTCCCACAGGATCAGCTTTTACTCTAACCAAGTTACTCTAGAATCAAATGAATTATTTACTTGTATATTCCCACATTTAAGCTAGCAAAAAAAATAGAACATCTTAAACGTTTTTCTTAATCTGAGCTTTATTTCTCTTGCCTCTTTGCCCCTAAGTACACTTTCAAAAATGAATAGCTTCTGATACAGTTTAGGTTGGGATAGAAGTTAAAACTGTATTAGCTAACCCCTACACATAAATTGGAGTACTAGTCTGCTCTCTGTCTTGGGTAACTCCACTAAATTCACTTCAGGACTCCAAGAGAAATAAAATCAGAATCTTTCCTGGACAAAAGGACACATTCATATTCTCAAAAAACTTCCATATATTTATTAAACAATTACTTAATCCATTTAATAAGAAAGAGAAAGTTTCTATTTTATGTCTTGGGTGAATGTTTGCACCTTTTTTATGTTCTGGTGTTTTTTTTTGTTTCTGGTTTTAAACTATGTTTAAATGAACAGGATTTTGTAAGTTAGGAAACAGTTCTTTCAGGAAAAGTAAACATCAAGCCTTATTTTTGAAAGTTGGTTTCTGGAGTTCCTTCTATTCTAGAAGGAAAAAGGAAATAGATCAGAAAACTAAGTAGTCTAATTCCCACAGAAAAATGGCATATCAACCTGTTTAACATTCCTGACTAATTTTAGAACAAAGAATGAAGAAGTAGAGAGCATGTCACACTGGACAAAGATTTTATTTGTTGCTACACAGTTTGGCTTGTTAAAGATCACACCTCAAGAGTAAAGAGCCCTCACTTGCTAAGGTTTATGAATCTAGGCTTGTATCTTGTTACTTGAGCATTTACCTTGTTGCCATCTGCAATAGCCAAACACTGCCTAGAGCCCAAAGTAAACTTACATTCTGATCAGTAACAAATATACAAAGCTCTGTACCTAATTAGCAAGTTTGCAATAATTAACAGAAAATCAACCAACCTGGATTTCAGCAACACAGGGAGCATCTGCAAATAAACCTGAAGCACTTCAGAAGGCAAATCCTGGCTATGGTAACCGCACATGTGTTTATCACCTGTACTTAGTCCAAGTTGCTGCTGAGCATGGCAAGCTAGCTCAACTCCTCTCTGAAGCACAGGATTATAGATACAGTTATACAGTTTCCACTGGACCACTACATTTCCCTTTTGAATTAAGTGGCAAATATGGCTTGCGATCTGGGTGCCACGTAGTTTGTCTTCTTCAAAAACAATGTCCTGATAAGCCTCCAGCGCATGCCATCTCAACAACATATCTTCAGATCCAGTGCTAGGCAGAATTCCCTGAACTCTGCAAGAGGAACTAGACACAGGACTGGCATCACTAGAGTTGCCCTGCAAGGCGTCTTCCAGCTGAGCGAGCTGATCACAGTCAACAGTACATATATTGCATGATGACTGTACAATGTTTGGAGAGACTTCTGCTCCACCTAGTTGATCCAATATAAATTTGTTAAGGATGTTCAGTATGTGCTGTTGAAAATTTTTTAATATTGGCAACTTGGAAGCATGGAGCAATGGGACAATCACAGACTTTGGGTCCATACAACAACATATTCCTACATTATGTACACCTGAGAGAATCTCAGCACAGGTACTGCTCAAAGAAACTTGCTGCAACAAGTGCAAACACTGGTGTGCACAAACAGCAATGCAGCAGCATCTCTCAGGATAATCAACTTCTCCATCAGCAGTTTCAAAAGGGGTTTTGGAAGCTTGGTTTTTGAAAGCAGATACAGAGAGCCCAGAGAGATCTCTGTGGTGATTCATGAAGTGAGAGTACTCACATCGTCTGTGCCGCTTTCTTGTACACATTGATTGATGGAGCTGCTCCGATTTCACTTTTTTGACAGTGCTGATAATTTTCATGATGCTGTTGATCAGGGCTTTCAGATGCTCTGAGGCTTCCCCAGGTACTCCCTCATTCTTCATACACAGCCATTCCATTTGAAGCACAGTTACTTCAAACAGCTTAAACCCCTGCTGCTGTATGAACTCATGAACCAGATCTATAGCTTGGCTAAAGTAGAATGGATTAGAGGCTGCACTTTGTAGGCAGTAGATCAAAATCTGCAAGACACCTTCTATAACTTCAGGTAAAAGCAAGGCTCTGTGACGATACCTAGAAAATATATAGTCATCCTGAACCAGCTGCTGTAGTGTTTTCTTGTATCGTGGAGCAAAAGGACCAGGTTGCTTTTCCAAGCAAACTCTGATTTTTAATGCTGCTTTAAGTAAGTCTGTTAAATTTCTTCGTAAATTGTCAGGCATTGTTTCTGTATTGCTAATGTCTAAAGACATAAGACGTAACACTGTTCGAAAGAGCATCCTTTGGATCAGAGCCACGGGTTCTTCTGTCCACCCTGAAGAAACCACTTCATTTTCAGCATTACTACTTACATTGCAGGAGTCTCCAAATACTGATAAGAACTCTATCAATGTGGGCACAACACTTGCTGAAAGAGCAGAGCTGTGATTCAAAGTAATATCAAATTTGCACACTTTCTCTAGGAGAGACAGTAAGACATGGCATAAGTCAAAAGGAGAGTTATCTATGCTGCTCTCAGAAGTTCCTGCAGCTGGTTCATTCAACATCTCATGTGCTGGCCTAACTTCGCTGGAACTTTCTAGATTAGGGGCATCGGTATTAGACTCTGGTACCACTTTGGCAGGTCGGCAATCACTTTTACCTCCAGTGTAGCTGTCCCTACCAGAAGGCAATAAAAAGGGCTGCAGTAACTGGGAGCGTCTGTGTTTTGTTATGACAGCAGTCTTTTCATCCGAATTGCCTTCGGAATCTGAAGTGGACAGCTGGGACCTCCTTGCGTCTCGCACAGAGTAGCGGTGGGTGGTTTTGCGCAGACGGCCACTTTTCCGAGACCGAAGACTGAGTTTCACAGAAGTCTGAAGAGATGAATGAGCGTTGCCATCCAAGCTTAGTTTTTCCTGAGTAGATTTCACAGAACTTGTATTATTCTCTTTGGTCATACATATGTCTACTGTAAAGGGTATATTAAAATCTGTTGAAACAGCAAAATAACAAAGGAACATTATAATATGTAAAGCATTTTTACTAATTTTATAGTTAAATACTTCCAGATTTAAAATACGCAGCAAATTTGTATCTTAATAGGTCATGGGTTTGCATATACCTATGTCAGACATTTTCAGTATAAAACAGGCAGCAACAACACATGTTTACAGGCCATATTGGCCATTTTTAAAACCTAGAGAAATTATTTCATTTTCTGTTTAGGGTTAGACAAAAGTGTGCTAAAAGGTTTCCTAAAACTTTTTGTTGGCACAGCTTCTCTCAAAAAAACATTTTCAGGACAAGATGTCATCAAGGTAGGTGAAAGAACTTTTTGGTAAGCAAACTAAAGGGAGCAAGAAAGGTCTTTTTAACTTGATGCTCCTTTGTCACTTTTTGCAACTCAGCTGCTATTGGAAACAGGTGTGTTAGCTCACAGCCCTTGTAGAATGCATGAGGGCATTGTTAGTGCAGTAGTGGTAATAGAAAAAATAAATTTCTCCACTTATTATCAGTGCAAATCTTCAAGTATACAGACCTCAGTCTTTACTTCAGCACTAATTGCTCCAAATACAAGCAGCAACAATAAAAGTAGAGGATTTAAAAATAGTCAAGGACAAAAGGGAGATGGAAAGGAATAATGGTTAGAGTCCTGAATATTCCTACAAAAGCCAAGACAAAATCCCCATCTTTGAAGTATGCAGTGTAAAATAGCAAATACAAAATTTAAATCTGATTCATTGGGCAAAAACATTCTGAAAAATAAAACAGAAGTACCACTGGTTCATTTATATCAGTAAACTCAGATCAAACTATCAAAAAAGCAATCAGAGAAACAACTCTGCACGTTCTTGGATTAAGTCCATTGTAATTTTTAAGTAGTGACAGAACTGTAACTGGATGCTTTGGGCTGTAAAATAACTGCCATAAAACAAATGCAAGTATCCTTCACCCCATAAATTCAGTATTTACTAAAATGCCACAGTTAACAACAACAGCCCCCACTCCCACAAAACCCCAGAAGCTTGTTGTCAAACCACAACACCCACACAATAAGTATAAACATTAATTGAGCTGAAAGAAAAGATGTTTCCATGTACAAGCACAATTGTGCCATGCTGTTTCAAAAGTCATAGTTATGATACTTAAGGAAGAAACATCATCTGCTTTGAAGGCAGGAAATTAACCAGGACTTTACCAAACAAAGGATATTACCTGCACAGGAAGAAAAAAGCTGCCTAACAAGGGGACTTACTTCAGTCCAAGAAAAAACCCAACTAGTTAGTGCACAACTGGATAAATTGTGCTTACTGTATCAGTACTAAGATAGGGTAATTTGTAGAATTAAAAGCTGTGCATTATGTAGTGTGCAAACCACAACATCTTAAAACCTCTTTACACAACAGCCTTTTAAACTAACCCTGGAAAAGCCACTAAGCTGTCACAGAATAACCAAAACATTTCATTAATTCCATCATGCTTACAGGAGCATAAAAGAATGATGCAACTGAGCAAGCAGGAAAGCTTATTACATAAAAGCTCTATTAAACTGGCCCTTTGAAGACTCTAAGTCTACAAATATTAACAAAAACCTTCAATTTGGAGGAGTTTCAAACAGCAAAAAAAACCCTGGAAGAGCTTCAGGTATGAATCCTTAGAAGCTCTTTCAAACAGGCAGTTTCATTTCTTTCATTCTCTTTATTTTACTCTCTGGGAAGAAAAAGAATGCATCAGACAAATCTAAGAGCCCAAAATGAAACAAAAAATCTGACTAAAATCACTGCCATTTCCTTGTTCAGTTTTTACACAGCAACACAAGCATTGCTTTTCACACTGACCAAAAGCCTTTACCTTCTCTGCACAATTTTTACCTTCCTTGTATGCTGACAGGACATTGGCATTTTTTAACTTAAATTGTCTACAGAATCCACATTTTCATTCCACCTTAGAGGATATGTACTACAATGAGCTACTTTCTAGCACAAAGTCCTAGGTTCTGTAATAAAACACAAATCACTTCTTCTACACGCTTAATACTGTAAGTGAAAAAACATACCTATTGCTTTTTCTTCCTTGACAGGAATTTTCCACACCAATGGCAGAAGGGACAGGAGGAGGGTGAGAAGTTCTTCTCGACATGTCAGCTCCTATGTTAGGAACAAAATAAACCCAAAAGATCTTGTACTTTTAAAAAACAGATTAACCTTTTTTATTTTACCAAGCTATTCAGCATTCAGTTCCCTATGACTTTCTACTGTTTTAACCACTGAAAAAAATGACCCAACTGCAAAGAGTGCTATAATCATTAACTAGACCCAATCAGAAAACATCCAAGATCTTTATTACACCTCTGCAACTGTTTCTATACAAAGCTCTCCTAAAACCCCTTGTTGGAAGAATTACTCAAAAACAAAACCAACAACCCATAAAGTCAGAAGCACAAAACTTAGTGATTTTAAAAAGTCAACCTGAAACCCCTGGACAAATTTGAAACTTTGTTCCAAAAATGTAACAGCAAAAAAATCAAAACCACAGAATAACCACTAAAAACCCTCCACTCCAACTGGGACTCTAACACTTATCTACTAAGAACTTCAGTGCAAGGAAGAACTGTAGAAATCACAGATTTCAAACACAATTCCTTTATGGGATGCTTTGCAGTGTTATCAGAATGGTTTCAGTCCTAAGGAACAAAAAGAAAGCTGACTCAAGCATTTTGGCACTTTACATCATTTTGGGATATGCAACTGAAGTCTCTTTCCACCCAGCTACTGCACTCACGCTTCGCACATGCCTTAGGCAAATACAAGCTGGCAAACAGGTATATGATTGTCTAGTTTCACATTTTCTGCTCCTGCTTAAAGGACAGAATGCAACTGCAACATATCTTCTTGAACTTCCAGTCTTCCCAACTAACTCATGCACTGTCCCATAAAAAGGAAAGAAAACCAGCACCAAGAACAACATGAGCCAGACAAATACACACAGCCAAAGCTCAATACAAAAATTATAACCAGTTAAGAAAAGCTGCTACCTGATCAATAATTGAGTTCAGAGTGGTAAGCAAAATAAACCCACGGCCTTTAACTAAGTATTGTCCCAGTGCTGCCATATGAGTTTCTTCTTCTTCATCTTCCTTGGCTTCTGTCCTCTGTACCACTGCATTGCACAGTCTGTTGACATCAGTCAAGAATTCCCGTGCCAGTGAGTTACTGGCACTGCTCATGTCTGAGCTGTAAATAGAGGAAAGGACAGAAATTAACTCCATCAGAAAACATATTCCTTATAGACAAAAGACTGGGTGGGAAAAAGGGGAGTGTTTCTTCCCTGTCTCTCACTCCCTCCAAAAGATAGTGTCTGTTGGACTAAGCAATCAATATACCCATGTAGGGTGGCAGGGAAAGAAAAGAATGAACTTGGAGAATTTCACTGAAACTTTAGCTAACAGCCCAGGACCCCAAACACTGATTTTATAAATCTATCAGGAGAAAGCCTGTGACAGAGCACACCCTCCCACTGCATAAATGGAAATTAATGACATTGTTCCAGTTTTTCTTTGTAACCTCTATGCAAGCTTCAGCATTTGTCTGTTACTAAAAGGTATTTGACCTGAAGCATAAGGGCAAAACACACAGCACCTACACATCATTGTACAGAAAACATATTCTTTAATACTTTATTTGAACAATATCATATTATGTATTCCAACAGCATTCAGGCTGTTTCAAGTGGAAATGAAGAAAATGACTGAGTTCAGATAACTTTGGGAGTTGCAGAAGTACTATGCTTCAGATTTACAACTAAACCAGACGGTGTTTTCCTTATGGCACAACTGAGTGGGTAGCAGTTGCTACTAGATTGTGCTTAATTCAAGAGACAATTTTGCTGCCACTGTTCCAGAGAAAATACCAAAAACATTGGTTCTGCTTCCCAAACTGATTAATTTTGCTTTGGATACTCAGCACTAGTATATGAAGAAACATTTAACACAAACAAGACAAGAAATGCAAGAATCAGCTGTGGAAAATCCTCAAGAGGATCACCAAGGAAAGCAAAACAAAAAGAAAAACCAGTGATGGCAACTATGGAAACAAGATCATTTAACCCACATAAACTCCAATTAAGTGCTACAGCACATTTAACTCCTTCTATTTCTGTATAAACAGTTGAAGTAAAAGATTCAAAATTCAAATATTTTCATTATATCCAAGCACAGAATATGCAAAAAGAAAGCGCCAAATAACTTTCAATGTAATATTTAAATATAACAGATGGATTAATATGTAATTAGTGGGTAAAAAATTAGACCTTTGAAGTAAAAGCAAGTTTGTTTGCACTAGTGGTACAGAAAGCTCCTTCTAGTAGCAAAACTGCAAACACTTATACATATGACATTCACTGTAGAAGTAACAAAAAAATTCTTACCAGAATGCCTTTGCCAGCTTAACACATTTATCTCCTATCTGGAAGAAAAAGCAAATATATTCTGGAAATATCACTCTTGGTTCACCTGTTTTTAAAAACAGAAAATTATCATGGTTATATGAAATTTATTTTTTTAAAAGTTATTTTATGATAGCTATTTGAAATTTAGGAAGAGTCCTTGAGGGTTTTTTGAGCTTCAAAGCCCTGGTTTTCACTTCTTAGCTTAAGATGGTGCACAACTGAAATCCTATTACAGAAAAAATAACAGGAATATATGAGATAAGTTAACATAACAAAACTCCTTAGTTTTTAAAATGCAAAATGAGCTGGGTACACAAGTTTAAATAGTTCCCTCTAGAAACAGTATGAATTTTTAGTGATCACTACCTGCATATATAATATTTGAAGAACTTGCAGCTCCAGGTACAAGTGAAGGATAGCAGGAGAACTGAATTGTGCAGTCAGGTGTTGACATAAAAGCATCCTAAATCTGTCCTGACAGAATATCAATCTGTATTACAGTAAACACTGGGGAAGATTTAGTTAATAAAAATTGAAAATTTGTCAGTGGGAAACTCATCAAGTGAAAATTTATCACTGGGAATGCAAAGGGTAGTTACCAAGAAAAGTCTCAAAAACATTAAGCTCTAAGTGAGCACTCAGAAGACATTTACTATAGCCACAGTTAATTGTGGGGGGAAAAAAATCCACAACAGATGGGGACAGGAAAAAAAGGAAAGAAATACACTAAATTAATTATTTTAGTATTCTCAGATGGCAAGTAAATAAACATTTCAGCTTTAAGTTAGTTATGATGAGCATGAGCATTACATGACAGACTTCTTTAAGGAAGAAGAGAAACACTACAAGTTACCCAGGCAAGCACCTAATAATTGGCCTCCCTTCAAGTGCTAAGAAACGTTTCACTCACAGCCTCACAAAAAAACTAACTTATCCATTCAGCTAATATTCACAATTTATTGAAATAGAATAGTTTAAGCAGCTAGTGGTTTTGCAGTTGCATGATACTAGTAGATGTAGAGATAAGCTGTCCGTCATGTTTTAGTATCCTTCCAGTTGAAGCTTCAGTCTCCAGGTTTCCTGCACTGCTTGCATTATTACATGGGTTTAACATACATTGCCATATTCTATTAAAAGGGTGGATCAGTAGCAAGATAAAGTACAATTTTGTTGCCATTAACACAAAAAGACACTAAGCATATATTCTGAATACAATAATTTAATATAGAGTGGGTAAGGAATTAAGATGCTCTTATCCTACAGTGCAGAAAAAAAATTGTAAAGAGATACGCTGGATAATGGAGCATCTCTTTTAGGACTTGTTTCAACAAGTGCTAGTGAGTTCTTTGTTGTACCTATTTCTTTTTCTGCAATTAAGCACTGAAACAGACTGACAGCACAAATGTGTCTGTCAAAACAGTTTGTAATATAACCTCATTATTCCACTTATCTTGAGGCTCAAGACAAAGAACATACCATGAGAACTAACTAAGAAGCTTCCAAAAAAAGCAGCCTATGGACACACAACCTTCTTCCCTTTTATATTTGCTTCCTGACAAGTGATTTGAGCACTTTGAGAACCTGACTTTTCAAAGAAGAACTCATTGAACCACTTGCCCTGCTGACATTATAGCACAGTAAACCCTCTGCAGAGGTAGGCGCGTTCACAGGGGTGTTCTTGCTGTTTTGGGTCTTTTGTTTGACTGTGATTTGATGTTTGGTTTTTTTTTAACCCATCCCCACTAAGGTTTCTGCTTGCTTCTCACCCTTGTCTTGAGATTGTGGTATGCTGATACTACACCCTACACAGTATTGAATTTCATCTCCAAGAAAGTATGCCAGGCAATTTGTTTCAAGTAGGATCTACTCTACTGCAGCATTTTTCTTTTGTTTCAAGTGACACAACTTCAACTGCTGTGGTGCCTGGTAATATGGAAGCAGATGGTACACAAAACCCCTGTACTTTCAACTTCAAAGATGTCACCTGAACAGCACAAAACCTCCAAAACCTAAAACATCAGTTATGAATTAAGCTGTACGAGAGCAGAAGGAAACCTACGAGAATGCTGCATACAGTCCCAATGAGACATTTACAGTTTTACAGTTCTGAAACACACTATGTGTCAGGGCTTCAAATAGCCAGCTCTTAAAAAAAAAAAAAAAAAAAAAAAAGTAATTTCCTTTGCTAGAAGAACATGACTACCATAAAAATCACCTCCACATAGTATTTATTTATAAAAGGAAAAAACCCAAAAGTTAAAAGAAATCACTTAGTTGTAATAACCTGATATTCTCCTATAATCTGCCCATTTCATGCCCATCATTGAATCATGCTCATAATTCAACCTGTATCATGCCTGCCCTCTGGCCCCCTTCTGCATCAGATCTCAAGGGAGCTATTTCCTATTTACTGTTGTGGTAGAAATCAGTTTCTTGCATCTGAAAATTATATTTTCTCTGAAATTACTTCCATTTTTATGAAGTACCTAATCAACTGAGCATCTTAAAATGTAAGACTGTCTTGTACTTGCTTCAGTGGACTTTAAAAGAAAATATCAAAATTATTCATAAAAGGATGGAACTCAAATATAAAACCACTTCAGCAATCTTGAATACTGAATCATTAATATACTAGATTTATATAGTGCTAATAATTAGATGTTATCTCTAACAACATTAGAATTTGTGGAAAGAAGAAAATGCAACAAAAGCATAGTCAGAACTAGTACTCTGTACACTAGAGTGAACTGGGCCTTCTACTTAGTCATGTTTTCAGCAATGCATTGCCCAGAAAGGCCTGGAACACCCAGTAAACAACAAAAAGCAGTAACTACTAAATCACTACAGCACCCCCATAACAAAATACAATACTAAGTCAAAAGCCCACAGTATTAGTTTATTACCTCCAGTAACTGTTGCATAACAGCTGCAACAGAAGTAAAAGAATACTAGATAACATATAGCTACATTAAGTTGTTAATTTATTTATCCTCCCTAGTTTTCTGTTTCAGGTAAGAGATAAACATTAACCAGGCATGGCATATTTATAAGTCCTTATAAGAACAGACTGCAACGAAGTTGCATTTTCAGTAGGTATTAAAATTAATGTTTTGAAAAAAACCCTTCATTTCCATAAGACATTGTGCAATTAAGTTTTTTCTGGCCTGCAGTTCAAAACTTGTAGCCTTTTCACTCATTTTGTAGGATAAAGTATGTGGGAATACAAGTTCACCTCTGGCCAACAAGCACTACATTTAGTTTATACAGTATTCATTTGAATTAGCAAATGCTTGTCCCAGCCTCATTGCCTGTACTTAATGTTTATGCTCTGGAGAGCATACTTGTTATATTAATGTAAAAATCCTTCAGAATGTATCAATCATTATTTAATCAGATTTACTCTGGGGTTAAACTTGCAATTTAAGCTCAAGCTTCTGTTAGCAGAAGACACATACATAATAAAGAGCATCTGCATCTTATTAACACTAGGACACTCCACAAGAGGCTTTTGCTATTGTAGCAAAGATTGTCAGGGTTATTGCAGAAACTAAGTTTAGCTTGTTAGTGGCAGACAGCAATTTTGATTGTCTGGTTAAAGAAATTCACTAACAGTTAGACTAAGAATTAAATCCTCTGTGCAAACTGGGGAGGAAAAGAAAGTGCATGAGAGCATGCAACAGAGATGTATGTATCTAGTGTGGCCTGGAACCAAATGGGAAGTACAGTGCTGCCCTGAAATCTGTACGTGGTGGGAGAATGCAAGTAAAGCCTGAAAGTAGTGCAACACCGAAATAAGCATTCTTCCTTTTCTGTTGTTTTGATATGATCCAAAACTTCACACAAGCTGGAAAGAAATACTGAGTTGACATTGCCAAAATAGGTTACACAGCAGGAGCAACACAGAGACCTAAAGAAAACAGGAATATGCTGTTTAAGCAGAGCGTCTCAAAAGCTTGAGATACTTTGATGCTTTGCATTACTGATGCAGGGCAATCAGTCAAAAGCATAGCTTACAAAACACAGTGAACATTTGCAAACCATCCAACAACTCAGCCAAAAACATGAGCAAACAAGATCAAAACCAAGACACTTTCAAGTTTGGTTCATTCTCAAAACAGACATACCAGAGAACACTCCAACTCCACAGGAATCTCCTACTTAATGCTTTCAACCACTGTCTGCTCTGTCCTCTGCTATTATTTATTTACTATCTGGGGTTACAGAAGCAGAAAACCTATTAAATACTAAGGCAGTGCTGCTCCAACCATGACACAGCACATGAAAAACCAACTCTTAACATATAGAATTTGTTATCAGACAGCAGGTAGCTGTCCATTTTTTTAGCACAGTGCTATTTCCGACCAAGTCCTTAATTTTGTCAAGGATTTCGGTAACCAGCTTTCAGCCTTGCGTGCAATCCATTAGATCAATATTATTTCTGAACAAGTTATTCAGAGTCTCTCTCCCCAGAATAAAGTGAAAACTTAAAATGCTTGATATGTTTGGTTAAATAACACATGCACTGTCCTTTTAACAAGCCAGGGAAGCGTGTCAAGTGCACAAGACAGTAAACAAGTATTATTTTAATGAACCCTCAAAAGTATGGTGAGACCATCAGAGCAATGATGTTTCAGTACACACAAGCATGTTTATGTCTGTGTAATCTTAATATTGCCACTTTTATGTGTTAACTCCCATCTCACTTAACAGGGATGTTTGTGTCCTGCAAGGCCTGAAGTTTGAGAGTCCTGTCCTGCTTCTACAAGTATTGTAAACCTTCTGTAAGTATGTTGTTAACTTGTGTTCTACTGCCATGGTATTAAAAATCTAATCCATGAAGCTCGGTGCTTGTACAACCAGAGAATTAAAAAAATTCTGTCTCTAAGTGGATGTGAAAGAATTGTATCTTACACTGAAAAAAAAATATTAAAGGAATTATCTGTGCTTACTGAAAAAATAGTCTTTAAAGGAATAAAAATACTAATTTTCATATTGTGTATGGTTGGGGAACACTGACATGGATGGCTAAACGAGCCATTCCTGATGTAGAATAGGAATGCCAAGGGGGAAAAAAAAATGAGATCAGACAAATAATATGCCAGGTTTGTTCAAATAAAAGAAACAGGTGCTCTCCAAAATACCTGTCATATACATAAAATCAAGTCAGCAAACATACCCAAGGCTACAGACACTTTAAGATACACATAGGCATTACAGCAGGTGCAGGCAGGTCACCTTCTCAGAAACAGTTTAAGAGCTGCCGTTCTTCTGATCAAGACCCAGAGCTGTGGTGTACCACACAGGGAAATAAGAAAGAAAGAAAAAAATAAACAATTGCTTATTCTCAAATTATAATTTCCCATGGATTTTCAGGCTTCAAGTTTTTTTGACAGCTTGAAATAAAATTCATAGGTACTGTCTTTGGGCTCAAAGCTACCTCCAGACTACACTGCCACAACTTGGTCAGCATATTCTTTCAAAAGAACTGATAATGTATTTGCTAGAGTTTAATCAGCTTCCTGTGATATATTCTGACTGCTGACTGTTTATGTCTGCTCTTGCCAACACGACTGTTTCTAGAATCTCACTTGTCTAGCATAACTATTGGTGAAATCAGCTCTAAATTACAGAACCATCACTCAGAGGTAACACATACACATTAGATAAACACATACACATTATTCTTGTTTACATACAACAATACACCCCACCCCCTCACACAAGTTCATGTTTTTCTGTTCAACAGTTTCTAAAGCATCATCTTAGGACATTTTTTCTTGTTAAAATTCAGTAGGTTCTCAGGTTCTGCCTTGAGCTATGAAGATTAATATTCCCTTTACAAGTTAACAGATTATCAATAATTTCCTCTTTTTGAGTCTGCGGGAAATACCACTGACACAGAACTAATGGCAAAGAATGCCACAGGCTAGCTGCATATTACAGAAGGGCTTTGAGACAGCTTCTCAACTTCATGTGGAATTTTATTTAGTCAGCAAACAATGTGAAACACCCATGAATGCATTCTTGTCAAGCCTGAAATCAAGCACAAAAATGAGTGATGATTCATCTAATAAGATAAAAAATACAACACTAATGAAAGGCAGGCTCTCAAACAACCACCTACACTCAAGTTATACATTGGCCCTGTACATACACTATACTCAAGTTTATGCTAAGATTGTAGTCTTAACACTATCCAAAGTCAGTAACTACAACATAGCTGTTAGCCAAATTAAATCCATTCCAGTTCATTTAAAATTTTCACATTTCAGACCACTCCATACAGGCACAGAGCATAAGCATTCCTTACAAGGAGCATGGGGAAAGCTGGGGGCCTTCGAAGATAATCATTGCAGCACTAACTGTGTCAAAAACAAATACACTTGCTATCATGGACATCAGCTAGAACATACTGAAGAATACAATGCTGTTACCAATACCATGAAAATGCTGGCAATAAGCTTTGTTACCAGAGTTGAAGACTAGGATCTCTTCAAGATCTTATCCAAAGTGTCAGAGGCCAATACCTCTGCCAACACATGGTACTAAAGGAAGGAACTGACCAATATTCCACCACAAGGTGGAATCTATCAAAGACCAGTAAGTTCTTACAAAAGAAAAATGAAAGATGAAGATCATCTGTAAAATATTTGGCAGTGAGAGGGCAATGTTCCTAAGTGACCCTTGTTCTGAATACTACTTAGAGTGCTAACAAGTTCTTCCCTAAATAAAAATATCTACAATACCTTCTTCCATACTTTAGGTTTGATACTTTAACCACAGAACAGACTACAAGATCAAGACTAACCTACGCAGACTCTGCAAAGTGAAAATAGCAGTCTAGTACAGCAGGTAAGTCAGAAATTCAGGGCCTCTCTCTCCAGTACTGAGCCCACAGAGACTAGCCCTGCACAACCAGGCAGACCTCTTACATTAATCCACAGTACTGGAAATAGGGTGGTCTCTGTGACTGTAGTTGGGGCCACATTACAAGTATGCAGACCACCCTGCATTTTGAAAAACAAATACCCACTCAAGTCATGATCTAGAGGATCATACAAAACTTTTTGTAATTTATAAGATTATACACTTTGATTGCACCAATACTCAGAGAAAGAGAAGTAGTAAAAATTTGAGCAGTATCTTGAGGAATTCTTGCTGAAGGGATATGAATGAAGAAAGGCTATTCTAAATGAAAGCTTAGTAGTTAGAGGATTAAAACTACAAAGTGCTTAAGATAAATTTTGGCATTGTGACTAAACTACCCACTAAGAACAATTAAATAAGAGAGGAAGATCAATGATCAGAGGGTTTTTTTTTTTTTTTTTTTTTTTAAGTCATTAAAGGGCAGAAAACTAATTCCACTTCTGAATCTTTAATACTGGCCAATGAAGTTGGTACTTTCTATTCACAATGAGATGCAGACAAAACAGCAGGTGGCAATTTAAAAAGTTACCTAAATATCTGAGAGTTACATTCACTGCTATTTCTGTTAAGATCAGTATGCCAGCATCTTTACAAAGTGAAAACAGCTTTGGTGATATTAGGGAAACAAACCCTGTATTTCCCCCGGGCTTTTCAGCTGCCCCTCTTGCACTGAACTGGACCCAGATGACCCAGACAACATTCCAGATAACTGAAGGCAAAATGACTCATATAATCTCATTTTAGGTAGCTTTTCTCCAGTGGGAATGCAAATAAGAAACAGCTAGGATTTTAAACTAATTTTTGAAGTTTAAACAGCACTCCAAATTAGTCAAGGAGTACAGATTCCAACAGAAAAATTGCAATCAGTAATTACACTTCACTACCTATAACAATGACCAAAAGTATGAGGTTTCCCAGTATACCTATTACTAGGTAGACAAACATTTAACAAAAGGCTGAACCACCAGAAAAAACCTTTAATTTATGCATAATGCAAAGAAAAAAAAGCATCAGAATAGGAAGTCTCCAATTATAAATGTGTATCACACATGAACACACACACACACAAGTTTTTACACTCTTAAAAATAGTGGGGAGATGCATGAAGTATGCCAGATGAAGGGTACATACGTAGCCAAATAGTATTTTCAGTAAGCAAACATAATATGATAATTTTTGCTGCAAATGCTAAGGACTTAGTGAGACTCCAATAATCAAATTGACTTTGTAACTGATGTAATTTAGGCTTCTAAAAATAGTTCTAGAGTAATTAGGAGTACCTTCTAGAGTGGAAAATACACCCTCACATCACCCCTCAGCATTTTCTCTATATATTCAGACACAAAAAGGAAGTTTTCTGCTTTCCTTTGATCTTTTCTTAATTAAAACATGCAATTAAAAAAAGAAACTACACATTCCTCACTGACTCAAATCTCCCCATATCATTGAAAGATGCAAGTAATACAAAGGAAAATGATAATAATCATGTAGCACATTAAGTTCTACACTTGAGGGCTTTTGCTTTGTTTTCTCTACAGCAAACCATAAGAATGTTTGATCTCAATTCTTGGAAACTAGGATTGTTAAACTCTCTTGCCTTCCAATAGAAAGAGAACAGGAAGGGCAAAGACTAGCACTTTTTTTGTTTCATTTAAAGACTACTTCATCATCTGTTTAAACCAGTGAATCAAAACTAGACAGACGTCAATTTTTGACCTCTTACAACAATTAGCCAATTGCTGGATTTTTAGCAGCTCCTGCAAAAGAATTATAAACTATCAGGAACATTTCTTGCTCTAAGTCTTAAATATTTTCCTTAATAATTCACATTTTTCTAGAATTAAGTCACTGAGAGTTTTCATCCCTTCAGATTGCTGTTTCTGTTACTCATTCCCCATCTTTTAGCTAATGCACTAAAGTCTATCAAATCAGTAGCTTACTGAAGTTAACAGATCTACTTACATAGTTTTCATGATTTATTCCCCCAAAAAACAAAAATCTTTGGTAAATGCCTCCACAATACTAAAGAGGAATAGATGATGTCTATTTTTTTTTCAGCAAGTGTTTGCTGAAATAAAACTGCACAGAAGTTAACATCGGTTTTAATACTTCCAACAAACCCTTGCATTTGGCACTACCTGACAGTAATTCCTTCTAATATTTAATCTTCCCAATTTTCTCTTGAGAAAGCAGAAAGATTTTTCTCAAAAAATGGAAAAATCAGAAACTCCCTCTTCGCACATCACAGTTGTGCTCCCATACTTTTCCATGGAGCATGGTGGTAACTTCTAACTGAAGCCAAGGAGCTCAACTTTCTGGGTGCAGGAAAAGCAAGTGAAGAATTCATAAACATGAGAATTAGCTGAGACTGTCAGAATGGTTGAGCAAGCATCTGACAGACACAGTCTAACAAGTACCAGTCTTCCACCATGTTTTGCAAACCACCATTCATGACTTGCTTTCCACTTCCCACCTTTTAAATTATCCAGGAAGTGCAGAAAAGCTCTTTCATAATGTAATTCCTACAGTGCCTCAGCACCACATGGCTCAACAACCCCATACAAACACAAGTGTCACAGGACAAGCCCCAGATGCCTGCAGGGAGCTATACAAGCTCAGAAGTGCAGAAGACAACCCCTTCAGAGCTTCCCATTGCGTGGTCACTGCAAAATCTCACCCATAGTAAGAGCAGGCAGTGCGCAGTTACTTATGGGGGAGAAGAGCATTAAGAAATAGAAGACGGAGAAGCAGAAGAGTAGAAGCCCTGGCTCCTTTGTAACACACCAAAATCACAAAATCCATGAGGTACAGAATATGAAGGAAGATTAAATGTGCAGTAGTGACTAAAAAAAAAGCTACAGAACTTTACAGAAATATCCAAAACAATAGAAGTTTCAGCAGGTACAGGTACCAAGATACAGCATTATTCCAGGACTTTACTACAAGGGTTAGGATTACACACCTATCCCTTCTTCCACATACATAAGCTAAGGAATTTCACTGGGTTTTTTTCCATCTTGCTCTCCCACTCAGCATCAGAATTAATCTGTATCTTCACACAACATAGATACCTAAAAATCACACTAAGAAGATTCACACTTCTACTGAAATAATTTGTACAAAAAAACCTGACTTTCCAGAAAAAGAGATTTTAATCAGACCCCAGGCTACAAACATAAATCAAAGAGCTAACAGCTTATAGCAAAAAACCCCTCAAGACTACACATAGCCTCTTTCTCCTTTCCCATCACACATTCCAGTATCACTTCTGTGTAGAGTGCTCTATCTGGAAGCAAGATTTTACTTTGCACTAATTTCCAAGTCCCTGAGAGCCATGTATTCAAATGCAATACATGGATCTAAACAGAGGAAAAGAAATCCTGATCCTCCATACCATGCTGCTTTATTAGTTCTCAACAGACCATGACAGCTGAACCAGAAACCCTGCTGAACCTCAGTAAAAGCCCCTACCTCTCAAA
Organism: Lanius collurio; assembly: GCA_020086605.1. Lineage (NCBI taxonomy): Eukaryota > Metazoa > Chordata > Aves > Passeriformes > Laniidae > Lanius > Lanius collurio. Next base: position 16,227,078 of record JACBWW010000002.1, on the reverse strand, counting down.
ATGCAGCTAGGGTTATAGAGCTCAGCCTACCTGACAGTTCATGACTAGCAAGAAGGTACTTCTGTTCTTCCCCAGCTCTTCTCTTCCTCTTATCTATAGCACCACATTCATCCCATTCCTTCTTGATGTGACCCACCCCAACAGGTTTGCAGAAAACTAGCTTTTTCAGCTGGATTTTTTGTTGAATTGCCATATTGAGGGATCAGGCAGTTGTCATTGCCAGTGAAGGGAGGGCTGCAGGAGGGAGATCCCCTTCAGCAGTAACAAGCTGCTCGATCAGCTTAGCACGCTCAGACAAGTAAGTCACAGAACAGAAGGAACCTCAAGTCTCTTCTACCTGATCCTGTCCCAGGCATACCATCCTCAGATCAGTGCTGTCACAGGAGCCAATTGCTGCAATGACACCAGCTCAACTACTTGATCCTATCTAAACGCCCATGAACCTTCATCAAGCAATTATTTTCCAAAGTACCTGATATTCTTACAACCATCTCTGAACTGGAAAAGAAAGCAAGAGAAAAAGTAATCCCAGGCATATATACATAAAGGCCTCCCTCCACTGCATATTACAATCCTTTTCTAACATTATAATCCAATTTTCCAACAAACCTAACAAAAAAATGAAGTAGTGACATCTCATGCAACAGCTGCTACAGTTCTTAGCTAAGGAAGCCCACAGAGCCTGATGACTCCTCAAAAAGGAATAAAACAGGCATTAGTGTGGTCTTGTCAATGACAGATGTTCACTGAAAAGAACTGAAATTCACCCACAGAGGACAAGCAGGCATGTTCTGCACAGCACTTGTGTGTGCAGAAGAATCCTCTTACAAAATAATCATTTCACCCTAATTCCCTCTGCTCCTTTCTGCCCTCGAAAGACAAGCATCACAACTAGTTTTGCTTCAGATTTCCTCCATGGGTAACATCTTATTTGAAAAGAGACCATCATGGCAATGGTGAAATTCTGCAAACATGAAGGAAGTATTAAGTGACCAGCTGCAATGGTGTACAACTTCATAATAAGAAAGCAGCATGGTCTATTACAAAAATCACTGACAATAGAAATGCAGAGCTGAGCTTCCTGAAGTGGCACAATATTTGCTTATGCTCTTGGAGCTCAACTGTAAAGAGAACGATATGAAAACAGCAACTTACTTTCAGTAAGTCTTAAGAATGCAGTTTCTCTTTTCCAGTGTTTACATATCTAATGTCTCACTTTCCAACAGATCCTACACTATTGTTCAAAGTGCTCACAAAGTGCTCTTTCCTTACCGTCTTAAGCTGCACTAACAAGTGACACATGAAAAACCTACCAGAGACTAGAAGGAAGCATCAAAGGAGAATCTTAATTAAATGCTTATTAAGCTAACAGAAAAACTTCTTACAATCCAACATTCTTGATGGAAAGCTGTCTTTGAGTATGGTTAAAAAAATTCACAGGGACAAGGAAAAAGGGAAGGCAGGCACGGAGTGACATTTAAAAAGCTCCTCTTAAGAAATCTGTATAGTCTAACAAAGCAAGTGACAACTGACTTCCTGAGGTCTCTTGTTTACTATTAACTTTTGTATTAGAAGTAAAGCACTGAATATGACACGCTTTTAGCTTGCAAGAGTCTCTATCCAAAGGACAACAAGGAAGAAAAATAAAATTAAAACACCATAGAAAGAGATGAGGATATTTTCCTTATCTATGAAAACAATATTATTTTTCATTCACTCTATTAAAAACATCCACCAAGAACTCTCAGAGACAGTAAACCACAGATTTTTCTAAAGCACCTGAGAGGATGCTCTCTTCTTTGCACTACTGGTCTGTGAGCCTACAACAAAGGCAAAAAGGAGACTCAAGATTATTTTCCTGAGTCCTTAACACACTGTACTTCCATTATGATAAAAGCTCTATGCAGACATGGTCTCTTGTCCAAGCAAGCAAAATCAGATCCTTCCTTCAGGAAATGTTAAATGTTCCAGACACCTCTTTTCTGCTACCTAGCATAAGATTATGATACACATGATTAAAACAGATCGTTGTCCCACCATCTCATCAACAACCATACACAAGCTTGTGTCACTAGCTCCAAATTTCTGTAGATACTTATAATGAAGTCTTACTGATTCACATGGCACTACAAGCAAAAAGAAAAAAAAAAAAATCCGCCATCCAGATTTTTTTAGCCAGTCCCATTTATAACACATTAGATGCTTTTCTAACTCCTAGGCCATGACATTCAGTCATCCGATCTTCTTTCTGAATTTCTTCAATTGCTCTGCTTTTTCTCATACAAGAAGTTTTATTTTCATTTCCAGTGATGCACCTGCTTTTCTTGCCTTCTCCCTTCAGTGCAGATGATAGTGAAAGGTAGCTCTTTAGTTCCTTTGGGGATATGAGGCAATATCCAACTCTCAGATTTTTGTTTTTCTCTCAGAAAAGCGTCTTTGAACATTCTCCCCACTCTCAAAGAATATGTAGAAGAGTTCCCGTCGCTCCTCTGTCCACTCATTGGATGTTGTTAAAAAAAGGGTAGTTCAGGTGCTGAAACGCTGAGACCCTTGTATATTCCACGTCCGCCAGCGTTATCGCGTTTCCGTGAACAGCCCACATTTGTTTTTCTTCAATCGTTATCTGCAACGCACGCCTCACTGACAGCAAAGGCTTTATGTTCCCGCTTTGCGCCAACACCTCGCACAGAACGCTGGAAGGGACCACAGCGGGGCATCTGCTCCAACCTCCCTGCTCAAGCACGGTCATCCTACAGCGCGTGGCACAGGATTGTGTCCAGACGGTTCTTAAACATCTCCAGCGAGGGAGACTCCACAACCTCTCTGGGCAATCTGTTCTAGTGCTCGGTCACCCGCACAGCATCCCCGTAACACGGGAGGGGGCGGAGGGGAACTCGCACGCACCGCCTGGACACGCACACGGAGTATTAAATGTCGCCTCTCGGCAAAGGCCGAGGCCTCATGTCAGCAGGGACCGCTCTGGGCGGCCGAGCGCCCGGCCCCGGCAACACTCGGGCCCCGAGCCCGCGGCGCCCCTCCCGCCGCCGGCGTCCGCTGCTGCCGGGGAGCCCCGGGGCGGGCCGGGGCGGGCCCCGCCCGCGCCACTGCCGGCGGC
>JACBWW010000002.1:15854020-16214004 GCA_020086605.1 Lanius collurio | reverse complement strand
GATATTCCACACCACAGAATGTCATGCTCAGTATTTAAACTGGGGGAGTTACCTGGGAGGACAGCCAATCTGGGTCCAGGAAGGGGGGTCTGGCATCTATCAGCAGAGGGTGAGCAATTACATCATGCTTAATTTTTTCTTTATTATTATTATTATTATATTTATTGTTATTATTATTATATTTATTTTCCATTATTAAAATGTTCTTATCTCAAGATATAAGTTTTACTTGCATTCTCCTCCCCATTCGTCTGGATATTGGGAGAGAGACTATGTGGTTTTTCATCTCTAGTTGGGCTTAAAATCATGACACAGCTTCAGCTCTGGCACAGTAGGGGAATTTGACAAGAAGAATGATTATCTTGGGCAAGCGAAAGGGTGAAAAAGAGCCAGCATGGATGGTATGCAGGGTTTGCATCGCCTGCTTTGGAATAAACCCAGCACACGAAGTAGTCTCTGTAACAACACTCAGCCATTATGCTTCTCTGCTTTTCTGTCTCCAAATTAGCATTTTTGGGCAGGCACTAGCTCTGAAGACACAACAGGGCACAAAACATGCCCATTTCAGACACTGTCACTTTCTGACAAGGAGTTCCTCATCCAGAGTCTTTCTTACTGTGTTCTGTCAGTTCACCCTCATGCTCCACTTACTACGTTTTCTGTTCTTTCTCCAAGTGTGGTGAGCATTGCTCCAAGCCATGGATTTACTACTATGATGGAGCAATCAGAAAGAGAAAATACCATTGCTTCAAGTCAAGGTAGTGAGCCAGTTTTGCAGTTTTATGTAGCTCATTGGATCTCTGTAGTAATTCAGTTGCATTGAATAATTCAGTGCAGTCTGAAGTGCAGCAGCCTCTTTGTTTCCTGTGAAGGGAAGGGTGCTGTATGCTTGTAGGGCTTCAGACATCTATTGAGCAACTGGCACAGATTTTTCAGAAACTCATTCATTTATACATTCAGAGACTAGCTCCCAGCACACATCCAGGCCCTCTGCCAAATATTCTCGTTTTCACAGTATAAGGCAAAATCCTGTTTGCAGTTTTGTCAGCATTACTCTACTGCTGTCAGCAGAGCCATTCCAGAGTCACACTGGTGCAAATGGGTTTGATACAATCTTTAGTGTTTCCCCAACCCAGCACACACCATCCTAAACTTTCTGCCCCACCTGATCAGTGTTTCTCCCCTGCTTGCTGACGTGGCATACAAGCTGATGCACAGATGCCAAACCACAAGTATCAGTCTCCAGACAAACACCAAAACATGTGTGACTCAGGTGCTAATCATCCCTGAGTCCTCATGCCAGACCTCACCAGAGGTCTGCTAACCTCCACCCCAGGCAAATGCCCCAGCCACCTCCATTCAGGTTACTTTTCCTGCACATCCTCACACACCACTCTTACCATTCCATGGCAAAAGGAATGACCCTCCCTGGGGAGCTTTCTTCCTCTCAACAGTCTTTCCCATTTCCTTGCATCTTCCCTTCACCTTAGAAATCAGACAAGGAATAAAAACCGTTTAAAAACCTGTAGAGCATACCTGGTTTCCACAGAGGGTTGCTACTAAGAAGCAAAGGGGCAGTGACACAGAATTACATGGGCATCGTCCTCCTGGGCACTCCTCTGTTAGCATTTGACACGGACCCAGCCAGAGGGAGGCTGCTGCATCTGCACAAACTGCTGCGGTGGAACCTTGGATTTTCTGTCAGACTGCTGGATGAAATCACAGCTTCCTTGCTCATATGCTCTGGCTCCCTTTCAGCTTCACAAAAGCAGCCTGTGCTGCAGAGGCTTGGAATTCAAAAGTTGCTTTGGTTTGTTTTCCTTTGAGTTGGTTATGCTGCTGTGTCTGCAGTGCTGCTGGAGAAAAAAAACACATAGGAAAGGAAGGAAAGGAAAAGGATTCCTGCAGGCTTTTACTGTCAGTGGTGCAGGAGGGAGAGTAAACAGTGCAGACAGCAAAAAAGATTTTGCTAAGTGGTGCAAGAGTCTGAAAGCTTTCCAATGTGCCATTCCATTGTGTTTGCTTGAGTATTATATATAGGTATATAAAGAGGGAACAGTTCAGCCTTAAGGCCATATTCATGAACTGAGATGGCTGAGTGAAAAACTCAAAACTCTGTCCTGTTCTGCCAAAAAGACTCTCAATAAACAATCTGAGCTGTTCTGCAAAAATTGTTTCTGGTCTCCAACTGATGTCATTTCTCCAAGCACAGCATTAACAAAATTAAAAAAAAAAAAAAAAGGAAAAGAGTGATCAAACCTTGCAATTCAAAGTCTATGTACACTTTTCAGAGACCACAGTTTTAGATGTCTCCTTTTGAATTTCCAACTGCAAGGACAACAAGGCCAGGATCCCCTTCTTCTAGTCACACTAAAGAAATTATATTGGTTCTAAAATACCAAATTACATGATCTAAATGTGAATGATCCCAACTGAACAGGCAACAACTCTCTTATGGATAATACTGGTGAGCAGGTTTCAGCAGAATGTGAAGACATCCAGAGCCACAAACCCTTTAATACAGTGATCTGCCTTAGCACTGTGAGTATGCTAAGGTTTCAAAAACACTAAAGTCACTAAATCTTGATGCACCTCCCTAAAACTGTCAGTGTAATATTTGTGGGTTTTATGAAGAGTTTAGTGGTTCTTTTAGTTTTCCCAGTAAATATCACCATGCTGATCTACCTATTAGTCTTAATAAACTGAATTACCTTTATGGCTTCTCCTGTCAGTATAATATGGACTTGGGATTTGCCTTGAATATTTACTAGGTGTATTCATTTTTTACTTTCTGCATAGTCACATCTACATCTCAGGGCACAGTTTCACTAAGCCCAGGTGCTGGAACAGGAGTGCTCATGCTTGTCTGATCTTGCAGTCAGATGTATCAGCCCACTGACCCAGCTGAAAAACAATCTGCTACTTTTCTAGGGCAAGTTTTCAACTGGATCAGCTTGCTGATCTCTTTGATGGTACAGTCACAAGTTCTTTGCCAACATAAGGGAGGAGGGGGACATGCAAGATGGAGGACAGTGCCATCCATTTTGATTTCAGTCTTCATGAACTTCTCTTAAGCCTCACCATGAAGGCAAAGTTCACCACACACTCGGACGGCGCAGATCCTGGCTAAGCACAGTTCTATCACGCTTGAGCCTGTATTTATAGTCACCAGACCTACACTGCCTTAACTTCAAAGGATTTACTCGAAAATTGTAGTTGTCTGAGGAGTAACTCAGGCAATCTCTGTACAAGGAGCAGCTGGTATGAAGGAATACAGATAATCTCCAGTGTAATGTTGTTGAAAACATTTAATCACTATTTAGTTTGACTTTCAGCTTTGCTAAGCTTTTGGAAAATTTCCAGATGTAGAAGTCCTTTCTTTTCTTTTACCGAGAGGAAGCTTCTTCTGAATTTCAAGGAGACAAAATGCAGCACAGGACACTATGAACTACTATAACAAAAATATCTGTCTAACACAGAGACCTAAAACCATTCCTGCATTGGTGCTGTAGTACCTTCATGTCATAGGGTGACCCAGGAAATTGTTTGCACATCTATCTGGGCATTTCTAAATATTTTGATGGCATTTAGAGTTTTGCTTGGAAGACAGACAAGCTAACATCTCCTTACAATAAATTTGACATGCAGCCAAAACAAAAATTCTTATATGGTAAGTGGGGAGAGATAGTAACCTCCAGAAGGGAACTCAATCCATCCAGTAGGTATGCATATGGGGAGTGAACGGAACCCTTTAAATGCCTCTCTCCCTTCCTTACTACTGAAGGTAAAACAAGCCAAGGCCTTAAACTGAAGGAGGAAAAAAACTGCTCTGGACTCACTAAAGGATGGATCTGAACCACAAAAAATCCCAGATTCATGAGGATGAAGTAGGCTGTCAGAGTAATCTAGAGCCATGTGTGTCAGGGGCTGTCTAAGCGTGGCACAGGTGTGTCAGAATCTTGTGCAAGCCTGTTTTATTCTAACTTCTTGAGCTATCATTAACTTGTGGAACTCAGGCTGCTGGGAAGCGCAGGACCAACGCAGTTGTATGGGCATGGGGAGAGGGGTCTCTTTTCTCAGGTAGGTGACTGCTGTGGGCAGGGGAAGCACACACTGGGCAGGAGTGCAGAGGTCCAAAGCCAGGGCAGAGTTTAGATCCTGCTCACCCTGAGCGTGTGCCCTCCATACTGGAAGTCAAGCACAAGAACTTGATCAAGGTCCAGAAGTCTGCAGCACTTGAAAGTCTGAAAATGCTCCGCTGGCAGAGAGTGAGTGTCAGGCTTACAAGTTTTTATGCACATTGGACAAAGTCAATTTGTCACTTGCTGGCTCCAGTCCAAGTAGGACATAAATCTTTCCATGAGTACAATTTTAAAAAGACATTTCTGCTCAGACAAGAAGGCAAGTGTGTGTAATTTGGGAGCGGAAAAGCATCAACGCTGCATGCACTCAGTGCTGAAGCAGTACCATTTCCAGGGCCTGCGTGTGTCACAGCTGACGGCAGTGGAGCCTGAGTGATGGAAATGGCTTCCTCCGGGCAGAGCAGGTTTGTTGCTATGCTATTTCTGAGCCCTCTGCTTACGCCTGTTACTGGAAAGGACTTATGTTTGTTTCTAAATTGGTGTCTATTGATTAGCACTTAGTAACTGGCTGCACAGCTTAATATAATGATCATAGTTCTTGCTTCTTTTGTTATTTCTGATGCTCAGAAGACTGTTCTTTCTTTTTTTAGTTGCAGGATGTTCTTGTTAGCTCAGCTTATCACTGTGCATACTTCACAGTTCAGGGTATTTGGGATTTTCTCTTGAAGCATTTTATGCAGGCAATGAAGAGAAAACAAAGTGCATAATACTAATTTTGAATGAAGTGGTGGCTGTATACCAAAACATAACTGAGGTGTAAAATACCACATAGCTCATCAGTTTTTACTGCATAGGTACTTGGTTGACTCTCTGTTACAGAAAACACTTTGTTTTCCCACAAGTATATTAATTTCACTTACAAACAATACTGTTTGTACATCCATGCTTTTGTTGAAAAATAAAATTAATCAGAGGAGTCTGTTAAGATTTTAAGCCTTTAAAAGATACTCATGGCAAATACCATATTAAAAAATTACCATTACCTGACCAGCTACTGGATTCTCTCTGTACTAGTTTCCTGACTGGGGCATTACACTTTTTGTGATTATATCTCTAAATAACTTTTACTTATCTCATGCATTCCAGCTCCTTTCCTGAGGAAAACCTGGTATCAGATGTCAGTTATTGGTTACAGAAATTTATTCAAGCATTTTCTTCAGCAATTTCTACTAACTTTCATCCTGATAAGAGAGTTAACTGAAAACACAACACTACATGTGGTTACACAAGTGGCCAAAAGCAATTTTCACCAATATCTTCTGTAGATGTTCAGTCAGATGCTCACCAAGATGGCAACAATAGCTCCAGTGTAGTCCAGTGGAAAGAAATTTTATGGACCATTATTGCATGCAGTGTGTCCTCTCATGTGATATTCATGCCCCAGCCCTATCCACAGTAGCTCTCTAATATCTGCTTTACCACAGACCGGGTTAGGTTATGGTTCTTCAGGACTTATTGGGGAAGAGGATCAGACTAAGTTCCTGTTGAGGTTTCTTGGGGAGCTCATCTATCAGCATTTCCAGGAGTGCTGCTATACCATTCATCTCTGCTTCCAAACACTGCAGCAATGCCACTGCAGGTGTCCCAGCCACAAGACACTAGGCAATACTGCCTAGGATAACACAGAACTTTCCAGATGGCCACCACTGTGATCCTTTTCCAGCTGGGTGATCTGAGTGGTGCCCAACTCCTGATGAAGTCATAGATACACTCATTTCCCCATCCAGCAGCTCTATAGCTGCCAGTCTTCATTTTGTGACCCATGAACATCGGGTTTTGGTCAGAGTCTGGATCTAAAAGAGGTCACAAAGAATTGTTTCAGGTGCAGCATGGAGGCATCCTGGCAGGCCGCTGCTAGAAGGTGTCTGATGACAACTTCATAAAATCTGGGAGATATCTTTGAGACTTTGGCTCTTCTTACACAGTCCTGTCATGTCCTGAAATCAACTCAGACATGTCTCAACTATTCATGACCCGTAGGAAATGAAAGCTGATCATCACCTTCTTTTCTAAGAAAATAACTTTAAACTGGTGTTTGCACTAGGGGACTGAGTGAAGTAGCCCAGCAGACTACATACTCCATCCTCTCCTGCTGTGCAACAATGCCCCTGTTTGAAAACTTAGAAAAAGCTACAGCTTCAAGTGTCTAGGACTGGTGTCCAAGCCACCATGACTATAGACAGAGCTGATATGGACACCATGGAGACAGAAGAAAGAACCTTGCATATAGAATAATATCTCTAGAATGCATAAGTGAGATCAGTTTTGCTTACCCTTGTGCTGCCTTACCAGGCCAGTTCTTGAATACATATTTTTCACAAGGTGATGCTGGAGACCAGAGGTTCTCCCCTGTGGCATGCACTCTATATACCAGCTGCTTTAACACAGCCTCCTTGTACTGAACATGCTCAGGAAATCCTGCTCTAAGACTTTGGATGTCACCAGAAACGACACCTCAGTAGCACTAATGCTGTCCCAGACAGTGGTAGCAATGCTAGGCCCTTTAAGAAAGCTGGATGTCTGCTCCTGTTAACACAAAATCTCTAGGAGATGAATCAGAAAGATTACAAAAATTAGAAGATCATACTAACGTAGAGAGCTGATGCTCTTTAAGCAGTAACATACATTTTTTAGTCATCCTTCAGAGGATTCTAATCTTTATCTTGGCAGGATGATAAAACAAAACCACAATCACAGGATATACAAATGACTCATGCCAGGGGGTTCTGCTTCTTCAGCTCCACTGTGATGTCTCACCTAAAACACAGAAATGCAGAATATAATTTAAGAGTCAAGAAGGGCTGGCAATGGTATCTTTGGCTCTGTGTTCCACTGCTCTCACAACAGCCTCCCTCCCAATCCTGTGTAACAGCTCCTACATTCTGCTTGCACAGCTCTAAGAGAAACACAGTGCAACTCAGTCACAGATGGAAGCTGTCATTGCAATAAAATGGCCAGAATCAAATCATGCACCTACATTCGGGGAGATTTTGAAAGGAGATGCTAAGAAAGTTTCCTTCCTTAACTTCACTGTGACCTAAAATAAAAACAAAAAGCAGCACACATCCTTAGTATTTAAACACTTTTGAACAAAAGAGAGACATTTTTGTCTCATTTCAGTCTGGATTTTGTTGTTTCTTTTTATTACTAAAACAGAAGAAAGGATGGCCTTGTGATTATAATCACAGGCTACAAGTCAGGAGATCAACATTAAGCTTTTCAAAATTTTTCTCACTAGTTTTGGTCTTTGTTTGCCCTAGGAAAGAGTGAGTGACGTGCTTCCTTAGCTTACAGGATTATAAAAACTTTTGAGAATAAAACCCAGAAATGCTGGATTTAAAGTCTGTTGATCAGATCAAATTTTGGTTAACTAGGGCTTGTTACATTTCCAGCAGAAAATCTGCACAAATGAAAGCTCTCTATATGTCTAAGTCAGTGTGGTTGCTTGTCTTAAAAGCAAGCTCAGAGTAAGCACTCAGTGCTATACTGATTGATCCATGGCTCACTTACAAGATGCTGTTTTCAGGTCACGGCCACATAAACACAAAAAGTCAGTTGCCAAATACATTACAGGCTGAGCTTTTGTGCAGCAATGTGACATGGAAACATCATGTAGTGTTACTCATGCAATCTTGTCAATCTATCTCTTACATTTACAGTGCAGTACTGCCTGAAGTGTGGCCTTGGTTCAGGGTCCCATTGGGCCAAGTAGGGTACAAATAAATGATCTTCTTTCTTAAAGCAGGTTTTGAAGCCAGAGAAGGTCTTGCTGTGCTCACTGCAAAATAACATGCTTCATTTTACAGTGTGGGAATCACAGAATCATAGAAGAGCTCTGGTTGGAATGGATCTTAAAGATTATCTTGTTCCATCTCCCTTACCATGGGCTTTCACTAGACCAGCTTTACGAGGAGAAGTTTACTGGGAGAGAAGCAAATACAGCAAGATGAAGCAGAAAAAGCTGCTGCTTATAACAGCATTGTTGGTCAGAAAGCAGACAGCCCCAAGAATGAATTCTGGCTGCCCTCGAGCTGTTGGAAACTTCTGAGTGCAGGCTGTGGCAGGAAATAAAAAAGCACATTGAATAAATCACTTGATGCTCTGATTAAGAGGCATGGGACTGTGTATCATGTGATAGTTAAAGCTGTAAGCTCCAGCCTTGAAGATATTATTTGGTACATGAGCAGTCTGAATGGGCAGATGGTATTCATGAGCGGGATTACTATTTCTAGCAAAACAGGTCAAACCAAGTCACTTAGAAATGGCATTAAAATGTAGATTGTTATCTGTGAAGGTGTGTGACTTTTAAAAGAGGGTTAATGAATTGGGCTTATTATAATTGCATATTTTTCAACAACAAAAACATTCTGCATAGCAGAGAAAAGTTTTGCCTTTGTTTCCTTTCTGCCAGCTAACTACACACTCGTTTTCCAGCATGGAATTTGCCTCCAAATAGGAATGGATCAGCTGACTAGTACTGACCAAAAGTATTCATTTTCCTACACTATGGAGTAAGGCCACAGGCTGAGTGACACCATGTCGTGAGTGAGAGTAAATGCTGCACACAATGTGTGGTTTGCTGACAATAATGCTTATCCTTATAAATATTACCCAGACTCACTTCCTCATGGCTTTTCTTTTAGCAGGCACCTTCATGGGTTGCTGACTGTTCTGAGCCAGGGCTTAAAGCAGGTTGCATAGGCAGCTCTGGGATGAAATTCTTTGCCCCAAAAAGGTACAGAATCTCTAAGATTAACCATGTGGCAGAGGTGCCCACATTACTTCCTATGGCAACCTCTGTCTGCTGGCTAGACTGAAGCAGAGGGTAGGAGGAACTGCTTTTGCAAACAGAGGTTCCAGAAGCCTTTCAAAACTCCTGTCTCCTCACAATGAAGTGACAGTGATCCCTGGCTAACAGCAAGAGCCAGGCAGCTGCTTGCAGGGGCAGGAGGGTGAGCTGAAGCAAGGTGCATGCAAAGGACCGGAAAGCACTTGGTAAAGGGACTAAGGGAAGGAGACATCCTTCTGCCTTTTCTACATGAGCATCAGCTCTCTGGTACCATTTCTCATAGACCCATTCCCAGCATTCTTCTTTGCCATAAGACCTCCCCAAATCCCAACACATTAGCTAAGTATTAGATGGAAATTAGCAGGAAAACATTATCTAGGTTGACTTAATGGACATGGAACACATGGGAATTTCAAGTGCTCTGCTTTGTCTCCCTGACCATGACCTGCTCAGCTCCCTACAATGTGGCCAGATGCCTCTTCAGCCCTGGGGCAGCCTCCCAGTCTCCTCGGCACCAGCTAACATCAGGCTCCCAAGAAAGCCTGGGAAGTCCCACTCGAGCCCACTGCCCCAGAAGTCTGCAGACAGGCAACGAGCATCAGCCCATGCCAGCACATGGTGCTGTGTGGTGAGAGGCAGCAGTGACTCTGCAGCTCACAGGTGCAGGGAAGGCGCTGCCAGCCTGTGTCTCCCAGTGCTGCTCTGGCAAGCTGGGCTGGCTGGGGCTGTTGGAAGAGGCAGACAGCTCCCTCACCTCAGGCAAGGGAGGAGGCAGCAGGCAACAACCTCTCAAGCCAGAGCAGAAAGAGGCCACCAGCCTAGGACAGCTCTGCTCACTTGTGAGAAACAGGGTGTCTCTTCCCTGCTCCACCTATGCCACTTCAGCATCACCAGTCCCAAGAGTGTGAGGAAATTATACCTGTGGCTTCCACCAAGCCTGTAAAGGCATGGATAAGAAAACACACAGTACCTTGGCTCCATTGGCTGTTGGAGCTGTAGTGTGGAAAAACCACGGAGCTGCAGAAGAGTGAGAGGGTAACAGAGAGAGGTGAAGACTTAAGGGACCTTGTCACAGAATTAATTACTCCTTGTAGAAGATGCTCATCATCAGGCAGCTCCCATACGAGATATGACTTCAGCTGGGCCTTCCAAGACAGTAGAGGCCAAAATCACCTTGTTACATCCACAGGAGAGGGGGCAATGCTCTCCTCATACAGTGGATGGGCTGGCTAAGCAACACCAAGAGGGCTCAGATTGCATTGGGACAACTGTGTGGTGGGCACTGCACAAACTCACAGCAAGGCAGTGTTTGCTGCAAGGGGCTTGCACTGCAGACTGATCCAGTAAAAAGTAGAAGGAGGAAGGAGAAAACAGACCATCACAATTTTATCTGGAGGAGCAAAGGAAGCCACAGCTGAAGGGGGTAAACCATGGACAAAGGACAAGAGAAAGAACAGGCAATGAAACTGTCTGGAAGTGAAGGAACTGGGAAGAAGGGATGGCAAAGGGTTTGGATTGATAGCCAATCTGGAGAGAAGGTAATCAGGAACACAGTACAATCCAGGAGCAATGCCAGCCAGCTTTGCCTCCCTACTTTTTCTTTAAATGCACTCCCTGCATCAGCCAGCTCTGCCTCTGGGGTCAGAGAGAGAGGGGCTGGTATGTGCAGAGCAGATGTTGAGCTGTGTGATCCTGAAGAGAAAGATTGTGTTAGATCAATATCATACCAATTTCCATATCAGAAGGTGCAAAAGCAAGCAACTATTTTGGCTGACTGCTATATACATAAAAGATACAATCTTGGTCCCAGAGTAGGGGTGTAACAAATTTTGCAGTGACACTTTTATTCCAAGCCTCAGACTCTACTGCAACCAATCAAAATGTGCTTCACATTTCTTCTACCCATGCCCACATATGAATTTAATATGCATGATCAGAACACTTGTGAGAAACACCAAAACGATGGTTTTGGCAAGTAAAACAATACCTTTAACCACAAGACAAACACAGACTAAGCACAGCCTTTAATGTCCCTCATCCAGGCACAGGGGCCACAGAGATGGGGACAGAGAGGCTGCAGCAGTTTTCCTCTCCCAGGCACCTGCTCCTTCCTCTCTGGGTTCAGTTTTTCAGCAATGCTGGCAGTTCCTGGCAGCTGTGGCGGTCTCTGTGCATTGGCCAATGGCTGCCCTTTTAAAAGTTTCACCTGAAGGACATTCATTGATTCTTTGTTACTTACATTTTCCTGTTTATCTTTTTTTTTCTCCTTTTATTTTAACAGATTGGAAAGCAAGATATGGAAAGCAAGAACTAGCCAAGGGAAATCAGTGACGTTCCTTTCTGGGTCACAGAAACCAGAAAGGTTGCCAGTTTGTTGGCAAATATGCAAAGAACTGAATCAAAGCACATTCATTTGATGTTGCAAACAGGATTTAAATGCTGCATTAGGCTTGTGACTTCTCTTTTCACTTCTACTATCCATAATTCATTTTTTTTTTGCATGTGACTCATCAGTTAAATCATATGCATTATTTCTGCTACGTAGTGAGTTTATCTAAAACTAGTCTATCAAAAAAAGTCTCCCTGAAATGTCAGCAAAAAGGAACACCTTTTGCAAATGTGGGTAGAAAATAAAAGAGAAATAAAAGTAGGGTAAATTGAACAAGGATGGTTCTTGTATAGGTAAAATACCTGGAAATATTTTATTTCCTTTTTCACTCACATCCTATCAAGGTATGCCAATTCACCCAGAGAGAGACTAGGCACAAGGGATGCAAAGGTTATGTCTGATAGAGATAAACTTCTCTTTTATCTCTTTATGGTCTCAGTTTCTGAGCTGTAATTTGAACTGGAGATCAAGTCAATGTAACAAAGACACAAAACCTTAGTCAGACTTCAGTAGGCACAGGTCCTGAGATTCAGTTTCCAAACTTTCCGGTTTGTGGTTAGCATCAGATGTCATAAACTGTACCTCTATTCTTTTTAAAGGGTTCAGTGGTCTGAAGGGAGAATAAGAATACCAGTGACGAATAATGGTACGCAGGCAGTTAGGTTTGCTTGCTCTTTTTTGCTTCCTTCCTTCATTTATCAGATTTTATTGTAAATTCTAGCTCATCTCTTCACACCTTTATTTGACAGCCTGCAGCAGAGAAGCAGCCTTTCAGAAAGAGAGAGAGAGAGTGAGAGAGAAATTTGAGAGAGTAATTTGGGCTTTGCAGACCATATACTCACCATACAGGTGCACCTGAGTGTCACCACCACACCTTAATACTAGTGATTCAAGGAAGCCTTAGTGTAAGTATGCACCAGGCACGGTTCAGCAAGATGGCCAACATGTAAATGAAAAATAAATAAATGACAAACTGCTACAGCTTCAGCTTGCAAAGTGTCAAGTAGCTCTTGGAAAGTGTTTAGAACTTTCCACTTCAGGTAATTTCCACAGAGGCTGAGAGATTTCAGCATGGGCAAAGTAGGTCTGTCACTTTGTAATATTGAGCCTTAGAGATCAAGGGGAGTGAGGAGCTGCAGAGCCCCTGGGCTGTGGGAGCTTTGCCCATGTGACAACTATACACTCAGTAGACATGGCTCTGGCAGTGACTCCTGCAGCCTGTGGTTTTTCTGTGGCAGATAAATGGAGGTCCCAGGCACTCCAGACTCTGAAGCATTCCTGAAAAACGCAACATCATCTGTCTTGCTTAAGGATAGAATTCCCATTTTTTAGTTTAGCTGTCCTGAGGAAAACCCTCCTTTATCTCCACAATGCAGGCAGTGAGTGAGCCTAGAGACCACTTATGGTCTAGATAACAGGATCATGGCAATAGACACAAGTGAGTTGATATCTACTGTGACACGCAAAAGGAGAAATTTCTACTTGTTACCCCTACTTTTAGTATCTGTACTGCTTGATGCTAGCTGGACAGGTTTCATTGATGCATTTATTAAAGCTGGTATATTTATCTTAGTCAATATTTACATATATGTGCTTCCATAGCAGCTGTGTACATGGCAGACTAAGAAAACTCAGTTTAAAAGCCCAAACAGAGCACAAGAGGCAGCAAAAACAATTCTCCAGGCCTCTGCAGAACCCACATCAGCCCCTTTAGTCACTCTGATACCCGGTAACTTTCTAACTTCATTATACAAACATATTACACTGATGTTGGTGTTTTATGCTGCTTCTCTTCAAAAGATTTACGTCAGGGTCTCTCAGGTTAGGGCTCACCCATGTCCTGCCCTGCTTGCAGATCCCCAGGGGTGTGCAAAGCCTCCAGTATCCAGGCTGGCCATTTATTTGTGTAGGAGCCACTGGGGGATCTGGACTCCTATACAGAACTAGTGGGCTGTGGGGCCAACCTGTGACTAGGACACTCCTCTCCCCTGCACTATTGCATGCTGTGACACTGACTGTGTGCTACACTTCAGGCTGAGAAGCTTGGGAGTTCACTAAATGGAGTTGCAGAGACAGGAGAAACTAGTCACTAAGTATGAAGAGTGCTGAGAGAGAGAGAGAGAGAGAGATTTAACAGTGCTCAGTGGAGTTGTCTCACTAAACTAATACATACCTAATAAACAGAAGAGCTGCTAATTATCAAAAGGAGTTAAGCAATGAAAAGTGGCAGAAAGCCAAGCAGCAATATTGAGCATCTTAATGCAAAGAGAAACTACTCAGCAAACACACAGTTTGTAATACAAAAGGAAGGGACAGATCACATTTTAATATGATTTGCATTGAATTAATAATCTTCTTTGCATTTTTTCTGACTGAAGATATTTATGTACATCCAGTGGATGAAGGATGATCACAGAAGTTATGTTGTTTTAAATATGTTCTTTGAAGCCAAGTGTTTCTCCTTTAGAAATAAAAGACAGGCTCTAAAAGTATTTAAAAATGAAAATTACTTACTTTCCATAAGTCTGAACTCCAGGGCTATAGTATCAGGAGAACATGCAGATATTTTCAGAGAAAAGAGAACATGCCACAGAAGAGGAACATTACGCATGCATTTCTAACTCCTGGAACTCCAGAACACTGGGCCCAAGTCACTGGTCACTATGGTTACAGACAGATGTGAAAGCTCCCTTTGAACAGACCATCAGCTGCTGTTGTTAGTGAGGCCCCCAGAGAGCCAGAGAAAGATGGGAGAAAGTGGCAGCCTTTCCCCAGCCTGCAGAGGAGGATGCCCATGGTGGTTCAGAGGCCTCTCAAAACCATGCCCTGCTAATGAACAGAAACGGTGCTGTAATGAGCAGGGATGGTACAAATGGGCATCGGGAGTGGGATTGTCCCTGAGAAGCTGATCTCATGAGAAGGCAGGGAACAAAGTGGCTTTAATATGCAGCCACTGGCACTTTAGGCAGCATCCATAAGCAAGGCTGCCATTTCCTTCAGAGGTGGGGCTGAAATGGAGGGAATGACTGAGAGCTATGGAGCCACATCCCAGTTCAAACCAGTTCTCTCTTTGCCTATGCTCTACATCATTTTGTGTTTGCGTAACAAAAGCATCCAATCAGCTCAGCAACATACAGGAATCTAGATGGTCCTGAGTCAAGGACTCCTTGGCACAAGTTATTGCTCTGACCCAAAGTGTGGGAAGTCAAAAATTAAATTAAACCCACCACACCTGGAGTGAATTTTGCCCTTATATAATGCTGTTTTTTGGAAGGAATCACTCCAAGTGATACTCCCCTGATTCTTTTATTTTTCCTGTGAGTCAGGAAGTTTGCACTCCACTTGTGACTTTCTGCCCACTTTTCCCTGGGATATGTCTGTGTATTCATGTGGATATTACACATCATTTTGCAAATTGCTCTAGCTGCACTCTTGAGTAAATATATCATTAACAGTTTTCCCAGTCTTCTTGCTGACTTGGCTAACCATTAACAAAATTATCCTTTTCACAAAGTCCATAAAGTGCCTGTAAGCACAAGGCAATGTTCTTCTCTTCAACACACCAGGCTCTGGTTTTCAAAAATGCAGGTGATAAGTTGCAGCCTCCTGAAATGTTGTTCCATTTGCACATGTGAACTAGAAATACTTAACTCGTTGCTTCATGCAAGATTTCCAGACTCCTGGGGCAACTCTTTTTGTACCTGTACATAAACCTTCAGTAGGTAAAGAGGGGCTTTGAGTATTATTTTTATGAACTATACTTGTGTTTCAGCAGCTTCCTGTGTACTGCTGGACAGGGAAGAGGCCAGAAAACAATTGATCACTAGCCTTCACCATAGAAAGCAAGTTGTGGGCAAACAGCACCCAGGGCAGGCTGGTATGAAGTGATCTGTCAAGAGGTGAATGAGCTGTTTTCCTCAGGGCAAACCTCTTGGGGCTGTAAGGATTCCCCGCACTACAACACAAACCACCATGGTGGACATCACAGATGGTCCAATAACTAAGGAGTGATTTCAGTTATTCAAATTTTAAAGGAACATAACATACACAACATGGTAAGCAAAGATGTAGAGGGAGAGAAAGCAGCAAGATATTTTCTAGGAAAAGCTAAGTCTGTTTCATGGGTACTCCTGCATCTAGAGACATAATCTGAATTTTACACAGCCCTCTAATCAAAAGGCACTGCCAACTATGTCCAGGGAACTAACAAATGTTGGCTTGTTTGGAAGGAAGAGCTGCATCACTACAATTATTTCTGATGGCCCTCTTTGCCTAGAAGGTACATGCCTTAAGAAGGACTCCTTGGTATGTACATGGAAATGAGGAAGAGCTTGACTCATGGACCTTGTCTGGAGGACTCACCTCATGAAGAAGCTGCATGTCTGTCTTCCTTAAGGGTGTATTTGGGGAGACTGTTTTGAGAAAAAAACTGTGACAACTTCTTCTCTGAGGAGGAACACAACACATGCTTACATATCTCATTATTGTCCAGATGCATTTCCCAAGTCTTCAAAAAATGTTCTTCTATATTGTGTGGCAATGTAAAGACTCATGGACTAACCATCCAGGGAGGGGAAAAGTGAAATTCTGGGAGAAGCTACATGCCTCATGGCTTTGGTACTAGCTGATCTTAGAACCATCTAAAGTGGATGGTATCTTCATTGCCCCAGCCTTCTTCTCCTTCATCCTCTTCTGGCCCTGCACTGCCATCAGGACTGCCCCAGCTCCCCTGACTGGTCACACAAGTAGCAGAGGGCAGAATGGAGAACTGGAGACTAGGTGGTGGGAGGGGCATGGAGAGGAAGGAAGAGCTCTCCTTCTGCTGGCAGGGAGGTGTTGTAAAAGCTTCATCACCATGTGCAGCTTTGGGTGCTGGGAAATGTGCAAACACTTTGGTAAACATTGGTATGAAAAAAATAGTTGGGGTCACAGGGAAATCATTTCTCTCTCTAACTACCTTCAGTTGCCAGACTCCAAAGTAGCATACCAATTGTTGTGAAAGAACGTTGACTTTCAAGTTGCAGGCTACGTTTCAAGTCTGAGAAGATAAGCCTCCATAAATGTACTTATAATTTGCCTTCAAGAGAGGAGGATGTTCTGCCACTGAGAGACTGGACCACATATGTTTCCTGACCCCATGTCTCTCTCAGAGGGAAAGTAGGTGCCTTTTTCGTACAGCATGTGTCCCTAGCCATAAAACAGATGAGGAATCTGTCATTCAGAAAAGAATAAAGAAGGTTGAAGTTAAAAAAGAAATTCCATGTCATAAAGATCTATTTTACATCTAGAAGATGCAGGCAATAAAGCTGTGAGTCACCCTTAACAAATTTGTCTACTATTTTGTGACTAATGCATTAAATTATATAATTCACAAATGTCCAGCCCTTTAGGATTTTACTAAAAGCTATTTTCTGATTCAGAGATAGAGATAGAAAAATGAAGTGAAAAAGCAGGGCTTTTTGGAGAAAGGGAAGCAATCAGCACTAATGAATTTATTGTGCAAAAGCCCACGTGGTTGAAGAACTACGCACGTACACACACATCTGGCTGCTTCAGCTGTCAGTAGTCCTGAATGCAGCTTGCTGATGCCAAACAGAAATCTGTATCGATACAATAGGGGTTTTGTTCATTTTTATAATATTTGTTAATTTTTATAGCCACAACTGTAGCAACAGAAAACAAACAGCTAGGTTTTCCAAGAGAAAGTTAAATTTGAACATAGTTAATCAAAGTCCGTGCTGAACAACTCAGCTAATAGGTTGGCAGAGCTTACCTACTGAGTCACAAAGGCACTGCTCCAATATTTGCAATGACAACAGCTGGGATATCACTGCCAGAAGAGAAGAAAAGCTCATTCCCTTTCTGATCCACATCTCTGGCCCCTGAATATAGGTCAGAAGCGTGTGTACCTTTGTTATTGCACACACTCAGCACATTGCAACGCCAACAGCAAATTTCAAGAAAATGTAACCTCAGAGTTAGAGACACATAAGAAGCAAATCTTTATCTTAAAAAAAAAAAAAAAAAAGTAAAGTTGTGAGGAGGGCACACGTGGTAAGTGGGTAGAAATCATTAAATAGATTCACCTTAGGTAAATAAGCTAAATCTCTGCCCAGCAATATATACAAGTTCATGTAAGAAAACCTTTGTCTGGTGCCTGCAAGGAAAAGACACAATTAAGCTGAACTCTAGATGCAGGTCCCTGGCTGTTGGGATGCAATGCCAGGGCTCATAATTATTTATCTTCCCTTCACTCTGTTCATTAGCACTCAGTACTTTTCATGCTCTAGGGCTGTTGTCTCAGCCATGTCAATTTGGATGGGTTTGCCCCTGGTTTCATAATATTTAATTATCTTTCATAAAACCCAGCTCTTGCATTCATGTGGTCAGTGAAGAAACTCCACTTCCCCTTTAAAAGCTACTCATATCCTCAGAGTTGCAGATCAAAGCACAGAAAATAAAAGTGCTAAAGTCTCAGAAAACAGAAGCCTGAAAAAAAATTATTAATCAGTATTTTCAGAAACATCATGAAATTTTAAGCAAATGTTATTATTTTTTATGGGAAGACTGATTCATGGCTTTTGGGTCTCCAGTATGATAAGCATAAGTTTACATAGCCTTCTTCCCATGGCAGTGAACAGGAGGTAAACAATTCTCAGTATTCTAAGGTTGGTTAATATCACACACAACACAGAAGAATTTTACACCAGAGGCATAGCTGATGACATATGTCTATTTTATAAAAAATTAGATTTTACCATAAATATATGATTCCTTAAAAATTCCACATTGAAGATTTTAACCTTTGGTTAGTGATTCTAAATTATAAAACTCTAATTTTAAAAATTACACTCTGAAAAGAAAATGCAGTTCTGGAAAAGCTCTTAAAAAAAATCAGTATGCTTCAAAAATTAATGTTAAGAAAGCATCCTGTTTAGTAGTTACTAAAAGTAATGATTTCCAACTAATTTTTAAATTCCTTGCAGATTGCATTGTTATTTCCTGATTATGATCATACTATGAATAAACCAGGAAACGCTACAGAAAAAAATAACGAGTAATACGTTTCAATTGTAATGGGGAAATTGTATTTTCATTGGATTATTTGCAAGGACTGAATTAAATGGATTAGAAAGCTATTTTGAAAGGACAAGTGAGATAATTTTACATATTTCTTTTTCTTCTAAGTAGAGGCACTCTGTGGAGGCATGTCTTGCAAGCGTGCAGTGTCTGGTTCTGATAACAACCCTGGGCACCCACAGAATCTGCCATTTTTAGATCAGTGTGGTACATTTAACACAACAGGACACATCAAATGAAGAGCAAGATATATTCATCTTAGTGCAGAGTGGGTAGTTTGAGATGAGTTAAATGAAGTTCTGATTCTATACATGCTACATTTTAATTGCGTGTTGTACTTTGCATATGAAAGAAGACTTGGTTTACCCAATGTTTATGCAACATTTTTCCTCATTAAGAATTTATTAACAGTTTCATCAGCACTGAAATCACAAGACGGAGAGGCAAAAAAACACTGAAGTCCATTTAAAACCATTAATTAGCTGGGCAATCTAATTGTTCATTCACAACAGCTGTTGCCTCCATGGGGTTTCAGTGATCAGCTGTGAAACAAACGCACCCTGAAACATATTAAAATAAGAGAAAGTTGGGGGGGGGGTGTTTTTTGTTTGTTTTTTGTTGGTTTGTTTTGGGTTTGGGTTTTTTTTGGTGAAGGAAACAATCCCAAACAATCTTCAAAGGTGGAAAAATTTCATGAAGGCATCAAGTACATAAACCTGCACAGTCAAAATTGCTTTTAGTTTTCCTGAGGAGCATTTAGAACACTGAAAATGTCTCCTGCTGCTACATGATTTACTTCCTCAACAAAAAACACTTTGCTTTTCTGAATCACAGCCATGTGGGGCTTTACTGTATACTGCAACTCTTTGTTTGATCCATAATTATCCGATAGGATTTGCAGCTTTACCCTCTGTTCCCCCTGAAAGCAATGGGAGCGGTGTTATTGATTTCAAGGACATGCAAGTGTCAGCAGCTTTTCCATCCACAGCAACTACATACATGCAAGAACACGCCACTTCAGGCTTCAGTTACTTAATTCAAAGTCAAGTGTAGAAGAAAATAGTGCATCTTTATCTAGTCTGTACTTCCTGCTGCCAGTGAAGACGGGCAGTGACAATGCTGGCTGCAATTTCCCTTTTTGCCTGAAGACAGCAGGTCTTAGACAGCTTCTACCTCTGCAGAGAACCAGGTGCTATTATAGGCCCTGTGCTACTGCCTAGGTTGAGAGGACTTTTGAACCAAGAAGGTTTCAGATATGAAGTCCTTTGAAGGATAATGACCTACATTTTCCTTTGAGCAGAGGCTGACTCATTCAATTGTTTGCACACTGTGACTGAGGAATAGTGGTAATTTCAGCCAAAAAACACTAGCCAGCTAGTGTAAATCACACAATGTCAATGATGTGTCTTGCTTTTAAATGTAATTTTAAAAGTGGTCTGCTCATGCAATCCTACCATTCTTGTCTTAGCTGGTGCAGGATGTATTGATGAGGACAGATTTTTTTCATGTCTATTCCAGAGGGAGCATGAATCACTACAGTAAAATCCAAGGCTCTCCTTCCCTCCCTGCAGATGATCACAATTCCAGGAAATCCTTTTTGTGTCATCCCTTAGTAGTAACTGGAGATCAACCTCTGAAAACCTCTGAAATCTCATCTCTTCAGGCAAGACCATATAGCTGGAGAGTCACATTTTCTCCACTACCTCTAATGAGCAGGTTTAGAATACAGTCAACATATTTGAAAATAAAATACCTTCCAAAATTACAACCCTAACTCACCTAATTCTGTGATAACTTCCACAGGAAAAATGTGTTCACTTGTCCCTGCTTCCCCATGGAGTAGACAGAAAGCTGTTTCAGCCTTCAAAGGACCAATGTTTTGTCCCCAAAGTTATGAGCTCCAGCTTTTACAAGCAAGCTTGTGAAAGAGTCTGATGTTTGCTGATATTGCCTAATTTGTTATATACTAACATCAGAGGCTTAGAGAGCTTGTCAATCAGTGGCTTTTATGAACACTTAGTTTTAAATTTTCCATCATCCTACAGGCTGGCAATTTTTCATGCAGTAACTTTTAATATAAAAAATGTTCCTAATTATTTTGGAAATTAAAATATTAGAGCTGAGTATGCTATTTGGTTCTTTGTAAACAGAGTACAGAAATACCCATGAGCATGATTCTACATTCTGTTCCTGATCCCTGTCTAATAATGCATATTTGCCTTTGATCTCTTCAAGCTTCTGTAGGTAGATCTGTAGGTGAGAATGTTGGGATTTTTTTACAATGTATTTTTATTCTGTATGAATATATATATATTCTGTATGAATATAATTCTGTATTAAATCTGTGAGCTTGCTTTTGAAAAACAGAAAGCAGCTAATTATGATTTTGCTGCCTTTCATATTTGCTTGAGTTTTCAATTCTGAAATTTCAAATTTACTTGGAACCTTGTGATACACCAATTCTGTACAAGGAAAACCCACCACCTCCCTCTAGATCCCTGTCCTGATTCTGGGACTGTCTAGAAAAACTGCCTCATCTCTAGTCCCATTGTTTTTTAATATTATGAAAAAGAAGGAGACCTGCTTTGGGAAATTAATCTCAAATGCATAATAAACTGTTGCTACTCTGTTGTGAAGAAGTGGAAGTTATTAAAGTTTTTTCACATGCTCTGATAGAACAGCTTACATTGCTACCATAACTCTGTTACACACTCAGCAGATTTTAGGATTTGTTTTACAAATACATTTGTTTCCAGTTGCCAGCCTGATCCCTGAAACAGGATATTCTAGAAGTGCAAGTTACAAAGAAAGCAAGGAAAGATAGTGTTTTACTCTCGAGCAAACAAATAGTGTTAGGCTGGTGTGAGAAATTTTACCTTTGAAAAAACATTTAGTTGTTCAAAGTAAAAAAGAATAGCATCTATTCACAAGAGGGGCTAAAATTCTTTGGGACACTGAAGAGAAGGAACTAGATATATTTTCCCAAGAATATTGGCCAGTAACTTCTTGCCAGTGAAGGTGGCTTAGGAGTGTTAAATGTACATGCACAGGCAGGTGCATTGACAAGTCATGCTGTGCCTTAATATTTGAACTGTCATTGTTTATCTGTTTAATAATATGCAAAACCTGCCTGGGTCATCCGAGGCCGTGGTAGCCAATGAGACCACAGAAGTTGCTCAGGCAGGCATTTAATCTTGTTATCCAGGTCAAAACCCCCAAAGGTTTGAATCCAGACCTGGCCAACAACAGCAGCTTGGAGTGAACTCCTAAACTGAGATCCTTAGGAGGAAGAATAAAGCAGAACTGAAGACAAAGACCCTGCTAAGATACTGAGAGGAAACCTGGTCAGTAAAAGAGACAAAGTGTGAACTTTTCTGTTCCTTAAACACTACAGTGAATATTTTAATATATCCCCTAGCAGGGATAAATACAACCCATAGTATTTTAGTGGAGGGGAAAAAAAAGACAACCACAGAACAGTTTTCAATGAATGAGGCAAAAAATAAACACCTCCTCCAGATATACAAGACTGTAATAGTGCAATCTCCCATTGAGATTGCTGTTAACTGGATAGAGGGAAAAAGAAAACAAGGAGGAAAGAGTGAGCACTAGATTTTGTCAACCAGGTTTCTAGAAAATTCAAATGTGAGTCAGCGTGTTTGCCAGCTGCCATCAGCCCCAGAGGAAAAGTCTCATAGCGGCTGAACTTCCTGCAGCTTCTGAAGAGCCATGGATGGTAAAAAAATGGTCAGCCCTAGAGCTGAATGCAAGATGACTTATTCTGGGATTTCACAAAAGACAGCGGAAGAGAGGGAGTACAGTCCAGAGGGCCAAGTGAAAAGCAGACATACAGATGTGCTTGGAATGATGTTCTGACTGGTACAGGAACAGCTCAACAGCACAGAGTATAGCAGCTCATCTTGCAAATATCTATGAGTTCCTAGGCTTGACCTAGCAGGCAGTGGTTCCATAGTACTACTCCATCATGAAAAGATGCAGGTGAAGAGGTTTCCTGCACCCAGAGAGTCATCCTTTCATCTCCTGTAGGAGATACTGTCACCAGTACAGGTTCTCTCAGACCCAGGTCAGAGTCCAGTCACACAGCCCATTGAATCAGCTGCAGCAGGGAGAGAGGGAGGAATATTTTAAGGCAGATCTGTCATCACATGTTTGTAACATGAGGGTACAAACTTAGTTGCTCTGCAGTGCAAGTCCTTGCAGCTCTGGAGACTTACTGTGTTGACACTCACTCTTGACAAGCTAGCCCAAGATGAGTTCTCTTGGATAGCAGTTTATTCAGATTAGTGCTGCGATGGAAGCAAGCACTGCAGTGATCTCACTGAGCTTTCATTCTTGAGCATGAAGTACATTGTGGGGAGCACACCTGTTTTATTAAAGCATAAGATTTCTTCTTTCTCTTCCTGTATTCAGTGAAAAGTATTCGCTTTATCCACTGGCTTTGGATTCCATTTTTATTTACTGTGGACTACTAACTCTTCAGGTTTTGCACGTTGCACAACAGATGATCCTATTAAATGTGTTATGTCTAATAGCCTGAGCACTGTTAAATGAAATTATAAAGGCCTCAGACAAAAAAACCTCTAGTATTTTTAATACTATTATTAATATTAATAATAGTATACATGGTAGGTAATGCAATTAAACTATTGGACATGAACTGTTCACTACAAATGGAGTTACACAGAATGTTTAAGCAAGTAGAATAATAACTTGATTCTGCTAATCAGCCAATTTCTGTAATGTATGAAGAGGCTGCAGCTTGATACTCCTGCTTTATAAAAGAATCACTTTGCAAGATATACTGAAACTCAAAATGTCATACATATTGATGCAAAAGAGGAAAGTACCATGATATATGACCCATGGCACCATGTAGAACCTGACATGCATTAGGAAAACATGGTCTGCATCTAAAATGAATAGCTTCTATGGATGACTTCTGTGAATAGCACTTGAAATCATGACACAGACTGACTCAATATACATTAAATTCACCACCAGATCCTAAGAGTTGCCTTCTGTCTCTTTTCAACCAGTCAAATGTTGGGCAATTAGGAATCAGTGGTTTTGTCTTCTGGTGGAAGCACACAGAGGCCGTGGCTCACATGAAAGGGAAAGCTTCTTCAAGTTCTCAGTCATACATTATAACATAGACAGAAAAAAATTCAATGCTGAAAAAATATAAACAAAGCCTTGAAATGCTCAGAAGGCTTTGCTTTTACAGGTGTGACATTATACCTGTAAACATAACCCCCAGTACTTAGCCAGGCATCTGTGAAAAGGTGCAGTGACACTGGAGAGGAAGTCTGATGGCTCTAGGCAGGTCACAGGAGCTAAAGAGAGCATTATTTATCTTGTCTTAGGGGGTGTCCAAGTTGAGAAGTAGTAATCTAGTTCTGTTTAATCCAATTATTGCATCTAAATTACTGCTTAGATATTGAATAAATCCTTCCCAGCAAAGAAAATATGACCTTTTTTGTTTTTTTTTTTTTGTTTGTTTGTTTGTTTGTTTGTTTCATACAGAGCAACAAGCTCCCTCCCGCTCAGTAGAGTTTACTGTGTAATTTTCTTCTGGCCATGATGTTCCTGTGGTGTGCACATCTGCATGCTGACCATGAACTCGTTTTGTGTCATTGAACAGCAAGGAGGCAGTAACAGCCCTCTCCTTCTTCAATTTTTATCTCTAGTATCAGGCACACAGAGTTGGACTATCTGTGAGCCGGCTTGTTTTCAGCCACAAGAGGAAGCAGAAGGAATGGTCTAATGCTCTAAAGCAGGAACAGAGAACATACAGGCAGCCAACTTCTGCCACCCACCACAGGCTACTTGTGCCTTGGATATAAGAGCATGTTGCTGAAGAAATCCCCAAGATCACTTTTTAATTTAAAAACGTGTGAGTTCACAAATTGTAACTCTTCTTCCTCTGTTTGTTTGCCCCATAACTGTGAATACCACCACTGACTTCTCCTCACTATCTGCAAGTAGATTTGCATGAACCTTTTAAACTGAGGTTTCAGATTAATATCACAGGAAATGTAAACGTTTTTAGATCTGAAGCAATAAACCAAATTTGAGGCAATGTATAAAAATCCTAAAACTTCTGCTACTGGAAAAACACGGTACTACTCAAGAAGGAAGTTTTTCCATAAGGTACTGAGCCAAATTTGTAATAACATACATAGATGAAGGAAAGAACCCTGTGATTCAATACATCATTTTTACCTGTATATCTGACAGCATATATGCAGACAGACAGGTTACATATATTTTTCAAAACCCATGCTTTCTGTTCAATATCATTGTTTTCTCTAAAAAAAATGAATTCTAACATATGTGATACCTTATACAAACTCAAATTAAGAATAATTGTAGTTAATAAAAGTCACCCAAAGCCAATAAAAACCATTAACAATTTTCCTCCCTAAAGATAATAAGCGTTCTGTTAAGATTTGGGACGGTACAAGGTAAATGTTTTCTGTTTTCTTTAAAATATTAGAAGGATATCCGAATCTCTGAAGATTTCTCTTTTAAAGATGGTGGTGACTTCATTCCTGAACTTTTTTTCATCACTTCTCAGAGTTTATTAGAGACAGACACAGTTTCCACTCCCTTCTCATCAGCAGCATGATGGTGAGCAGCAACATAAACAATCCACACCCCTAGCTGCAGTGCAGCAGACTGCAAACACAGGAAGCTCTTGGCAGTGGCTGACCTGACCTGAGGAGAAAACTTATGAGTCATGCAGCCTTTGTTGTTTTGAAGATTAAGTTTGTACTCTCCATGAGAAGGATTCTCCCCCATCCTTTGCCTCAGGAGGAAAATTGGAACATGAGCCTGTTGGAGTATGAGCATTGAGAGAGGTCCTTGTGCAAAAGGTTGTTTTAAGAACAAATTAAAGCATGTGAAAGCAGTTGATTGCAACATTTTGTTAATCTAGAAATTGCTTTTTAGTGCTCAGTTTGATAGCTCCATTCGTTTTTTGAAACATAGAGATTTAAATTTTCAGTCTTGCATTCTATGTCTTGAACAATAGCTGCTTGGCCATTCTGTAATGGAAGTTCCCCAGTTTCATTCTCACTGAAAATTACAAGCTCAATAAATTATCTAAAACACCATTGAAGTTTAGAAAGCAGAACAGAAGAGCCTTCTAATCTCTCTCAGCTTGCAGGAATTTTTTCTTCCTGAGAATTTGCTATCACGTTGGCCTGGGGGTCAGTAACTCTGACAAAGCCAGAACAAGGAAAACGCTCAATTACCCAGACTAAGAAGTAGTGAATTTTTTATGCTTTCCAGAATTTTACTGTAAAATAAAACACATTCAGAATAAGACAGCAAAAAGGAAGTGATCATTCCAAGTACCTTCAAAGACATTGAGAGATTGTATCTGTAGCCTGCCTAGAGACACAGGTCTTTACAGCATGTATCCTCCCCACAGGTTTCAGGGGTACCAGAGAGTGCTGTGTGATTTACCTTTCCTCAGCTCTTAGGATGGGAACTTAGTAACAGGAGTGATTTTGTTTCTATACAGACAGCAATACCTGGTGATACTCCCACAACAGTTAAAGGTTTCCCACTACCCCAAAGTGTACATCTTTGGCTGCTTCCCTCTATCACTGGATGACGTCAGAAAGGTTGTGTCACGAGTTAAAAGATTTTTACTGTACTGCCTTTGAAGTCAATGTTAGCATTTTCATTTTTCTCTGTAAAAATGACAGCAAATTTCTGGTAAAGTGTTTCATCCCTTTGGAGTTGAATTTTTAAAAAATAAATGCTACAAGGTGAAAAGTTCAAAAGCTCCCTCCCCCATGCTTAGGGAACTAAGCTAGTCCCAGTTCCTAATGCTCAAGAGAGAAGATTGTAATAGAAATTAGTTACCCACACCTAGCTATTGCTGCTCCCCACTGTCAGGGATGGAACAAAGGAATAAAGGGGAAACAGGACTGCACTCAGTATGGCAACACTTAGAGAGGCTTTGCATGTGTGTGAATCATGGTTTCACTGACAACTGATGTAAATCAGTGTCAGTGACATCATACAGCCCTAAACGATGTCCATCAGGCTGCCTGCTTCCCTGCAGACACGCCATCTGTTTCAGACGAGGGTGCTAGCGGCTCGAGTCAAAGCCTATTGAAGTTACTGGAAAGATTCCCATGAATCTCTGCCTCTGTGACTCATCCGGAGCTTATACAATGCACAAAATGTCAGGCGCACAAACTGCACAGTGCATACACAACAGCTAAAGCCTAAATCAAACACAGAGCAGCAGTCAGCTTTCTCACACCAACGTGTGCCAGGATTTGGTCTGCTAAAACCGTCGCAGCTGCAGCCTTGTATAGCAGAGTACACAAGAGGAGGATAAAATTCAGAAATACTGCCTTTTACTGAGAGGACTTTGGGGGACAACAGGACTCTCTTAGAGCCAGAGGAACCAGTTCTGCATCTTGAGTGATACTACCATCAGTAGGGATGATGTGCCTAAAAGGAAAAACATGGGTCACAGTGCCTGAGTAAATCAAATACCACAGGAGAGGTGGGAGGAAAGAATCTCTGAAAGAGCAATAAGGCTAGGCAGAATTCAGTGACAGTGTGTAAAATGGGAGGATGACACAAAAATAGTCAGCTGTATTTATAGATTTAACTTGTCTTCTCTAAGTAGAGATGACAGTGTTTTTCTTTCTCAAGATTATATAAAGGCACTCGGTTCCCTGTGTGGAGCTTCCACTGAAGTCAGTGTGAGTCATTTGTGCAAGCTGCTGGGAAATACATTCCCAGGAGAGCTAATTATTGCATATATCATAACGAGCTTGCAGAAGAGGCTTTATAAACATCTGCCACTGTTTCATTTTCTCCAGCTGAGGAAACAGAACAACTGTCAGCCTAAATGACATGGTTTGGTATTTTCCACAAATTCTGAAAATAAAACAGTGAAGGGCAAGTCCTGATCATACATTCAGTTTTCAAGTTACTTTCAGGTAAAATGTGTATTTTAAAAAGCAGGCTAACTTTATCTCCAGTCCCCCATCAGAACAGGCAATTATTAGGACCTCTTCTCTCACTTTATGTACAAGAGACAGCAAAAAGACCTCCCAAGCCCGGATTTACTCTTGGACTTGCATAAAACAGAACATTCCACCAGTGCTAATTGTTCAGCAGAAATCAATGAGGTGAGAAACATAAAATTTGAATGTACAAATCCAGCAAAACAGAAATGAGGTTTTATTAAGGACAATGCTTATGTGCTGCTCTCCATAGATTAAAAAGTCTATTGGCCTAAAATTTATGGCCTAAAAATTTATGGCTAGAATCTGTCCTGTCTGCAAAGACTATATTACATTTATAAATCTCTAGAGCATGAGTTGCTTGTGATTTAGTCAAAACCTTTAAGTGATCAAGCTCTTTATTGATCAAGTACTGAACATGAGCCTTATGTATGGCAATGGAGATGTCTGTCCCAGCATTTGCAACAGAGGAGGCTCTATGGCAATCCTGAGCACTTAGCTCATAGAATAGATACCAAGTTTGTTCTTATTTTCTCATTCCAGGAGGGAGAATGAGAGGCTACAGGCAGGAAACCGGAAAAGGACTTCAGAAATCAGCGAGATGGAAAATGAGGGCAAAATCTCAAGCAGAACACCTAATACTGAAACTAAAATCTGGGATTTGCAGCAAAATATTTCTGGATTAGTGGTTCTTTATTTTCCTCATACTCAAGAAATCGCTTCTCCTGAGGGACTTTTCTTGGGGGTGAGGAAAGCAGTTTGACATTACACTTTCTCCATATGAATTGCAACATACTGAGGGAAGAACATCTCTCACTAGGTACAGCCTGCTGAAAAAGAGTTGTGATAAAAGCTTGCACTCATCTTTACTATCTGGTACCAGACAGTGAGGGTGAAATAAAAATTATAGTTCATAAAAAATATTTAGCAAAAAATAAGAAAGGGAATAGGGATTATGTGATTTTTCTCAGGCTGACAATGTTTCTCTTAGTTGATCAGTTGTCCTAGGAAGGCCTTCCGTGTACACACTTTCCTGATAATTTGTCAGAGGAAGATGCAGTTACACACCTGTCCCCTGCACAGCTTGCTTTTTAGGCAGTGTAGCCTCACACAAGCAAAGTAGTCCTTATTCATCAGAGCAAGGCAGCAGAACAGATTGACTGGCTCAATAGCTATTTTAAAAAAATAATCAAGCTGATCTATGTAGCTGTTGTGAGCTTCAGCATCTGGACAGTTTTTTATCTTTTTAACACTTCATCGTCTTTTACACAGTAACAAGACAATGCAGCAAATCTGAAACGTTACATAAATAGAACAGAAAATAGACTCAGGGACTAAAATGGCTTTGGATGCCATCTTTTGCTGCTGGTTGCTTTGGACTGAGCCCCATTACCTTAGAAAAACATTGAACTGACTAAAATACACTATTTGATTTTTGTTTTGTACAAACACTCTCTGAAGTCCTTTCCATATCCATGTATTCTGACCATGAACCAGTGTAAGTGGTTTCTTTACTCCAAAGAAATTAACTGATATTAAATGGAATAGGAAAAAATTATATTTAAGTTCAAAAAAACAGTAGCTGTATCTACCCCTAGGGCATCTCTAACCCAAGAACTTATGTTGTCCTCTCAAACACTGTTCATAGGGGAGAATTCCACTCTATTTCCATTTTGTCACAAACTGAGAATGCAGCAAATACAGAAAGGCATTTTCCCAGTTCCAGGAAGTTTGCTAGGTCAGAGCAGGTTTGGGCACAACTCAGATCTGGCTTTTTCCTTTAAAAAACATTAGTAGGCCTAAAATGTTCCAGATTTTAAAAAAATCTGGAACAGAAGTATCATTCTGCACTGTGTAGCAGGTATCTGGGAGCATTTGTTATATTTTTTACTGCTTTCCAATCCATGTGCCTCAAAATTATGTGGGAAAACACTGGCATCAGAGATTATCTGGCCAAACTGGAATATTACTGTCTCACTCTGGCTCTGTGGGCTCACATGTGTGCACACAAACACACGGCTAGCTTCAGTATAAAGCTGGCTGCAAAAGAGGCAGGAAGGTTCTTTGTGTGGGTTCCACCAGGAGTATTTATTGCTTCCACACTGTCAAAGGTTCCAGGTGCAAAGACAAGAACAACAGTGAACTCAGAGGTTTTATCCAGAGGGATAAAGGGGGTCTAGGGAATGGGGACCAGTGGGAAAGCTCTGGGGGAGCAGTAATGGGCAAGGGGCCAACATCCAACCACCAATCCAGAACTGGGGTAGATTACCAAAACAGAAGGTGGCACGTTGGGAGAGGTTTCTTTCTCTCCTCATGAATGCTAAGTCTTTGGCACCAGAGACTGTCTTACCAAGAGCTCTCTCTGTCCATTGTGCCACGAGCTAACTGGCCACCACACTGGCAGAACTCCAAGTCCTATGAAATATATAGCACAGGCTGCACCTAGTATTTTACCACTGTATTTATAGAATTGGGATATGGAAAGATTTAACCAGGAGAAGAAACCACACTCTTATTATGGCTTGACCAATTCAGAAATTACAAAGTCTATACCCACACTGCTCAAAGGATTGTCTGAGACATTTTAAAATTTTTTTTCCCCTGCAGTTTGCTTTGTTAGCAGAAGGAAAATAAAGGGGTAGGACACTCAGCTGAGCTGGGCATGCCTATGATGATGGATGATGGGACTAGTTGCCAAAAGCTTGTGCACAGTGCAGCAGCCTTACAGAAAACCCTGTATGTGAGTGCCACGCCATGAGGCACTGCCTGGACAAGGCTTTTTCAGGACAAAGCAGAGCATTGTGGGTCCCCGTGCTCGGAAAAAACCTAATTCACGTTGGAAGGAATGCAGAAAAGGATGCTGGGGATCTAAAACTAGCTTATAAGAGGAAACTAAGCCAGCCAAGCTTGTTTCATTAAAAAAGGTCTGTGAGGGCATATGATAGCTTTTTGTAAAAGCACTGGAAAGGGACACAAAGAGTGGGAAAGAAAGTCTTAAACAACGGAATAACATTGGCACAAGAACACATGGCTGTGAACCAGCCACATAAAAACTTAGTCTGGAGTTCAGGGATTATTTCTACCCATCAATAAAGTGATGCCCTGTAGCAGACTTCAGTCAGGAACAGTGACTGGAAAAGGCCTAATGAGTTTTAAGATGAAGCTTGATAAATCCTTTAAAAGGATAATTGGACAAGGCTGTCTACAATGGCAGACAATTGGATTCTGTTTTAGAAGATTTCTCCAAATACTAAGCTCCCAGAAAATTGCTAAATGCTATATCAAATTTGCCAAACTCTCTGCAATATTTAGCCTAGAAATGTATATTCAGTTCTTGGCTTAAAAACATTGCTATTTCAAAGTGTCATATATAAAACTCATTTTGCATAGAGAAGGAAATTTAATGGCTCAATAGAGTTGAGACAGAATTATCTCTAATTTTCTCTATTTGTATCATCCCTTATTTCCAAATACTTAGATGATCCTATTATTGTAATTAAGCCTTCCATCATTATTTTGCAAGGTACTAGTAACTACCCTCATTATTTTGTGGCTATAATACAAAACACCAACTGGTCAATTGATTCATTCATTAATAAAGCATGTTGTAATTCCCAGAACCACGCCGTGAGAAAGATCTTTTAAATTGCTACACACAGAATTTGGAACCTCTCCCTGAAACACTGGAGTGGAAAAACAGCTAGGCCAGCTACCTCAGAGTTATTCCAATCCTGGCTCAAGGATCCATGATGACCCTCCAGAAGAAGGAGACGTTTTCAAATATTTTGGGTTTTTTTAACAACATTGCCATTCAATTGGCTCAGCTACATCAATAGCCTTTCAATTCCTGCTTGATAAAGGAAGGTGGATGAAAATCTTGGGATACTTGAAAGGTGAAGGTGCTCTAAAGGTGGGATAACATTTATTACAACAGCTTCCTCATAAGCACAGTGGTCAGTCCTGAAAAGATATCACAATTCCTCTCCTAAGGAAGATTTTGGATTTTATTTTTACCCCATGACTGGAACAAACAATAGGAGGATAAACATGTGAAAAATATGTTTTGCAAAGATTCATTATCAGATGAGTCACAGATCTGAAACTTCCCCCACAGTCCATTCCAATGGCTGCATTGTGGTCTGGCTGGCCAGCGGGCAGGTACTCCATGCTCTACCAAGGCTGTGGGACACGTTGGTAACCCAGGACACTGATGGCCTGACACAGCAGCTGGTCCCAATGGGCCACCAGGCAGATGGACTGAC
Source organism: Lanius collurio (assembly GCA_020086605.1). NCBI lineage: Eukaryota > Metazoa > Chordata > Aves > Passeriformes > Laniidae > Lanius > Lanius collurio. The sequence continues at coordinate 16,182,322 of JACBWW010000002.1, read as the reverse complement.
TGACACACAGGAGAGTGTGCTAGGAGAAAAATCAACATTTTGGGGTTTGTTGTGCATTTACTGTAATTAACATTTTCCTAAGAGGTTGCTTTGTTGGAACTCTGTTTGCATAGGGAGCTAGTTAATGAGAGGATCACTAACTAGTCCCAATATTACTGCTGGCAGTTGCTGCTACAGAGCAGAAAAAAGGCTTTTTCATAGGTCTGAGCTCACCTCTGCCTGAGTCTCTCAGACTGCCAATGTTAAGGTTCATTCATAACGTCTTCTTTTAAGAAAACTAACATCAATTTCTGCAATATATATTACTGATAGAAATGAACTAAACTCTCTTTGAGTTCAGCTTTTCAGGAGATTTGTTGTGAAGCACAGCCCTGTCCAGGGACCCATAAACTAAAGATCGCATAGAGCCTAGATGCCTTAATGTAGCGTAATCTCAGTAGCATGATAGCTGCTGAGAGCTCTAAAATAGATTAATAAAATGATAGCAGCTGCCTCAGAACAGCTGTTTCTCAGTCACCCACAAAGTCTATTTGGGACAGTGCCATACCCAGAGGGACCTCATCAGCATCTTTGGCCAGATTATGGCTCATCTCTGTTTGTTCTGCTGCTCTTTTTTTAGTAATGGGAAGAAAAGTGTTCTACTTCCAGAGATGGTTGTTCATCTTTTTTTTTTGTTCTGTATCCTACTAACATTTTTCTTGCTGAACCCTCCGTACCTCCTGATGTTACCATTCAAATTCACAATCACCACAGGTCCTGCAGGGAACGTGCAAAGTTGCATTCCTTTGTAGTCAAGGAATCACAGCAGAAATTCTGCGGGTCCAAACCCTGCCCAGCCTCTCCCTGCTCCCCTGGCTCGCCCTGGCTGCCCCGGCCTCAGGTTTGTCAAGCTCCCAGCCGAGGAAAAGGCATCCTGTGTCCATACGCTACCACCTAGTGGTACGTACTGCTACCGCACAGATTGCAGTGACACAAATGCCCTACAGCTTGCTGGGTTCTCAGGCTCCCAAAATTTATCTCACGGTTTCCGGGTGAAGTCTGGAGAAACGGCATTGTTCGTGCTCTAGCCAGGCACGGCTCCTGCAGCACCTTCGGGCTGCTCCCTTCTTGCTGACAGTGGTGTTTCCTCAGGCCGCTATGAACAGCAGCATCGATTCTCTACATTGCTTCTTTTCCCAAATTGGCTCTCGGTCCCACAGAGGGCTCTGCCCAAACCATCGGTCCCTCCTGCAGCAGACAGGGCTAAATCTGTGTCTGAGTACCTTGAAGGACTGCCTCAGTAGAACCTGTTGCTGTCCGGAGCTCAGGTCCACCTTCCCGGGGTTAAGCAGCCAGCTGGGCTGTCGATCTGCAAGATGGATCCAACTTTCCAAAGTGACTCCGGTCCTTTTGGGCAAACTACAGCTGTGGCCACCAGCTTCCTTGGCAGACAAGCCGTGCCTGCCCTCAGGAGCAGGACCCTTCAGCCACTGGCTACAAAACCAACTCAACCCAACTTAGGGAAAGGAAAGAAAGAAGGAAAAAGCAGACTCTAGGGAATGCCTTCAGCTGAAGAAGGGCTCCTTATCTAACACAGCACCATCAGAGAAGTTCTACCTCTACTCTTATTTTCAGGCCCTGCACTAGAAGGTGTGGAAAATGTATTAAGCGAAAGACACTGCAACATTTTAACCATTACACATTTGTGAAGATTTGAAAAGTCTATGTTTTACTGTGAGGCTATGCTGGCCCTGAGAAACCAGACAACAGTGGGTGCTTAAAAACACTCCCCAAAATACAGAGATGAAGAACATCCCATAAAAAACAAACATTGCAATAGGACAAAATATTAGATCAGACTCTGCTCCCTGATTTATCAATGTGAATATGCCATTGCAGAGCACTCATATTTGATGCTGAGATGAGGCATGTGGGTACTGACCTTAGATATTTCCTCTCTGACTAAAATGCTTTTTGTTTGCTAGTTACCAGATTTTAGAGTTGAAAGTATAAAAGAAATGTTAATTATCCCACCAGCTAAAATATGTGGTGAAAACATGCAATAGTGCAGAACTCTAACCTCAACATTCTTTGGAAGAAAAGTAGACAATTCTTTACAAAAGCTCTTGACATTTTGTTTCAGCTGATTTTGCAACTCAGCAGTTTTTCAACAACCAAGGATCACAGGCAACTAGTTGAGAATTGTAGTGAAGTACAGAAGATTATTGTTTACAGTTCTTCAGGTAATTTTTCTAAAACTTCCTGTTCTCTCTACTATGTATTTCTTGTCCTTGCTTCAAAAACTTTCACAGGCTAGTTCTATCCTAGCAAAAGGATGATTTTCTATTTCTCTTCCAGTACTTTCCCTCTGCCTCCCATGTTACCTCAGAAAAACCTTCCTCTTGCAAGTGACTAAACCCACCACTGGTACACTTTAAAAGTGTGCCATTCCCTAGTGCATCCTGGTAACTCCAACCCAGTAACAGAGGTAAGCACTGAAGGAAATGGACACAATTTTTACCTGGTTTCTTGTCATCTGGCCCAGCTCCTGCCTGCTGTTTGGGCTCACCTACCTATCACACATCTTGTTTAAGCCTGTAACCCTCCATGGATGGTGCTGTAATTTTTCTGATGTTTTTATCTTATATGCATATACACATGGGCTGGAATTTAAATCAAACCACATCAAAGCTCCTCATTGCCTTAAGTTTGATAACCTTTTTCTAGGCAGCAAAGGTACGCTGACAAAGCCTTTTCCCAATCATTAGTTTAGAGAAGGTCTGTGAAGAGTTCCATTTGTTTAAAATGCACAAGGGCCCAAAAATTTCCCATGCCCTGCTCCTTCATCTTCATGAATCTGGACATAGCCCCATAACCTGTGTGAGAACATGTTCATTCAGGAGTCTCTTGTGTCTAAGTGAGGAACAGACAGAGTTACTGAGCAGGCAGCAGAGCTATGGCTCGTGACTGTCATTGTCAGCAGAGCAGACACCGTGGGCTGACAAATGGCAATTCTGTAACCCTTCTCATACTCACGGTTTAAAGCTGATCCTGGAAGCAAGCCCATGGGGTGAGAAGCTATTATTTTCTCAAATTTAGAGCAAAATAAATGAGCAAGTCACACTGCCTGTCACAAAACTAACAACAGAAAAGGTTTGAATGAGAGCTTCGTGTTCAAGCTTCAAACATGGGATGCTCAGCACTCTCTTCCACATTTGACTTGCATAAGAACTAAGACATATAATATTCCTGAAATTGCCAATTATTTCTTCTCAAGCCTGCAAAAGTTTTACCATGCACAGCTTGCATTTCTGCACAACATTCAAGCAGAAAATGCATCCACAGGAGACCGAAGAACAAAGCAGAGGAATCAGACAAATCCTCACCAAACTTGCAACAAATGCTACAAAACTTTAACCCACGTGCTGACCCCCTGACCTCGCACTCTAACAGGCACTAACCACCACACCTTTCCTCTCTCTAACAGCTCTGCTCAGAAGGTGCTAAACACTCTTAAATTCAAAGCGGCTGCTTTTAATCCGTAATTGAAGTATCTTTCTTGTACTTCACACCTGTGCCTTAAAACTGTTTCACCTGAGCTAATAAATCACAGCTTCCCGCAAATCCGAGTTCTTTCAAATAACAAGGATTGCCAGCGATTTAATCTCTGTATCAGATCAGTCTGCTCATGGAGTTCCTCAGCCAAAAGCAGCATCAAAGACAACTTGCTAGAGTGGCACAAAACCAGGCAGCTGCCAGCAAGATTATGAAGGGAGGATGGGTTTGGGGCAAGTTTCCTGATGTTGGGCTGCAAAGAGAGAGAGAGAGATGGTGCTTGCTGGATGTGTGAAAACCCGCAGCTGTGTAAGGCTGCTGGTGTACTGATACTTCCTAAGAATGTAGAAAAGGTCATTCAAAGTGCTGGCAGCAAGTCTGGGTGCCGTGCTGATTTGGCCCCTGGGTGGTCCCACAAGGACTGGCTGAGGGTGGGTTTTCACAGGTGCCTCTCAGGAAAAAGTGAGGGTGCATAGAAGCAGCATTGGGATGTTTAATACTTGATGCTGCAGGTATTTTGTTCCTAGTGCTAATGGAACTGATTAAACCATTTGTGTTTCCTGTATAAAGGAATGCAGAAGATAGATTTTAAGGCTTGGGTTCTTAAAAAGAAAGTTATGCTTGAGCTATACTAAATAAAGGTTTTTAATTTACTTGACTAGTTACACGGATCTCAACTTTACATACGGTTCATTAGAGACCCCGGATAAAGCAGGACTGCATCTACTGGGATTTCTCATATATGATTGTTCACGCAAAATTTCTCATTTCTTCTGCTTTTATGTGCATAACCTGCCTAAAACATTTACTTCAAGACAGAGGCTAATGTCTCATGTTTTCTGTTGGTAGCCTAAAGCTCTGGTAAAAGATAAAAGAGAATGAGATCCAGCTGTGAAGTTTCAAATTTCAGCCCGTCTTTTTGATTGGAGTTCACAGTTCCTAAATTACACTTCACTGTTTGGACGCTGTAAATTAGCTGGTCTGTTCTTTGGGACAGCTCTTTTTTGTTCTCGGCAGCTCTGCTATTAAATGCCAATTTATTCGGACTTCCAAGCAGTGACCTTGCCTTTCACTTAGGTCTTGAAGACTAAAGGATTGTCATACAACGAAGTAAAGTAATTAAAATACATTCCTAATAGGCGACATCTATTTGTGTTGCGAGACAGGTCCAGTGAGAAAGGCACAGACTTTGTGTCAGCTTCCTGTGCTTGCAAGAAATATGTATTTTAGGGAGGAAATGGATGAGTTTAAATTTTACTATTCTTCAGTTTTACCACATTTGACAAATATACATCCCTGAGACCTTGCAGACCTCAAGAAAAGAAAATACCAAGTACTGCTCTCAGTTTTCGTAACTACCAGCAGTACATAACAACCCTGAATAATGAAGACAGATTTGTTCTTTAGTTTTAAATTAGGCTTTATTATGCTAAGAGACCAAGACAAAGAATCTACCCTATTAGCCAAGAACCTCCACAACTCCTCCATCATTCTGTGCTAACCAACAGAAAATCACTCAATATCTTATTTGCAGTGTACAAGCAAGTAAAAAAAAAAAATCTTGTTTACAAAAAATGGGCAAATGGCACTAAAGCCTTAACAAATGTTTGTTTGCATAAACCATATCCAAAGCAAACACTAAGTTATCTTTTACTTGCTTAAGACACTGCACTCTCCAGTAACCTCAGAACAACTAACACATGAAATTTAAGCAAATATTAGGAAACACATGTGTTGCAAATACTAAGCAGTACTTTCCTTGCCAAGTTGTGCTAAATACTACACTCAAATAGTTTATGCTTTTAAATCAGAGCAGACAAAAGAAAAAATTACAAAACCCCCCACCAAACCCCAACTCATAACCCAAACAAAAATCCATGCACACTTAGGAGCCAACTGGTTTTAAATGCATTACTGAATTCTACACATTGGACTACTCCTAATCAAGATACTGATTGATCACATGCAATAGAAAATAATTTCGAATTGTAAATACCCTCTTGAGGGCTGCAAATTACTAATAGATAATTTGAAAAGAAACTGACATTCAGTTTCCTGAGTTTGTGAGTCAGTACAACAAGTAAATTTTTTTACTTCAGTAAGAACCTGTGCACCGCCAGCATTTGAATAACCCCCAGAGAAGGGATCAACATGATTGTAATCAGATTATTTTTGATCTTCTGCCACTAGATGGTGTCCGGTTACCCGAACTGTAACCACAGCTGCGTTAATCAAAAACCAACCTTCAGACTTGCTGAGTTCTGGCTCTTACATCTTTTGCCGATGTTTTGGTTAAGTTATTTTCAAGAGAGATTTGGCTTTTCAAGTCTTACTTTTGATCTCTGTATGGTCTTTTAAATGGGAAAAGATGAAGACTTTGATGAGGATTCTTGCATAAACAGAAACAACGAACTGCAGAGCACCTTAACTGCAACCAAGGAAATGTGATCCTGGCTTGAAGTAATGCAAAATATATTTTCTAAAAGTAAGGGGGAGAACGAAAAGGAGAGTAATGCAAAGTCCAGAAGGCATAAACCAGCACCACTGTCCAATTTAGCGAGCATCAAAGGATGATAAAAGTCAGTCTGAAGAAAAATTAAGCCCTTCCTCTGTGCTTTATGCAGCTTGGTATTGTGGTATTTACCTCTCATTTGAGAGCTACTGCAGAGCCATATCGTTGAGAGGAAAGCTGCAAGAAAAAGAAAGGGTATGAGAGCGCTGAAGAAATGTGGGGTCCAGGCTTGAATGTGTAGTGGCAAAGAGCATTATCTCTTCTACCCGCATAATTAAACACAAGGACAAATGGAAAATGCAATGCTTCGCTGTTCCCAGATCTGGTAATAAATGAGGCACCAGGGGGCCTCAGTCATTCACTAGCAGGAAAACCACTGCAGATTAACTCCTAACTTGCTAAATTAATGCACTTCAAAGACTCCATTTAAGCAAGAGAGGCAAAAGAGAAGCAACGGAAAAGGAGCATTAAAATTCAGCTACGTAGAAAATTACTAGAAAATGCGACTCGAACTCAGTTGTACTGTTTGCATGGCAGGATTCAAAGTATGGTTTCATGGTGGAAAAATAACAAACCCCCATTATTACTATTAAAATGGGGGATGGAATGATTTAAAATTCAATTTTTAAAAAGTGCGTTTGAGACCCTCTGATCAGCTGTGGTGTTGAAAGATGTTTAGAGCAACCTATGCTGTGTCTAAAAGAAGTCAAGCCAGTGATGAAACTCAAGAGTATGTTTGGCTGTAATTTGAGAGAGCCCTATGAGCTTTTCCTCAGTGATACTGCATGTACAAGCACAAAGCAGACTCTTATTCTGTAAGAGTATTACAAATCAGCGCACCCACCACTAGTTGTTTTCACTGATGTCAGTCAGGTTGCACGTAGTCTCTCCTACACATCTGGAGCTTGTAACTTAGCACACTTGAAACCATTCAACAGCTGCCTGGCAATAAGATTAATTCAAAGTAATATTTTCCACAAATAACTTCAATTTTACTTTCTTTTTCTTCTCTAAAACACTGGAGCTACAGCCATTTGAGTGCTGTAAGGAGACTGCACAGCAAAGTAACAGGGTTGTGGGATCCAGTTTCAAGCATCCTAAAAAAACCCCAAATCCTCTCTGATGTCCAATTTATTTTCCATTTGAGACAGCTGCAGCTGGATGCATCTTGGGAGTTCAAGGCAGCACACTGATCCAAAATAAAAAGAATAAAACATTGTCCTCTTGCACAACTCTGGGAAGCTTCTCAAATCTTGAAAACAAACAGAGAAAACTGTACTTGAAGGCTCTCCCTTTGAAATTAGTAACTTGCCTAACCACCTGAAATGCTGAATCAGAAATTACTATAATTTAAGTGGTACTGGGCAGTTTTGTATTAAGAAAATCATACCTCAGCCATGCATTGTATTATGGCTAATCTGAGGATGATAAAGTGCAGTTAGATGGCTGTTTAATTTATTACACTAATATAGTACTTAAAGTTTAAAACATTATTTGTATTTTGCAACTTGATGGTATAGATTGGCATTAAGGAATAAATTCTGAGACTTGCCTGAAGGTGTACTGCACGCAGATGTATTTTGCTGCTGAATGTTTTGGCATCTCATGACTGGAACTGACTGTCTATTAAACATTCCATGAGACCAATTGCAACCCAGAGTAGAACAAATGCAGAATCCAAAATACAGAGATACAGAATACAAGAGATCTTATATCCAGCATAGCCTTCTGTGACACAGCAGTAGTTCTTCATTTTCCAAACCCATGATTACATTTCAGAACGCTACATTCAAATCATTATTTTGTTCATATTATGTCTTGCTACTAATTGAAATGACAGAATCTTTAATTTAAACACATTTCATAAGGCTCCCTTTCCTGTGACAACATTAATTCTGACTTCAACATAATATCAATCATTTGGATTAAGGTCCTCCTTGTCCTACTGATCTTTAGAGAAAACACTTAGCCCCATGCTGCATTTGCAGCACATGTATCTTTCCAGCAAATTCTCAGGGCTGTGCTCTTGAACTTCAGGATTCAAGACTGCAGCCTGACCCATGAGCTGCTGACCTGATACCTATGTTCATAGCCTTGATTTTAACCTCTCGAATTTTGGAAATTTTCACATCTCACTACTGAGTTTGAAGCTGCTGATGTCACTTTAGGCCAAATATTTATAAGTAGACAGTAATTTGGCACAGAATGTCTCTTGACACTGAACAACACTGGCAACCATAACTGCTCAGTGAATCGCATGAGAGGAATGAGGAGCAGATCCAGAAGGGGTCTTACTCATCATAGGTGTGGCATGGAGAGCCTCACATCCCCTCCTGCACAGTCAGTCACTACAAATTTCACCTGGTGCATACCCAGCTGAATAGTTTGACGCTGTCTAGGGCCCAGCAGAATTTCAGAGGAAACATTTCTTTTTGTGTCCTTCCCAGTGAAGCTCCCTCTAAGTACTTCTGCCTTCCTGTATCCAAAAGTCTTTCAGCTGCAGTTGGACAGTAGGAAGACCCCTGTGTTCATATCAGTCCTTCTAAAGTTGCAGTTTGGTGAATTAATTCCCCTCACACATGGGGCATGAATACAGCTCTCATTTTCCAGGGCTTCTCTCAGTCCCAGGGCTTTAAGGGAAGAGGAGTTATAGTTCTAAGAGTGCATTAGCTCTAAGAAATCGAACCAGGACCAGCAAATGTACAAATAGCTATTTTGTGTATTGGAATAAGGCTCCTAAGACAGAAATGCCAAGAGCCATGAAGAACAACTTACTTTCAGAATGACCAGGAAAAGAATAGACACCAGCTATCCCAGCTTCTGACACACATACTCCCTTAAAGGCAAGCTTAGTGTAAGTCTTCTACTACCTAAAGAAAGGGCCTCGAACCAAACCCTTTGCATAGGTGCACAGGGAAACGACAAGAAGCAATGGCCACTAGTTGCATTAAAGGATATTCCCACCGGACTTGGACTTCAACACTGAAGTGGTTCAGTGCTGAGATGCTGTCTAGAGAGGGTGTTGCATCTCCATCTTTGGAGATTTCAGAAGCTGACTGTACAAGGTCCTGAGCAATCTGCTCTCACATGGAAGTTGTACCAGTTTTGAGGTGAGGACTTGATATGCTCCAGAGCTTCATTACAATCCTAGTTTCTCTAAGAGTTTTCTAAGAAGGCCTATAGTCAACATAAACTTGAGAAATATTATCATGTGTGTTGGTAATTTTATTTGCCTTTTGGAGCCAAGGTTATTGAGGGTCAAGTATATAAAAGCTGTGGTTCTAGAAGAAAAAATTATTCTGGATAAAAATCAGTGAAAGAAACTTTTACTGTGTGTTTCTTAACTGTTGCACATTTGTTGCTTATTAAAACAATGTCTGAAGGAGAGTTTTTTTATTTAAGAACATGCTCATTCTCCTTTTGTGATTCTTCATTAAAGTAAAAGTCAAGCTCAAAATGAAAGAAATAAAAGTTGCATAACTGCAGGAACATAAATTTGTTACAGCACCAGAATGAAAATGAAGCTGAATTTTCTTGCTCCACTAGTAATAAAATACTATTTCAGAACAAACATACTGTTTGCAGAGGTTTTCAGACCCTAATGTAATTTCTCACAGGCAGTTAATCTAGCAGACAAACTACAAAACAGGCAGACTGATATGAGTACTGCCAACTTATCCCTGAAAAGTTTGGATTCCAAGGAACACTCAGTAAGGGCTGAGCTTTAAACAGGGAGCACATAAATCCCACAAGAGAAACAATTTCCTCCTTTCTGTCTTAATCAAAGGGTAACATTAAAAAAATCTTTACTGGCAAAGTCAAGGCTCTCAGGTCCATAAAATTAATCAGTAAAACCCAGCAGAGAGACAGGTGTCACAGCCAGCCAGGGTAAAGCACATGCAGATCACAGACATCTGTCATTACTGAAAGTTTTCCTGCCATGACAGAGCACAGACATGTCTGTCTGGAGGAGCTACATCATGACAAAGGTTTTTGGCCCAGAACCAAATACACTTCATTTAATAGATACAAGAGACCATATCAGACATCATACTCTGACTTATCAGTTGGGTGTAACAGTACAAAATCTAGCAGATGTGCCAGGATTTAAGCTGAAACACCTATAAAGCAAATCCCATTGGTTCTTCACAGTAAGGTCAGGTAAAAATGCCGGTCTGGCCTGCCAGCACAGAAATCTAGTAACAAGCCATATAAGTACAGAAACTGATTGCAGTACATCAGCCTTTCATTGTTTTGAAGAAATCAGTGCCATGGTTGTGCACTTTCACTTGGGAAGCAAAAGTCTAGAAGGACACTCTGCCTAGAAGAGGATGAAATGTGTGGTTTGCCATCTCCCATGTATATGTTTGAAATTACAACAGACCACTAAAGATAAATGATTAATTAGAGTGTAATCACTTAAAAATACATGAGATACATCTCCTCAAATGTTATTCACTAATAAGACAGCCTGTAATATAATGCAAGGGGAAAAATCTCATGTATACAAAATGAATCAACAGGGACCTCTGAACCCAAGCTTCTGGATAGGTTTAGCAGCCTGTTAGCACACTAATGCTTCATTGCTGTTTAGTATTAAAGGAGATCCCTGTGACACACTTGCTGTATGCAGTTAATGTACACAGAAAGCCATAGATAGAGGATCTAGTCCTGGAAAAGGTGGTGCATGTGGGTATCACTTGGGAATACCAACTTGAGGGAGCAACTGCACCATGAGATGCCACCAGTGGCTCACCAGGGTATCTGGGGCTGTGTCAGAAATAAGGGAAGTTAAGCTTGGCAGCATGTTCTCTTTCTGCTTGGAAGCTGGATGGACTATTACTGTCTTCTGGCTTAGCTGGTTAGGTGTCTTATCCACATAAAACAGGGAAGAGATATGGGAAAAACAAAACCTCCTGCTCTTGGGCTTTGCCCTCAAACAGAACAGGATCTGGAATCAACAGTGCCTGAAGTGCCTGGGATAGGATGGTTCTAGTGGGAAAGGAAGAGACTGGAAAGGTTTCTGAAATCCAGTCTAACACAGTTACTCTGCATCTTAGCCTCTCTCACCCAGCAGTACACTGCTGAACTGACTGAGGACCTCCAATACACAGTACAGCCATCATCTTGCTAATTGCTTCCCCCACCTCCCAAACTTCACACACTTCTTCATCCACTGCTATAAAACCTTCAGTTGCCTTCCACAATATTTTCCCTTTCACTATAAACCTGGGAAGCTCCTGGGAAGATTTTTCCAATGCTGCTGTGCAAGTTACTGGATGAGATCCAGAGGCACCATGTGCCATGCCCCACTAGCATCTGCACAGCAGACCACTTTCCTCATGTTGAAGGCCCTGCACTACACAGCTCCTCTGTGTGCTTCCTGTGTGTTCCAGACACTCACTGAGTAGGAAACACTGCCTGCTTGGAGCAAAAAACACCACCACAAACCAAATGACTTCTGGTGAATACTGAAGACTAAGAAGCCAAAAGTTGAAATAGAGCATCCCAATTATTTGTAGGAACGGCAGTTTGCCCCCGTTCATCAGCTCTAGAACCCTTCTGGACAAAAACCTCCTTAAGTTACTGCAGTCCCATCTGCTTTGCCATAAAGCAGCAGGGAAGGTTGTTTACTGCATTCCACTGCCAGCCAAGCTTTTTGTTTGTCAAGCAAAGCTCTAGATTCATCAATATGTAAATTTGTAGGATGCAATATACTTACTGACCTTTCACCTGTTTTACTGCCAGGCTGTCCTAAACTTATTTAGAAGATAAAGGAGATACTTCAGTTAGAGCAGAATTTAAACAAGAAAGTGATTCAATCAGTTCATGAACAATCTCCTGCCAGATCCCCAGCTGGATACTTGGGTTCTGGAGGTAATATTTCATTCTTACACACAGGCCAATCAGGGGGCTTCTCACAACTGTGTTCCTTATAGCCATACGCATTTCACATCCTGGTTTGGTCTTTTTTCTTCCCCAGCAAATTCTCCAAGGAATACATTGTGAAATACTAGACAAAAAAAACCCAGTTTGCATTTAACCATAGGTTAAACTGATGCATTGTGACACTGCCATGGAGGGGCCATTATCCTCTAGTAATCACCTGTCATTCTTAATCATGTGCTGGCAGTTAAAAATCTAATATGTTGTGACAAAACTGTGCAAGTGGATAGCTGCAGAGTAAGCAGTTTGTCAGCCTGGAACAACACAGTGGCCAGGATGCTGAGCTTCAGAAAGCTACATTGGATTTTCACTGTGAGAAAGGTTATTTGCAAGTTAAAAAACGAGTAAAGTTGGGGTTTTCAAACACCCTTCAGGTGGAAAGGTAGCCAAACCATCCCATTAAGTCATGAAGAAGCCTCTACTACTTTCAGTAGTTTCACTTTTTTGCTGCTTACCACAACATTGGTAAACATCATTAGTAATCTTACCATTGAGTATTTTTGTGTGTGCTGGAAGATCTGAATGCAAGCATTTAAGAAAAGATTTAACTTACCTCTGGAATAGCTCAAAGAAGTACTTTGTCTTTTGTTTAAACACTGACGCAATTGTTCCTCTTTTCTGGAAAACCTGGGAATCTACAGATTTTTGTAGCAAGAAAACCATGAACTGCAATTACACAGAATCTTTTCTTCAACCAGAGACTGATATGACTACCAGTCCCAGCCTATTATAATAACAAAAAATTAATAGCAATAATTAAATAAAACACATAAGAAATTCCATTCTCTCTTTAATCTTAAACATAATGTAAAAGTATATCTGAAATTTACTTGCTCCTGAAGCAAGGCTAGAACAGTCGAACAAGCAACAGTCAGAAAAGGGACAGAGTAGGTGAATTAGACCCAGTTCAGCAGAAGAAAACCCTATCTTAAAGAACAATACCATTAACTCTCCTGGATTGGAAGGAGGAAACTGAAAATTCATATTTTCAGCATTCAAAATACTTGTGTACTTTGAGCTGAGAAAACATGATAGACACAGGAAGAATATATTCAAATAGCTAATGCTAAATCTCATAAAAGGTTGAGATTCCTGGCCTGACTGTGATTAAAATAAGGAACTCAACACCTCTGATCATTTTAAAAGGCCAAAGATCTAGCAAGATTTAATGACAAAGCAAACATATACTGTAATAAGGAACTCTGGAGTGCCAGCACCAAGAGACCACCCAAGCACTAGCAGCTTAGCTGGCTGTTCAAGGCCAGCCAGTTAACAGAAGACATGAAGAAAACTTGAAGGAACTTCAGCAGACGCTCATCCTCAAACAGCTCTGTTGGGGGTTCTCAGTGAGGGCAACCCTTTTTCTCTGCTGTTACAGGCTGATTTAAAGCTGGGGCTCTCACCCTGGTCCTTGCCTGAGATGTGCCACAGCCGGGCACCCCATTGATTCAGGTCCTGGCCAACTTCCCAGCATGGATGTAGGCCTGCCTCACCACTGTGCACTTGGCTGGCAATCACTGATCCTGGTCACTATGTCCAAACCTGATTGTGATCTATGATCTTGACTCAGCTTCCCAGCTTGACTTCAAACCTACTCTTTTCACTATAGACTTGCTTGGTGGTCTGGTCCCTGGGCTGAACCCATCTGCCTCATTGGCACTGCCTGCCTCCTTTGCTCCATTGCTGCAAAAGCCACCATGGCTTCTGCTGGCCTCCCTTCCCTGAGGGAACAGCTTTGCCCTTGCCGCACATTGGCATTGAGTTACAACAGCTGAAGTTAGCAACAAGCATTAGAAGAAAAACAAAACATGATGCTAGAGCATTTTAAAAGTTCCTCATTTTTAGGGACTGGAATGCTGAAGTTGTGCAAACTTTGAAGTGCAAACTGCCACATCTACACCACTGACACGGATTTGCTGAAGCTTCCCCTCATTTAGTGTTACCTACTCCCAGATATGATACCTGAGTTACTCAGTCTAAAAACTCAGTCCACAGTAATATTGTTTCTCTCTTTCTGCTACAGACTGCTCAGAAATTCACACATCTGCACTAGAAGATCTGCTGAGGTGTATTTTCCTTGACATCTTTGTCATTGCTCATTGATTTGCATACAATTAGCTGACTAGTGTTTAGTAAATTAATAACCATCATAATGCACAAAGAGGAACATTGTGTTGATTTAAATTTAAAAAAAACATAGATCAGTGCATACAGTCCAGTTCCATGTACAGTCCCCAGCAGAGATCACCCTCAATCTCCTTTTGTAACTCCAAATGCCACCCTTTAGATCCCAGTAGTTCTCTCCTTGCAAAGCACCCTGTCACCCAGAAACCCAGTACCAGGACATTTTTGAGCATAAGGATAAATTCTACCCCCTTTAAAACTTGTCCTTGTTGTATATTTTCACTAAGGTAGAAGTCTGAAGTATGAGATAACTGGATTATGCTTACTTGACACAGGTAAACAAGAATTTACAACCAGCAAAAGGATTGCATCAAAACAGAGAAAGCTCTGTGTTCTTCCAGCACTCTCATGTTGTGAAGGAGCCTGCTGTCTCCAGAATACAAAAGGCCCAACAGCAGTTTTTCCTCTATGATTCTGCATCATTGAAGAGAAGTACAAGCACTAGACATGAGAGTTAGCTAAAACCCAGAACTCAACAGGAAAAAATATTTGAGACACAACATATCACTTCCTTCTGCAGGCATGACATTCTTTTTTTATAGAAAATAAAAACCAACCATTTTTATTAACTGTACTGTAGATACCTGTACAGAGTGTAAACTTTAATATTTCACCAGATATGTGAATACTTCTGGAGAAAGAGTTATCCAGCACCTTCCTTTCAACAAATTTTTGATATTTACAGTAAGACATACCTGATTAAGTGTATGAATAGAATGAATTAAAAGTTATAAAAAGTTATACAAAAAGATCTTTAAAATGTTTATATGTTTTGTTATTTTATGATAAATATATAATTAAAGAGGAGGATGTCCCACAGTTAAGACTCAGAACTGGCTCTGTTTAAAACTGTCATTGTTGTGTTTGAAAAGGGAGTGAGGAAATGGGGATGTAGCTTACTGCTCTGATCATAACACAGTGAAATGTGCTTTGGCAGGAGCCTCACAAGCCCTGTTTTCTCTGCCCCAGGTTGGTTTGCAGGCAAGCTTCTTTCCCAACACACAGCGGGGAAACCAAACTTCACTCCCAGATTTGTCCTGCTAATTTGACACACGAATATGCGTTCAGACTTTCCCTTTTCAAACTTACTGGTGATGATGCAAACATCAACTTTGCTTTGATTTTCAGAACACCTTTTTGCTGCTACTGAACACTGCCACATAAATGGGGCATCACTATCTATTTTTCTTTTAAGCACCAAACCAGAGGTGAGCTTTCTGAAAATCAGATTTTTAACTGCCATGGTTTCTTATGGTCTACAAAAAGGCATGGCATATTTTGCTAAAGAAGAAATGTTGCTAAGATAGAATTCAGAGACCACTTTGAGGCTTATAGAATCAAATGTAGAAATAATATTTTAAAACCTCTCAGGAAACAAATGTGACTGTCTATCTCTCTATAGCCGTTTGTCTCCCAATGAATCAATATCGATTCTTTGATGTACTATCAGCAATTGTTCAAAATATCTAAATTTTGTTAAGTGGATTTTAGGGAACTACTCAGGAACTCACCTCAAACAGAAGAAAAACAAATCTCTTAAAACCTAACAAAAACTTCAAATATATCCACTAAGTAGTGTTGATTATCTACAACAAATTATGTGCTGTAGGAAAGGATCACATGAGCCAGGGTGAGAATGATAATCCTTACAACACATGGATAAAGTACTTCTGTAATACAAAAGTCAAAAGCTGAGATTCAAGTTTTTAAAGTGAAAGGACTGGTAGTGAGAAGGAATGTGGCTGGGCGTTAAATATGTGCTATTACTGGGTATTCTCCCTCATCTGTTCATCCTTGGGACCCCCTGATTTTTTCAGGGGGACATTTCTGCAGATAACTGCAGAACTGCAGATAGCTGCATACTCCAAGGTACAGTTTAATATCAGGAATTGAGTAGTTCCACTCTGTTCTGTGTTCGTTACTTGAATTTTGCCAAGAGACACATCCTCCTTTGCTCAGGCAGATGCAAATAAGGCCTCCACATACACCTTTAAAAGCAAAGAGATAATATTACAAGGAATAACGTGAAGCTGGACCCAACCTGGGCAGCTCCGTCTTGCTTGACTGCTACAAACCAGCCTCTGCCTCTGTGTGTGTTGTGTGTCTGCATATGTGCTTTGTGGCTCGCTGTCAGCAGCATGGAGCACTTATCTTTAGGGCCTGATTGTGTTGAGTGAATTGTTTACAGCACATTTCCAAAAAGTGTCTGCTGCTCTAAAGCTTATTTTAATGCTCAGTTTCTTTCTATACAATCTACTCCAACCGTGTTGTCAGGACAGCGGCAAGTACGGCCTCCTGGGGTAGCCAAGCAGAGGTGAGTACAACCACCATTATTCACTGTGCAGTAGTTATGTCCTGGAAAAAAACAGAGATGCAAAACCTTAGAGAAAAACAAATGCAAGCCCACAATAAAATCTGAAACAGACACATACAAGAGATGTTAAGATTCATGGCTACACTAGGGACACAAGCCATAATGAGATTAGGAGTAAAAGAAAACTATGCTTTGGGGAGATAAGAGTCACCATATCCCTTGTGTCAACTTGACATTCACATCAAAGAAAGATCAAGATATCAGGACAGAGTGAAAGAGGCAACACGAATCAACTGGGCTGTTCCTGAAATACCCTTTGTAAACTGGCCACAAGGTCACAGATATTAGAATGAAGAGACAATGAGTGAGTAAATAGAGAAGGGCAGCATGTAGGGGCAAAGTCCAAAATGCTACAGAACATCATCCTCAGATACCAACCATACAAAAACAGAGGAATGATCCATGAAAACAAACAAAAAAATAAATCAGGTGGTTTGGGAAGTGTTAACATTAAAGAGTAAAATGAAAGACAAGTTAGTGCTAAAAGCAGGGGCTCAGAGAGGAAAGGCATCCCTCCAGAAAAACCACTTGAAATAGACATATGACAAGAAAGAAATGACACCAAGGTTCTGAATATTATAGGTATAAGCATCTACTCAGAGCACACAATGTTGTTTAATTTTACACTGCCTCCCAAAATGGATCTGTTAATCAACTATTAATAACAACATAACGAATTTCTTAATTATGACATTCGTAGGTATTTTTAAAAATCTGAGACAAAACTGCCACTAAATTGGTTTTTATTACATATATTAAGTAATTTGAAGAGAAACTATCCTAAGGGGTTTTTTAGTCCTAAGGTAAAAATAGCACAACTCTCATAATTCCAGCCATTTTTTGTAATTAAAAACAGCAAATGCTTCAACAACACAACTGCACAATGATACCGCTTTACAAAAACTGAATTATATTTCAAGGGTATCAGCTTCCTCTCTTCCTCTTTTCAACAGCATATCTGAAAAATTTAACATTCAGCAGAGCAGAATGGCCAGCTCAGTCCAGCCACTCGACCACCTGCTGTTTTCTGAGCATTCCATTTTGAAAAACACTGGATCTCATTAAGGACATCTGGAAGACCATAGTATTTCTGTAGTTTAAACTTAATAAGTGAGTAAGGCCCTAGCCATGAATATAGCACTTAATTTAGAAGAAGATATATTAGCATTTTTGACATCATCTTAATCATACACTTGTCCTTTCACAAGGGACAGGAGAGGCCCCTTCTCCCCCTCCAGTTCTGGTTTCATGTGGCAACTACAACTGCTTTTATGAAAAAGAAATTAAGCAGCTTTTAATTTCTTACTAAACAGAAATCTAAGCACTAACCAGTTCTTTATTACCTAAACCAGCTGGCAGCTTATAAATGGGAAGTGCTACTAAGTTAATTTGGACAGTAAGGTGTTACACAGTTGTAAAAACTTGAGAATCATCTGGATTACCTCCTGGGCACTGAGCAAAGGCTGTGGTGATTCCATAGAGTCGTGAGCGCTTGTGAGGCTGGAAGTTATCATTTTCTAACGAAATTGTGCGATCCACTGCTATAACAGCATCCCTGCCATATGCAGAAGGAAATATACTGAAGTGAGATGAAGGTGAAAGTACTGGGGAAGACAAAACAATACAACAGAAAAACCAACCAACCAGTCAAAAAACCAAAACAAAACCAAAAGCAGAGAAAATCTGAAGTTGCTTCATTTTTATAATTAGGAAAAGATACCAGAAGTAAAATCCTCCAAGACATCACCTTTCCTGGAAAAACCTAGTATGTTATGACCTTCACTCTAGGAAACTAAGAAATTTATCAGGCAGATACCTTAATAATTTCAAAGATACTTCCAATACAGGACAATGTCCCTCTACAGGAGGGATGCATGTGTCAGTAGCTGTGGCACATTTTTCACATTCTGCCCCTCTAACATGTAATGTGGTATAGCTGACATTGCATCTATTAAGCATAACAATTATGGACAATGATATGCTTCAGGTGGAGCCTGATCTCCAGAAGGAATACAGTTAGTCATAAGCAATCCTTCCTTCCTATGTGTGAAAGGGCAGTCAAGTGACAGGCCTGTAGCACACTGTTCCCCAAGTCTGTTCTAGAGTAGCACTTTCCAGTTGTTAGTTTCTGGAAACTAACAGAAACTTACTAACAGAAAATTACTGTGTACTTCACACACAGTAATAGCTACTCCTGCTGCAATTGATAGAGGCATCTGGGTAAGAGTTTGCTGATAGAGCCCATACAACCACTTTCATCAAGGAACAATACTTATTTTAAAATGCAGGGACTGGGTTTTTTCCCTGAAGTTAAAGTAAACCTTGAAGTCTTGTTTGCATAGCAAGGTTTTAGAGAATTTGCAGTAAAGAAAGTGTCATCAAGATAGTGAACACTTTTTTTCCCCTCATTTTTGATTGAACATTCATATAATATAGGGCACAGAAAGCCAAGAGTGATGAATATCTGCCCTCTACAATACAGCAGCTCTAAGAGAAACAAGTTCCTGCCCACTCCTTCCCCAAAAATGTTCAGTCTTAAAAACATTCTCTTCAAGGACAAATCACTGTGCTAAAAAATGAAAATTCAGTTAACTGGCAGCATCAATAGGTCAACTCTACATATCCACTCCACCCTGCATCAGCTATTGCCAGGAAAGCAACAAAACAGGAATGAGAGGTCAGGCATGAGAAATGTAGCATATACTTTAGTTTCTACCAGGAAAAAAAATAAAGACTAAAGTACTCCACAATTTCTTTAGCAGATAATGTACCTTCTCCAGTCTGTATAGTATAAATTCTTCCCATAGCTTGTAACACCAAAAGGATACTGAATCCCTTCAATAATCTTTCGTCGACCAAGCTGATTAGGGTTCATGCATTCCAGCCTCTTGGTACCTGGGTGTAGTGAAATAATTAAGCCTTTGAATCAGAACAAGAGCACTCTTATCAGGGATGAAAGACAAGCACAAGTATACAAGCATGAACAGGATAGAAAGTCCTGGAAATCTTTCAGTATGCTGTTTAACCAAAGTCTTCCTCCATGTCACATGTATGCGTGTGCCAAAAATTGAATGGATGAGTACTCCAGTGCCAATGCTACTCAGCACACCACTGAAGTTAAAGAAACACAGATGTCCCATGCAAACATAGCCAGCATTCACAAGCTGAAATTCCTGCTATGGGTACCAGCACCCCCCAGTTGCTGTGGAAGCTGACAGAAGGCCTCCTCCATTCTGGAGGTACACTGCAGCCTTTAACTAGGTTCCACCTCCTCTGGAGGGCATTTTTGCAAAGTTTGCTTGGTGAGCACGTTCCCATAATGTTTGCTGGGTTGGGAGATGAAGGTGACCTTGCAGGAAGAACATCCAACTCATAAATGCAGATAGGGTGCAAAAAGGTCTAGCTGCAAAACTACTGCAGGCTGGGAACACTGCTAACACATGTGAACACCTGTAGGTTTCTCCTAAGTAAGCGGTTTCAGAATTAGACAAAAAAGGAAAAGATGCAAATGTGAGAACAAGAAAGGAAGAGAGTGAAAGTAACTAGAGATAGCAGAAGGAAATACATTTGATAGCTGGAGAAATTATTTTACAGTGAAAAAGAGAGCTTGACCATTTTAGTTTATCCAAAACTTGAAAGGTGACTTGAAGTGTAAAAGCACCTCCACAGGAAGACATCTCTGCCAGTCTACAGGGTGAAAGACAGCAAGATGCCAAAAAAGATAAAAATTAAACGAGAATTAAAAGCACACTTCCCCTCCACCCACTGGTAAGACACTGTCACAAAACTAACAATGGGCTTGTGGCAGAACTTTAATCTGTTTATCTTTTGGGTGCATTGCTTTTTCAAGACTTGCTTCAGTCAAATATAAGCCAGATTTTGCCTCGGGCCTTGGAACAATAGTGCCAGGATGGCATTCTGTAAGGCAGATTAGATAAATCTGTGGTTTTTCCCTAGTCTTAAATGAACAACTTCTACAAAGCCCTAAGCACTACCAAAAAAATAGCTGCATACAAGACACAGGGACATAGATCTGTTGCATTCCTAGAAAGTTTTGTGATGAAAACTGAAATCCTTCAGCTTGCACACAGTCACATGTGAATAGCAATGAATAAATCATTAAAGCCAAAAGATATGGCTGTGAATAATTTCAGGACTGGACATGCTTACACTACTACTATTATGAAGAAACATTTTAACGCCTCTTTACCTGCATCTACCCAGCACAGCATTGAGGAGTAAGGATCAAATGTCAGTCCATTTGGTAACCCAAGCTCATCTTTAACGAGAATTCTTCTGTTTGTGCCATCCATGTATGAAGTTTCAATTTTAGGAGCTTCTCTGTTCCAGTCAGTCCAGTACAAGTTACTTAGGAAGAAGAAAAAGGCAAGAGTTAAGACAGGGACTGATCTCAAAAGATTGTTGTAATTAAAAAAATGATAAGAACACAAAAGTAACACACAGTCACTAAATCATTTAAATAAAGAAGGGCCATATCACACTTCGATACAGAAGTCAAAAAATGTAGTAAAAGTGTAGCAAATATACTTCCATTAAAAACAAAAGGAGCTAGCCCAGAAATGAGAAGAAATGCTTTCTCTGCATTGTTTAGCTTATGATTAAGATGCCAGCCAAAAGGACTTATATTGCAGCTGTTCTGAGGGCCATTCAAAACATACATCTGCATTTTGAGTTCAGCATCTCACCTCCCATCATGTCTGCTCAAGCTAAAGGAAGAGCATTTAGCATACATTTGGGATCCATTCAAAATAATATTTTTCTTTTCAGTGTACCAAATAAGCAACACACAATGGAATCAGAGTGGTTTAACCTCAGGGAAGATCCCCAGAGAGGGCCATTAACTCTCTGATGTTTTACTATTAATAGCCATTTTTTAGTGGCAGGGCTTTTTTTCCTTGAATGTACATTTTGTGCCTGAGAATTTGCACGGCCCCTCAATGGCACCTTTGTTGTTTACTCCTTAACATGCACACAATTTACTGCAAGATGGAAGTCCCTCAGTGGGGTTTCTCATGGAGCACAGGTCTCTCCTCAGTCTGTTAAATAATCAAATAAATAAAATCGAGCTTTGCACATATCTCTTGACAACACATCCGTACCCTCTCACAGGATCCACAACAATTGCTCTGGGGTTCACCAAACCAGTGTCAAAAAGGATGCGACGCTGGCGCCCATCCAGCCTGGCCACTTCTATTCTATCCAGTTGAGAGTCAGTCCAGAAGATGTTGCGACCCAGGTGATCCACAGCTATCCCTTCTGGGCTTCCCAAGTCTGCAGGAGAAGAGAGAAAAACATTCCTAGGCACTATATTTATTCCCAATACACTGTATCAACCTCAGAAGGACAACCTTTAACGAAGACAAGTTTTCTTCAGTGTTCTGGCTGAGGTTCAACAAAAGCTACTTTATATCACTTGGAAGAAGAACATGCATTTTACCTCAAAGTTTAAGTACACAAAACTCTCATAAAGACATAGAATGAAAAGTTCCATACGGAACAAACATGCCACACATAGAAACTCTACTCGAAGGGGTAGGCATAGAAAGAGCTGATAACAGAGAAATGAACAGCAGATAGTGTCAGAATCTTATTCCTCCCTCCTTAGAAGGCCATAAAATGGATTTTATAACCCTTAATATTTTTCCTTCTTTACTACTGGCAAACGACCAATTTCTGGACATAGAGCAGTGAATAGGGAATATAACATCTAGTCACTCCAAGACATTTGCAGCCCTCTGAAAACTGAATTTATGCTAAGTTTACCTGATGCAGCAATTAAACAAAATCAAACTCTAAACACTAGAGACAATGACATTAACTAACTGATACAATCAAGATCTAGTTCTTTGGTTTTGCAGAGCAATTCTTTTTGGAACACATTTTAGTACTGTATGCGCACAATTTTTCTTGGACAGTTAGTTGTTCCAAAAGCAACAGGAAATAGCAGATAATGACATTAGTGCTTCAGCATTAGTAATTTCTAACTTGGATGCAGGATGCAGAAAAAATTTATAAAGTTTAATTCAGCCACTGTGAGAATCTGCTCTGCTTTTTTCAAAGTTCCATTGAAAAAGAGCAGGCAGGCCATGTGGATGTCAAAAAAAAAATAAAAAATCAATTTCTGTTCAATTTCAGTTCCAAAAGAAAAGGAAAAAAATGTACATGATCACTCCACAAAAGAGGCAAAGTGACCCTTTATACCAGCCAGCTGTTGAAAAAAAGCACCTTTTAAATGCTGATCCACACACCGATGGAATGCAGCCTGTCAGCCTTCTTTTAATTCTTAAGTTTATTCACTGACAGCCATTAAACAAACAGTATGTGACACAAGCAACCTTTCTGGAGAAAAGGCATTTGGCCCAGAAAATTGGGTAGGGCTCTCTAGAATTTGCTACTGTGATGTTGCTGTGAGTAAGAGTTGCACAACAGTGTAAGCAGCCTCTGCTCTCCCACTCAAGTGGATTACATTTACCAGTTAATCTGCACACATGACATTTTAGATTTATATTAATTGCTGAAGAGGTGGAAAGGAACAAACAAGATGTATCTCATTGTTTCTGACTCACAGCTCATGCCCAGAGGGGAGGGGCAGTGGGCAAAAAAGTAAATGTCAATCAAGCATTTCTTTACTCCTCCTAAGGGCTCTTGGGCCCACTTTTTACTCAGTTATACTGACTTCACATTACCACCTTTATTTCTCTAAGTGCCTCTGTTGAGCTAAACATGTCATCTGCAAGAAAACACCTCACATATACTTGAGACCTCCAAGTGTTCCTACTCCTCTTGCTGATGGCAGAGTCTGCTGAGGGTGGCCTCATTTTGAGGTGGTGGTGGCAACAGTCCCCAGTCTCTGGGATCAGATTACTGACTAAATAGTAATGGAGGAGCTCCCAGACTCTTTTAGGAAACAGAAGACAGTAGCAGTCAAAAGATTGGATGTCACTGATTCCCAGGAGCCCCTGCTCCCTGACTAGTTTCCTTGTTTCGATTTCCTTCTGTCAGCTGTATGTTAGGAGATGTATAGAAGTCTAAAGCAAATGTCCCTTCTGTCTGGTTGATAATGAGCCAGAAAAAGCTATCCCACATGGAGGGAGGGGTAAGGGAATATTTAAAGGCTTCATTTATCACTCATCTTTCCAGAGGCACAAATATGTTCCTGCTATATTGCCATCAGGCCCGATATAGTCACAGGCTCTGTCCCTTAGGGCAAGTTTGTACAGCCATGCACAGCCGATAGGGCTTTAAGCAAGTACAACAGAGGAAAGCTCTCCTTCCTAAACTGCTGCCACAGCTGCAGAGCTGAGAAAGCCTCCACAGCCTGTACAGCTGCAGGGATAAAGGAGAACTGGATGGAGCTCCATAACTAAACAGTGTTTCTGCAAAGCAGCACAACTTGGATCACAAGAGCTTTAAAAAAAATCCAACCAAAAATGCAGTACATTCCACAAAAATACACATGAACTGAAGAAAGCAGCTGGAGGAAGAAGGCAAAGATCAAAACAAAACAAATTCTCCGGAGTCTTCTGATGGGGAGATGTTTTCCTATTTAATGAAATTTTAAAGTTTCAATTTTGGCCTGCCTAGCAGATATCCATTCAAATGCTGAATATTCAATATTATTTTGGTCTGAATCCTTATTGAAATTCCCATTAACATATGAAAAGTGAAGTGCAACATCTCTCCCAGTTTCTTCAGGAAAAGCATTCACATCCTCTGCAAACAACAGAATTCATGAGATATCTTAATATATACAATATTTTTTACAGCAGATAAAACCCATGAGGTTTCCATGTGGCATCGAAGCATCTTGAATTACCTTAAATAATCAAAGTTAGCTGAAAGCCTTCACAAATAATTTTCCAACATTTTATACATTGCAAGAATTTTAATGCCTACACACTCTCATTAGACAGACATTTACATCCATATAAAGTTTTTAACAATAGTCATTTCCCCCATTTTTAAGAGAGCAGATTCTGAAAAAAAAATCATTTATAGTGCAAACCAAAATCTTTTCCCTGCAGAGTTTCTAAGTTGCATAGGCACATGCTTACACTACAGGTTAGAGTCCCTTTCACATTAAATATTTTGGGATGAAAATAAAAGCCTTACAGAATACCTCAGCCATCAAGTGGTACAGAAATATAGCTGCTGGAATGGTTAGGGATGGCCTTAAGCTGTCCCTTTTTCCTTCCTAGGACAATGGTAGGATCTAAGTCACGCCCATCTATCTGCCGTCCCTAAGAGCCTGAATGGAATCTCCACAAACTGACTATTCCTAAACACAAAATCCAGGCAGTGATTCTCTACACACCCAAAGAAAATGAAACCAAATTTATTGTAGAGTTTTGTAACTGGCTGATCATTTTTCTAAAATAATTTAATTAGTTTTTGTAACAATGGATGCAAAGGATTCAAGGCAAAAGTGACCTCTTCCAGTATCTTGACTTCACAGGTGTTCTAGGATCCTGAGGACACAAGCACTTAAAATGTGCTTCCAGCTCTTTTTGCTGTTGTTTTTTTTTAGTGACACCTCCCCCAACCATTCACTTTGTTCTCTAAACCCATCCTTTCCCTTAGCCCTTTCCACTCAACAAAAGGTTTTAATATCCAGGATGCATGGGCTTGCACTTAACCCTTCTAATGAAAATGAACATGGACTGCAGTGAGCAGCAGTCTTGAAGGAGAGAGTGTATAAGCACTAACTCCACAATACATTCTAGTCTAATCCTCAAATTCTTGAACAACTACAAAGGGTAAAAACCAAACAAGGTGGCTTTACTTTCTATGTTAAAACTTGAGTGGAAGTCATGGAAAAGTCACAGCTGAAATGGTTTCTAACAACTTCTCAGCTGTTAGATCCCCAAGCCAAGGAAGAGAAATTAGAAGTTCTCTTCAACCTCCATGCTCACCAGTCCTTTCTCAGTAGAGCAGGCAGCTGACAGGCAGAGATCAGGAGAGAAAAAAAATACTACATGTAACAAAATCTCAGCTATCCAGCATCTAACTTTGCTAGCCAGAACAAAAACCAAAGACACCCTCTGATGGTATACCATGTTAATATATAAACACAACTCTTAGCTCAGGCAACACCTAGGAAGTACATATTACTAAATTCAAGTCTAATACCAATCCTAGGGAGTAGCAAGTGAAAGAATTTTGTGCTGTTACCTGTTTTGATTATGGTTGTTGGCTCCCCGCCATGCAGGCTGGCCCTGCTGATCGAAGGGCCGCTGATATCTGTCCAATAAACCATCTTGTCCACACAGTCATAAGCAACTCCAATAACAACTTTGTCCTGTTGGACAACAAGCAGGTTAGATCAGCTTAGGATAAACAACAATTACTCATCAGCAGCACTAATTTATGTTTTAAGTCTCAAGCCTGAAATAACAAAATTCTTGAGGAAAGGGGGGAAATGGAGAAGAGAGGCTGAGAAAATCATTGGGTGACAGTCACTGTCAAATATCTTAGAAAAATACTTTTAGCTAAAAGTCCCTTTTAACTAGCAGATATTCACCATAATTTAAAAGAAGCATTAGAGGTACCAGTACTGAACAGTTTGTCTGACTTCTATGACTTCACCTGTATATCCATCTAAAGAAATTTTGTTTTGACATCTTACTGTGTTACCCTTTCATGTGCTTTTTTCCTACCATTCTTTCCCTTTAAGGGGGAATAATGACTTCTATCAAATCTGACTTGCCCTGACATCCGAGTCATGCAGTATGGCTGTGTTTCCTATGTAGCACCATTTGACTCAAAAAAGTTCCAGCAAAGTAAGGTTTTAGAAGAAAAGTTAGCTT
Organism: Lanius collurio; assembly: GCA_020086605.1. Classification (NCBI taxonomy): domain Eukaryota; kingdom Metazoa; phylum Chordata; class Aves; order Passeriformes; family Laniidae; genus Lanius; species Lanius collurio. The sequence goes on along the minus strand of JACBWW010000002.1, from coordinate 16,155,945 downwards.
AAACAAGTGCTACCTAAATCACTCTGGTGGAAAGAATATTCTCAGCAACAAGAAACATTTATATGCAAATTTTCAGGCAGAAAGAACATAAAACTGGAGTTTGAGTTTAGAGTTCAAACTCCCTCCTCCAAGCAAATCAATGAGATTTTCAGGGTAAAACAATAGTTGTACATGGATTCCCAAGTTTATCACTGTTGCTGCTTTTGCAACACAACTTCTTAGCAAGGTGTTCCAAACCCCTGAATTCAAACAGATGCACTTATTCATCAATGTACATTAATTCTATAGGTTGCAAAACAATTTAAACACCTTTAGTGTCACTTTGCAAATACACAACACAGACAACAGAAAGCTAACTGTGTTAGCAGAGACTGAAAGTCTCATTTTAATTGGAAGTTTCAAGGAAAAATTGCATCTTATCTCTTGGAAGTTCTTTCCCGAAGATACTTTTAATTAATTAATTTAAGCTAGATCAAGTAAATAATGAGACTAGGTGACAAGTATCCAGAATCATGTCTCTTTCAGTCTTATTACAACATTTTTTACACACCATTTTCCTTTTTTTACATTATTGCAGCAGCACTTTGCAAAAGGGACAAACCCTTGATTTTGCCCTTACCTCACAGCAATTTATGGTACTATTTACTGAAGTGAATCTGTGTAATTTAGCCAGTATTTGATTTACTAAATATTCAGTGTAATACATATTAAAAAAAAAAAAAAAAGAGGTCAGCATGCTATTTGATATTGCCATCTATTATAAATAAAGTAACACTGGAATGAAAACACAAATCCTAGGCCTCAGGTAAAACAAATGAATGTGATGAAACTGCCAGTAAAAAGGGCTGGCATGTGACACAGGTGGTGGAAAAGAGATTCTCAGCACCAGGGATTCGTTCTCTAGGAAAAAAGATTCTCAAGATGGTAGTAAGAAGCATGGGAAAAAAATATACCACCCACCGGGTCTACAGATGGGGAAGGAAACAAAAAAAAAGAAGAAAGAAAAATATATGTGTAGCCAAGAAGTGCAGACAACTGATTAAAAACACAGGAATAGATTAAGACTTAGGAAAAAACTTTGAGGGACCAGGAATAGAAAAAACAGCCTCTAGGCATACTGCTATTGTAGGTCTCTTAAAATTTTATACCAGAGTCAGAAAGTCAATAGAAGTGTGAATAGAGAGGAGTTTATATTAAGAGCTGCTGGAGGCATGTGAGATCAGAATTTGTGTTGTGAGCTATTGTGAGCCATTCTCTAAAGGGAAATAATTATTTTTTCTATATCTTAGGTTTAAGGTTTTTGACTAGTCAGGTCAGGAATTTTCAGTGTCTAATTGATGGCATACTGAACTTTTAATGAAGAGTAAAATCTGGGTTTTCAACCTAAATTATCAATGTGTGTAGACAAACAGTGGCTTTCCCCTTTGTCAGGAATCTTCTAAAAAATATGGACATAGTATACTAAGTTACTTACTGGAATATGCAAGAGTGCTTTTGCACCATTTTTCTTCATATTATTTCCCTCCAGTGGAACATGTTCAATTTTACCACTTTGGGCAAAGAGCAAGTGTGTTCCTGGCGGCAGAGGTACTGTATCTGGTCGAACAGAGGGCCCAATAACAACTGGAGGAGCAGCTGTGCTGAGACCTGGTTAATGGAGAAGGAAACAGGGGAAAAATTAGCTCATACAGCACAACGAGGCTCTTTATTATTTGCAGAGATACAATTACAGTCAGACTTCTTAGAAGGAAACAGCCCTATAAGCAGACTCTAATAACTATAATCAGATGCAGAAAGCTTCTGAAATTTTCCCCTTGTCTAACAGACAAGGAGAAATTGACATAACAGGTCTTTTTATGTTTGGCTCTGTAATTGCTCTTTCCTTCAAATGTTTAAAAAAATGTATCTTATTTTGCAGCTGAAGTGAGGAAGACGTAGGAAGGAACATCCTTCATTTCCTGAATCAAGTCAGCTATTACAGCTCCCAGAGGGAGAGACTATCTGGGCTTCTCACTGTTTCAAGGCAAGGAAGAAGCTAGAAGACCTTCTCCTTATTCAGAAGCTCACCTCAGCTGTCCAGATGCCCTGAAGGAAAAGTGTATGTTGGAGTCACTGAAGGGCATGAGACATACTGCCACTAGGACAACAGAAATCTTCACTGCTCCAAGTCAGTGCTGCATCTCAGGGAAGGACTAAGCCCCACATTTGGGAGACAGTGCACTTATGGGGAGAGATACCCACAAGAAACATTTGCTTCAGTCACTTACATGGTGGTCGAACTCCTGGACCGCTTCTGGTGCCATCAATCTCATTCCCATCCCTATCCACACACCAACAATATCCACTGCTAGAATGGCACTGAGTAGGTAGGTAATTCCCATGCTCATCACACTGGGGAATGAAGTGACCAACTCTCGCATCCCTCGGGAAGAAAGCACCTCCACTGCCAAGAGCTACTTCTCGTTCATGCTGGCATTTGGTCTTTTCTACTTCTGGGGGGAAAAAAAACAACAGAACAAAACAAACCCCAGTGAATATTTCTGTCTTAGCTAATAACTACAGTCCATTAACAGTTAACATATGCTGATCACCTATACACAAGTATTCATACCTCTAGTGGAAAATGACACTGTTACAAACCTTGAAGGCATATGACTCCAGAACAGATTCAACGAGTCTGCCCTGTGATGCATTTGCCTTAAACTTATTTTATCTTTCACTGTCTAGTTTACAAGAGAACAACAGGTCCCCTGCATCTTCCTTCATTGAAGGGTCATAAACAGAAGCTGGAAAACACAGTTGTTCTCCCTGAGGCAGATGAACAAGAACATTCTGTCTGACTTTTGAACCTGATGTCTACTCACTGGCAATTATCCATGGGCCTTAAAATGTGACTAATTAGACAGACCCTACAGCAGCTGTAGGTTTTTTTGTAATGCTAAAAGTCAAGATTCCCTTCACAGCCACAAGAGAATACCACAACATGAGGCAGAGGCTGAATTTTCTACAGATCTTAGGAAGTGAAGTAGCTCATTGCTATGATGTATATTAGGTTTTTTAAGTTCTGTTATGAAGTTTGTGTACTCATTTGATTCTTCTGGATTTAAGAAAGGACTTGCAGAGACAAGTTGTCTAGTCCCTGGTGAAGCACACAGAAACACACCATGCACATTGGCTACACAACATGCATATATATTACCGTAGAGACTACAGAGGAAAGAAACTTCAGATTATCAGGATATTCAGGGATCTGGCCCTTTATGTTTCAATTTTACAAAATAGTCTGAACTAAAATATACACCTTCTTATTAGATTATCTATCATGCATTGGGAAGTCATCTGGATCAACATATCTTCTAGAAGCCAAACAACATAATGAAATTGAAAGAATACAATAAAAATAATACATTTCCTTCTCCAGACAAAGAAATCTGGCTTGATTTTACCATACACTTGAGAGCTCTGTGAGAGAAAGATGTAATTATAGGAGAGAATGTTTTCCCTCTCTATGATTTCTACAGACATTTAGAAATACTTAGTACAAACTGTCTGCTGCAGAGCCTTTAACATTACACTTCCATTTAGTCCTTTCCTTGTTTTAACATTGCCTGGTGGACAACATTAGTTTTGTGTGGCTCAGACTAGCCCAACTCCAGCTGAGCAAAAATCTAATCCCATGCATCTACAGACTGTTGTGGTGTAAATCAAAAAATCACACAAAATAAAAAAAAAAGGAAGGTTTCATTATTTTTTAAACTAGTTATGCAAGCAAAAAGTTTGGACAAGTTTCCTGCACCTGGACATAATTAGAGAAATATAAATGACTGGAGAATAGCTCACTGAACAACTGGAATACTTGGCATCAGTTATAATGTGGGTGGTGGAGAGCCTTGAATCAACCTACAAAACCAGGCCCTGTGGGAAAGCATCCATTATCTATCTCAAATTTTGTTTTCATGTATTCACTGTACTGTGCAGTATGCAGGTAAAAGAAATGGTGATTCCGGGAAACAGATGGTTTTGCCACAGTTTTTTTTTTTTAATTCTAAACTCTCATTGTGTGCACTGCTCACAGGACAAAGCAGGGGGAACACAGAGTATTGGTAAACTACCCCCCATGTACATTTTTGTCCAGTGGAGAAAAAAATTCATGATTGTATTCCTATCAGCTTTAAGAGACACTATTAACTCCTCAGTATGATATAAAAAACAAATGTAGAAGCTGCTCCTTTTCTTCTTCCCATTGGAAACTCATAAAATTAGGGTATTTACTAACAGGTTACAAATTTTTGATTAATATTCTATATTAATTATGGAAAGGAGGGTGTATACACTCCCAGATAGCACCCAGTGGTTACACATAAAATATATTAGTGTTACTGGTAACTTGAAATAACAATATCTGTTCTAATTTCAAGACAATATTCACATTAATATCTTCAGATTTTATTCAGATATTCTGAATGTATTTTTAAAGATAACTTATCTTGCAATGATCAAGACTAATCTCACAAATGGTCTGCTTATGCAGTCAGCAACACTAAAGTCAAGAGACTTGTCAAACAAAATTTTCAAAATTGGTATTGAATTTCTAGAAGGCAGAGCATATGATTGGTTCTTTATAAAACCCCATCAATGCTGAGTTTTTACTTGCATAAAAGTATTTGCAAATACCCTATTGTCACTCACTTTCAGGAATAATTGTGTATATTACTACTTCTTTGCTCATGAAAATCCCTTATATTAGTGATCACTTAATTATTAAGTATCAAGTATAATAAGTAATCTATGTTAAACAGACATTCTGAAAAGAAATAAAACTAGTGTTACCATGTCCATCTGTGCTGATTCAATCACTTTAACCTGTCTTTCAACATTTTGTTTTGACTCCCTAAAATGAATTTAACCAATATTAAAGCTTATAAACCAAACAAGTCACTAAACTGAAGGACAGTTCAAGCAAGCACTTGGAATCCACTCTCCATTTTTTCTCCTTATCTCTGAATCATGACCAGGATTACTGTGCTTACAGTTTAGAGGCACCTGAAGAACTGAGTTGAAACCCAGTACAGTGTTGTAGCCTGTGCAACAATGAAGGCACAATTATCCTGGATAGATAGTCTGCTTACACTGCTTATGTTGCCATACCTTTTACTCAGTGAGGTTAAGAGAAGATGCTCTGATTTTGCAAGTTTTAAATTGCATTAATTAACTCTCTGAAATTAGTCTAGCTATGACAATAAGATTGACACAACAAATAAAGCACATTTCTTGCCTTGATGAGTAACAACACAGTTTAGATGAAAGGGGTAACAGGAAATGGCACATATTTAGGTAGTACAAGGGCTACTTTGTAAGCAAGCATCCAGACACAAACCTAAGAGCCAGTAAATTTCCTTCACTACAGCAGCCTAAATGTGGTTTCTTAGTGATCCTGCCTTCAACATAATACTGTAATATTTCATCCAGTCAAGGCTCTTCAAAGATACAGGAGAGTTCTCTGATCTTGTGATTGTCATGAAGCAAAAGTCCATTAAATACGACTGGTAGTGCCAAGAGCAAACAACACCTGCCTGGTGTAACAGTGCTGTTACATCTACTACTGCACCTGATTATAGCAAATGGAATACAAGCTGTACCTATTTCAAGGCTCCATATCCAGGGATAACTAGCCCTAATTTTCAGGAGGTTCTTACCATTCTTGAAAACCACATTAGAAAGCCAAGGTAAATGATTATGTCAATGATGATAAAAATGGTATACACCAGGATTAGTTCATTCTGCCAGAGATGAAACAACCAGTAAAAGCAGGACCTAGGTAATTTTTGATGGTGAAAGAAAGCAGGGGTGACGTCAACCTTTCATTAACAGCAGGATCAAGTCACAGTATTTTCCAGTGTATGCATTTAAACATTACCAACCAGCATTTGCTGTAAATTAAGTAAAACCCCTCCTCACAGGGTTTTGGTGTAGTTGATGCTTGACTGTTGAGTGTAATACTCTGACCTAATAGCTTTGTGTTTTCCTAGGATGCTCTACTTTTGCCCACAGGACAGTATCATTTTTGAAACTAAGCACTTAATTTGGCAAACAATTAAAAACTGAAAGAAATAATCTGAGTGAGTAGTCAAATGTCATGAAGTAGTGGTATCTTTAGTAAATTCCCATATTACCTTAGTCTCGGTTTTAAATTTCCTTACTAAGAAATTTAATTTCATCATTTGGATGCCAGGGGAAGATACACAACTATAGATTGCACCATCCATGGAAGTGAAACAGACCACAAAATATGAGAAGGACAGGAAGTAAATGTAAAGTAACACTTCTTGGAATACCCTGTGTAGACAAGCCTCTAAAGATAGGCTTATCTTTGTAACTACAACCCAAAAAAGCTATCAGCAGACCACAGCTCAGTTCTGTAGGGGGTAGTGAGAGGATATAAATAAGAATTCAGCATATACACAGGGAATATACAGGCATTGAGAAGAATATGAGGCTGGGCAGATGATTCAAGAAATACTGTGTCCAGCTCTGGCAACCACAGTTCAAAAGAACAGTGAAAAATTGAATGAGTGTACAGAAAAATGCTCCTAAGATAGAAGCTGTAGAGCAGAACAGAGATCAAAGGCGCAATGAAGAATTTGTGTCCTGTGGAACACAGTACAAGTCAGACTAGATACACAGAATGGTGCATCCTGAAGAACTTCAGCAAAATATATATCCTCCTTCAGAAGAATCAATTTGTATTTGATAGGTTTTAAACAGGTTTTTTTTTTTCAGTTGATTCATGAATTACCAGTAGCAATCTGGAATTTAAAAGACACTGAAATATATTACGGAACTTGTAAAAATGAAAATGGAAGTAGCATAAATATGGAAATATGAGATGAAAAACCTTCATGTACATGTTTATCACATAAGTGAAGAAAGAAACAGAATGGAGAAAAAAACAAACTAAATCCATATACAAATATTCAAGGTGTTTTTAGTCATAGAGGAATGCTTTTGTAGCAACACTGCAGAAAATGATTTATGGACTTTTCTTAAAAAGATGGAAGCTGAGTAAAAGGATGAGAAACTGAGATGTATGGACTTCTCTTCTTCAAAGACTTATACTGACATTTTTGATTGCTACCCTGAGATGTTGGAGAAAAAAAAAAAAAACCCAAATGAAAACATTTCCCTTTTTTCCTTCATTTTCCTTTGTAATTCCTCACTTACAGTTTAGTCTGGTAAGTGTGTTTCTCATGTGAAACCAGTTGCACACAGATGATCAGAGAATAGCTCTTAACAGTTCCTAGCTCCAAGAATCTAGGCTTGTTTCTGTTTAGTAAACAGTGTCTGGGGTCTGTAGGGGTAGAAACACTCAGACATCTGGTTTTTTTGAAATGGAAAAATGAAGCGTGAGGAAATAATGAAGTACAGACTTTCTTAATAGCTGGGAGCAGCAGGACATTCCAACATCATTAACTCTTTCATTATCCTGCTGGTCCACTCCTACAGACATTCCCATGTGTGTGACTCAAATCCATTTTTATTGTTAGTCTACTTGTTTCAAGAGTTGCCATTGAGATTTAACAGTAGGTTTCACATAATAATAAAGACACCAAACGAGTAAGTAATTTAACACATGGGTTGGAACAGAGAACAGCAAAAAGAACTGAGTGTTTGGATGAATGAAACTTTCCATGCTGTTAACAACCAGGAAAAACTTCAGTTACTACACTGAGGCTTATTAGATCGAAACCTTAGTGAGTAAAAAGGGGAAGAAAGGGTCTCTATATACAGCTGAATACAAAATAGACTCCTCTGCAATCTCCATTCCAAAGCAACTCACTTTACAAATCGAGTGCTAGAGTAAATTAAATTACTTTTGTGAGGTTTCAGGAAGCATAATGTGTTTCTGTCTCTTGGCAATGATTAACTGACCAATCTATCCATTCTAGAGGCACTAAAGCTTTAGCAATAGATGACACCCCAAGGGCAGTTATTGTTCTATTAGCTCTAAGAAGGGAGCAGTCGCTAAGTTGTAAACCTTGCCCTTGCTGCAGACTGGCTGAGCAACAGATACTTAGCATTTCAGTCACAATTCAGCAAAAGTGAGACTTCTTACCTACACAGATTTTTTTCCTGTTCATTCTGAACATTTAATGAGCAGAGATAATTGGTACAAGTGTTTCTAAAAGCCTGTCTTCTACTGCTAATACAAAACAATATTTAAAAAAAAATCAGTGAGGCATATGCAAAGACTATCAAAACCTGGCAGATCTCTACCCACTAAAACAGTAGATACAAAACTCTTAAAAATATATGTTACTACTATTAAAATTGTGACAAGGAAAAATCCTCATTCAAGACAAAATTGTGTTGAGTACAGAAAGTGAAGAAGTGTACAGAATAAGTAGGAAATAAAGTTGCTACCAAATAATACCATGTGCTTAGCAGTTTAGTAGACACACTAACCACTGCATAAGAAAAGGTGTTAAGAATAATACCAAAAAATCCCCAATTAAGTAAATCATCACATATACTCAGAAGAAATTGTGTCCTTGTAATAAAATTAATTGGTTGATTTCAAATATCAGTCTACAAACCACCCGTTTCATCTACAAAGGGCATGTGGCAAACATGAAAGCAATGTTTTTGCCTCTATAATTCTGCCTGAAGAACTGGAAGCTTTAAGGTTTGATTTGCTTCCAATTATTCACATCAAGTTTCTCCTCTATGAGAAATAATTCTGGTTTTAGCAGCTGGATAGTTAGCTAAATATTTTGATGAAGGTCATAAACACCAGGTAGTTCTTCATTCTTCTGGTACTAAAATGAAAATAAACATGGGTGGTCATGCATGAAATGTTAGTTAAAAATTATATTCAGATATAATTTTAACAAAGAGGCAAAATCTAGGCCTCAGAATTAAACACTTCAAAACCTCCTACAATTTTCCTATGATATAAAAATCTATAAGCACTGGGTGATTTCACATGAAATGTTACTGTGCACATGGTGAAGTGTCTTGTAAATATGATCTAAAACTAGAAACAACTTTGTGATTTTTTTTCTTTCCTCTGTACAATCCTTTGCCTTTTGATTTTAAAAACTGAGCATTTGGGGGGGGAGTTAAAAATTCAGAATCAGGAAATACAGAAGCAAACCAAAAATATTTAAGTTTCAGGTAGTAATATCATGCCACACAGAAAATCACTTTTAAGCAAGTACGTCCACTAATAAAAAAACCCAAAATCTCCAAATCCTTTCTTTCCTTTTGGCACTAGAATATTCTTGTTACTCTTGTCTGCACAGTTTAAGTTTCAGTCTGTTGAGAAATGCCCAACAGCAAGAATCTTAGAGGAAGAAGAATTGAGTTTGAATAAACTGAGAAAGCGGGATTTATTTCCTGGGTGAAAGCATTCACCATTCTACAAAACCCGAGTGCTGGCCCACAGGTTTGCCACGCTGTGGAATTAAAGTAAAATAACAATGTTACTTTGTGCTCCAATGTTCCTTTCTTTCTTTCTTTTTTTAAGCATATCTTCAAGATGAGTTTTATACTTCAAGCCTCAAAGTACATTAGAGAAACAGAAGTGTGAGGGTAAAGAACTTCCTCCTGAATAGAGAATAACTGGATAAACACAGAAACAAGTAAGTGCCAGCTGGGAACTGTAGTCTTTCTAGACCACATGCTGTATGTGGCGTGTAGGCATCTAGATCTCACTACAGACAACAGCCTCATGACTTGGGTCTCATTTTTCACTTTTCTCCTGTAAATATTGCATTCATCTGAATTGCCAGAAATTCCTGATGTTTTATGGTATGTGATTACCGAGTATGCAAACCAAATCACCCCCATGGTCAAACCTTTGCACAAGGCAACTTCAAAAGATAGTATCAGCTTGGGACTGAAAACTGTTAAGGATAGAATAAACAGAACGTAAAATGGGACATTGGACAGGATATCACGAAAAAGTGATAGCAGTCACGATACAAGTTTTGACAAAAGCTTGGTAAAGTCCTAAACTTGAAAGACTCAAGAAGAATAGAGATACCAATATGTCAGTAGACAGTTTGTTTCAGAAGGGAATCAAATTAAGATATATTTCCTCCAAATCCCAAATTATATTTCCGGTCCATCTTTCAAGAACTATAGAATTTTACCTCCTAACACACATCGGAAACCATCCCCACGATAACCTGCCTTACAGTGGCAGCTGAAGGACCCAGGAGTGTTGTAGCAGAAAGCATCTGGATGACAGTGGCCCTGTTGACATTCATCTACATCTGTAAAAGAAAAGACCAATCTCAGGTGACTTTTCCTTCTGATGGACAAATCAGAGTGATGAAAAAAAGTACAAACCTGCTGCATTTTCAGGCTTCTATTTTAGGGTATCTGATTAGACATACAGACATCTCTTTGGAAATATGTCTAGTACAGAAATGCAAAGGAGAAAAAAAAAAGGGGGCTGGGTGGGGGGGAAAACATGCCTGTATTTTATCTTCTGTATCTCAGCATTTTCCTGTTCCAAAGGATAATAGACATTATTAACTCGCGCATTATTTTAGACATATATGTCCATATTTCCCAAAGAAATGACTTAACATAGTGAGAGAAGTAGGATTTGGCTAGCCATGTTTACAACATGTAGTTAGGTAAAGCTGCTCCCCCACTGCACTCAGACTGACATGAAACAGAATGTAAATTTTTTTACATAGTCTGAGCGTTTTGTGTCACCACCTTAGTAATTGAAACCAATACAGTGCAGACAGTTGCAGCAGACAAATGTCTGCAGCTGCAACTACTGCAATTTCTGCATTTATCTCATCTTGGACCATCTATAGACCAAATATTAATGTGTGCATTCAAAAGCAAGGGGAGAAAAAGAAAAATGCTTCATAAAAAACTCTGCCTAAGGGACTTAAACTATGAAATTTCTGGCTTGAAATGACAATTAAGTATAGGAGATGGCAAGGACCAGCCCAGCTGTGCAGTGAAGAGTACAAAAGCCCCACAATAAATGTTGCTACCCACCCTCACAGGCATGCCCATCTCCGGAGAAGCCAGGGAGGCAGGTGCAGATGTAGGCGGACCCTCCGGTGTACACACACTGAGCACGCTGAGGAATGTCACAGTTGTGTGTGCCCGTCTGGCAGTGGTTTACCACATACTGGACAGCTGCAGGTTAAATGTGCAAGAGAGGAGATGAAAATCTGAACTTTCCTTGACAAAGTCTAAGCCTCAGAGTAAGTTCATTTGAGAGAACAACATCTGTGAAAGATTACAGAAGAGAAAGGAAATAAGGAACAGAGGGTTTTTTGGTCTGGGCTTGGGATTCTTTTTTCCCCTGAAATCTTCCCTCTCACTGATGTTAAATCTCATTAATGTTTTACAATGAATTGACTCTCCTCAGCACCTCACAGGTGCTTGTTAGCATAGAATGGGGCAGAACAGCTACCATAGTGACAGATCCTAATATCCATACCAGCTTTGTTTATGAAAAGCAGTCCTGAATGAAGAAATGTAAGGCATCTCACAGTTACCTCACATGTTAGCTTAGTGCCCAGTTCACTGCACTGGGAATTATTTAGATGACCTGCCACACTAACCTAGCACTGACCCAAGGCTGCTGTCACTTGGCAACAAATAAGAGCTGTGACTCACTCACTGGGAGATAAACACATTTGTCAACTTTTGGAGATCTGGGACCAGACCCTGCAGCTTTTCATATCTCTCTCACGCTAACAGCAGTAACTCTGAAGGCAATGCACAACTTTGCACACAAATTGTTTCAGGAAGCTGCTGGAGCTCTGTCTATGCTCACCTGTTCTGTCAGAGAACAGGAAAGGAAACCATGGTACCTGAAATAGGAAGTGGTAAAATACTACAAAAATTTTGGGCCACAAAAGAGGGTGTCCATTGTGTACATCTAGAAACAGACTTCCCGCTGCTGTAACACTGAGGCTCTCTTTACACAATTTTTACAACAAGTTGACAGGGGGCCAAGACAAGACTCTACAACCTTCTTTTCATCACAGTACACAGATGGAATCTACCACAGTGTCAGCAGGGAAATAACAAAAATCTTCTTTTAGAGCCATATCTGAAAACACTCATTTTTTCTGTTTCTCTGGAGGAAATTACATCATTGTTAGAATCATTAATATTTTTGTTTGATTAAGTAAGTTTTAGATGAAAAAATAATTCATTATGAATGGCATTCTAAATGTATAAGGTAAGAGTTGGAGCTCAAAGGATGTCCCCAAGTCCTCCTGTTTCTCATCCAACAAATAGAACAGGATTTATTTACAACTCTCTTTGAAAGCTACCCAGTGAATCACACAGCTGGTATGAAAAAAAATGCCAGTTCCAAAAAAGCTGAGTCAGAGTTGTTATCCCCAAGCAACTTGCAAAAGCACAGAGAGTTGCTATTGCCCCATTTGGAGTTCCAATTGTCTATAGGTTATAAAACCTTCTACTGTGAAAAGATTACCACGATTTTTATTTTCAATCTGTTGGGAAACTAGAGTCTATCTTCCCTCTCTCAGCATTAAAAATGTAATTTGGTTTTGGTTGAAGGAAGGGATCAAACTGAAATCCTTCAAGCTGGGCAAGCAATTACTTAGCACTTGTTAAAAGTGGAACCTCAGCTTCATGAGAAAGTGGTAGTGTGAAGCTGGTGAGGTCATGGCTGGAGGGAAGAATGTTCCCTTTCAGGTCCAAGTCACAGAAGTGCAGTGTTGGACATAACAGAAGGAACATAAAGCTGCTCTTCCACATCTCACCCTGTCCCTTCCAGTGGCTTTGCTAGAAGAAGCTGCTTTTTCTGCCCGTTTGCAACAAAGGGAGACTTAGGGTTCACTGTGACTTACGTAACAGATGTGAATTGTAATTCTTACTGGAGCAGACAAATTTGGCTTGTGATGGAGCGTAATACACAGCATGCAAAGTCACAACTCAAAGACAGTAATACAACTCTCTGCTATAAGATGAAGGCTTCTCAGTGTTAGCTAAAGAACAGTCTTGGCTATAATGAGCAACAACCTGGATGCATTAGCTGATCAGAGCATAACTAAGCTTCCACTACAACAACAGTTGTAGTAACAACAGAAGCAAAAAATCCTCAACTGTTATCATTTATTTCCAAAAGAAAGAACATCCAGCCATACTGCAAGTATATGGCTCCCAGCCATACTGGAAGAGTGTGGATAGGTTTTATTGGTACACAATTACTGTCAGGTTGCAAAGATCAAAATTCTAACAAAAAGTCCTATCTTGACAGCTGCAGCTCTAGAAGTACAGTCATTATTCCTCTGTTATCTGTTATTTGTCCTTATCCCTCTTCTATCTACCATTTGTGGATTCCTTTTTCCAAAAACAATTTCTATAACTTGAGTGAAAAATGGGGCAAACAGGAAAAAGATGCTCCTTGTTAGGACAACCTTAGTCTTGCAAATACAGATTAACTCAGGCTTCCTCCAGAAAAAAGTTTTTAAATTACAGAAAAATAAACTAGTTCAGTAACAATTTCTGAATTTGATATGTAATGATCATTTAAAATCAACTGAAGAGCCAAATCTCAAAGATTTTAACAATGAAATGATCTGCAGCTACAATTCCTTTGCATCATGATGAATTATCACTTCAGAATAAGTCTGCAATGGCCAAGATACACTGATTTAAAACTGTGCACTATCTTGTCCAAGGGATGAATCTGTAATTAAAATCTCATCTGTTAAGTTGAACTCTACATTAGACATGAGAAACAAAACACAAATCCCCAAAAAGCCAAAAGCACAGCACTTAGAAAACACGGAAAAAGCCAGGAATCACAAACTGCAGCACAAAATCCTGAATTCCACTCACATTAGAAGTCAGCACAGATTGTGAAGCACTGATTTCTGTCTCTGCAAGATGAATCAGACCCCAAAGGCTGGTGGGCAATGCTTTTAAGAAACATGAAACTCACCAACACAAGTCTGCCCATCTGCTGCAAACTGGTATCCATCGACACACTCGCAGCGGTAGGTTCCCGGCTGGTTGTTGCAGTCTGCATTGCTGCCACACAGCCCTGGCTGCTCTGAGCACTCATCAATATCTAGGATATTAAAAGGATTTTGGTTATGGCAAAGAAGCATTTAATTTGCATGCCAGAAAAACAGAAACTGGGGAACTCTCGATTAATAGCAGTCTTCTGCACTTAGGCCACAGCTTGGATAGACCATACCTCCTAAGAGATATTAATAACCTGAAAATAAGTTTTGAGCTAACTGTGCCCTCAGCAAATTTGCATCAAAAAGAAAAAAAACAGAAGAAGTTCTATCATGGAGTAATAAGGGGAAGGCACAGAAAATTGGAGGAGAAAGAGGAGCCAAAAAAATTGCAGCCTTAGATGAACAGAAACAAGGATAACTACTGGGGGAGCATGAACTCTAGGAAAGGCTTCCTATTTTATTATCCATTTACATCTCTAATCCACTGCTGCACAACTCACAGCCCCAGAGGACTGGAAGGGACAGTGTTAAGCTGTTGTTTTCATTTGCAAGTTGGTTAAAGGGTTGGAGTGAAAGGAGAGTTGTGCTTTGGGTTTAAAAAAACCCCAAAACTTGGTTAGGTAATAGGGGTGACACATTTCATTAACACCCAGTTTCACTGCTTGAAAATAAGTATTAGACCTGTGATTTGATTGCAAGGCAAAACCCAAATACACTAAGAATACAGAGCTAGACAGAATTGGGAAATATGAGTCTTTTGGAACAGAAAAGGGTTTTCAAAGCAGATCATTAAAAAGATGATTTCAATGACTTGCACATATCTGTGCTCTGTCTGCATGTGCATTTCCTGCTTCTCATCTCCCCTGAGAACCTTTAAACTAGTTGACTCATTTTAACCAGAACTTGCATTATAGCAGGTTTCTCACAACTAAGTTTCAACATGTTTTGTAAAACGACAATCTGGGTAAGAAAGATGTTTTGCAAGCTAGGAAAACATACTCTTCCTGACAGTCAAACTTGCTTACTTTGATTATTGAGATACATCAGGTAGCCCAGCAACCCTCTAACCTTAAAACTAGCCTCTCAGGGCAGTTCATTTTGTTGGAATTGCTAATCCTGAAGGTCAATATACCCCAAGGAAAATAAACTCTACATTAGCTTTCATTTTGCAACAAATGGAAGCCTTCTGATACCATAGCAAATGTTTCCATCTCCGCGGAAGCCAATCGAACATTCACAGAAGAAACTATTTCCAGTTCCTGGACGGCACACGGCGTTGGTGTCACAGTTATGAGTACCAGTGTAGCAAGGATTCCGGTTAATATCTGCTGAACCATCTGGCAAGAGAGAACTTATTTAGCTCTGATGACTCTGTCCAAGTAATTGTACCAGTTAAGGCCCAGAAGGAGGCTGCTTGTAATGCACATTAAATGAGGAAACATACTTTTGCATCAGGAATGGGTGGATATGCAGCACACCAATCTTAGATATGTATTTAACAGCACCAGTATTCATTGCTACTTGTACAAAGGACTACTGAGTTCAAAAAGAACCACAAAAACCTCTCTGAAGAGCAAGACAGAAAGAAAATTCATCTTCCAGTCACTGACACTAGACTCAAAACATGATTCTTAACAGCTTGGCTTATTCATTTTCATCAGCAGAACTTTATTTTGTAACAAACCAAAGTGAGCACAGCCTGTTTTTATACTCATCTGGTGTGCATTTTCAAATGGTCTCTTTGCTTTCTTTCTGATGTTAGTGCAAGCTTGGATAGCTCATCCAAAAAAACACCTTTCATAAGCAGCCTATAATTCAAAGATAAAATGCCATGTTTCATGATAAATTATGAGAGCTCATCCATAGTAAATTGTATTCTACTCTTTTGCTCTCTTCTCTGATGATGCCAAAAAACATTTTAATAGAGGAACTACAAATTAGGTAAACACCATACTCCATGCATACAAGTGGGAATAGATTCAAGGTGGTATATTGAGAGTATTTCGAGGAATTAGACACAAACCCCAGTGAGTTTCAAGAACAGAGCATCACTTAAATACTCTTTCTCAAGTAAAAATACAATTTTTCAACAGTTCCATTTCTCTCCTATACTGGTGGATCTAGACGGTTACTACCTAATGAAATTAATTAATCTCATTAATATCCAGCTAGGACAGGCTATAAAAAATGGTTGACTGTTCTTAATTACTCACAAAAGAGAAAAAGCAAAATTTGCAATTGATACATACCACTGATGGGGCCAATGGAATTGCTCATGGCATATCGCAGGATCTGCTCATCTCTGTTGTACAGGACAAACACACTGTCCACTGAGAGCTGCTGAGTGGCAGGAGCAGAATGGTGGGACTCATCGTGGATGCACTCATCAAAGGAGATGGTCTGGCGCCACTGATAGGCGCCCGTGTATGTGGAAGCAACTCCATCCCTTTCTGGCTCTGTCACTGTGTACTCCCTTGAGGAGGATGAAGTGATCACTGCAACATAACAGCAAACACACTGATCAGAGCAGAGATCAAAAGCACTCTGTCAAATGCTATCTGTAGACTTGGGATGCAGTCTGTGTAGTGCAAATAGGAATTTCAAAGGCAAGAGGCTATGAAAATGGATGTATTTCCATGAAAAGGAATAAGCACTTGAGCACATCTAATCTGTTTTCAGGTATCACAGCTTTGAGAAATGAGTAATTTGATTTATTTTGACATGTTTTAAAAATTTAACTTTACTTTGTGGGTTTCCAAGTAATGAAAAGAAAATTCAACTCAGCAAACTCAGAAGTTCTTTTAGGTGGATTTATACAACATATCCCCAAGATAAGGACAAGAGCCACCTCACCAGCCTAAACTACACCCCCTTTTAGCTCACTGTAGGCTATTAGCCTTGGATTTTAACAGAGCCCTGAAGAAGCTGCATGTCTGAGAGCTTCTGTATGCTTCAAAACAGTTTTCTATATTGGGAAAAATAGTGTACAAAACTCTTCAAGAAAAATATCTGGGCTTGAGGATCCTCCCACCAACAGAGAGGTCCTCAGAACACCACTATTATTTGGACACAAGAACACACCTGTACCACTCCACTTGCAACAGCTGGCAAAATCTGGATTTCTGCTAATTAACAGTCCATTAGATACACCATGGGGCAGCAGAATAGCAGCTGTTTGAATCCTGGTAAATCAAATCAGGCCTGACTTTACCTCCCTCCACCTTGAGTTTACCTCCATGGGAACAGCATTTCTGCCAAATAGGCAACTGTTCTATAGAGCAGATGCTGCCCAAACTCTGAAGTTGTTCAGCACAAAGCAGAAGCTTCCTGCAGCTTCCACTTCCTCCTCCTCCCAGTCCTTAACAACAGGCAAAGCATGAGGGGGTTCATCATTGGCTACCAAGCCCAGACATTAGCGAATACAAGGCCATGATGAAGCCACTACACCATTTTCAGCTATCTCTAGCATCCAAAAGTGCACCCTTGGAGCAAAGTACAGTCTATCCAGTATTTATGTGCACCAAAGGCTGCTTCCTTTGTATTGCTCTTTGACACCTGGGCTAGCTGGCCAGCAGCAACACTCCAACCTCACTGCTTTTCTTTCTGTTTTGAAACACCCATAATTTCATCCATGAAGAGGAAAGCAAAAAAAGCAAGCAAAACGAGATTGCCCTGTAAATAGTGAATGAAGAATGGTTCTCTCAAGAAACCTAGAATCTGTCATAAAGGAATTGAGAGAGAGGAGAGAGAAGTACTGAAGAGACAATGTAGGAAACTGATAAGGGAATTAAAAGATTCCTAATTTTCCAGCCAGTTGTTCAAATTCAGCTCAAATAATACTGATAAATGCTTGCAGAGTCATTGTAATGCATTCCACGTGAGGCATAATGGTAAATAATTGGTTTAGTCTCAGACAAGATCAAAGCTAACTTAATGACATTACCACAAAAAGATATACACGTACAGCTCCTACTAAAGGGCTGTGGACCTACAGAAAAAAACATAGCAACTTGTACATTGCCATCAACAGCATAAAAACAAGGCCAACAAAAAGGGAAATCGAGAGTGTTCTGCAAACATCAGTTCAGAGAAAATTAACTTGTATTTTTTCAATGAAAATATTAGAAATACTTGTCTTGTCCCGCTTAAAATCTGCCTTCTTTTGAAATCTTTTCCTAAGAGGCAAAAAGCAATTTTCTATAAGTCAAAGGGTTCTAAATACACTTGCTAAAAAGGGACTAAAACAGTGTTTTTCATATTGTCTTAGTCTCTCTGCTTTGTGCATTTTCTTATAATTTAATTCTTATGAAACCTTACCAGAACTGGAAGTGTGGTAGAGTTCGGTGTATGGCTCTATATGGACTGAGGAACCAGATGGGATCTCAGGTATTCTGCCCTCCATTTCTGTGCTGATGGTAAGGTGACCATGCTCATCAATGCCACTGAATTTCTGCTTTACAACCAGCTTCTCATTGTTACGGAGAAAAGTTACTTCTGTTTGCCGTGTAAACTCACCACCTAAAGAAAAAGAATTAGTTAAACACTAAACTTACTAGAGGTTTCTGATTCCTTCTATTCCAAATATGGTTTCTAGTAGATAAAATATAAATTACCATTGTCAGCAAGTTTTGATATAGCACAATTGCTAATGTCTTGTGTTTCTAATGAAATAATTTTCAGAGACATACTGATAATATACTTGGATACTGCAAGAAAATTATTTTAAGCACTGAACATGATAAATAACAAATAAACTTGAGGGAGCAAGGTTAAATTAAATTTAAAAAGGAGTTCTGACTAAGCTAATAATAGTAGGTCTTACCCTACCATTTAAAAGGACAATTTCAAGAAAATTTCCATTAGGAGTACAGGGAGTTACAGAAAAAAATCAAAATCCAGTACATCTGTTTCCAAATCAAAACCAAGTGAAATGTATGTTGTAAATTCCAGAACAAACTTCAAACATACCAAATCCAAGAAAATCCCAAACCAAAAAGTTGTGTTCAACTAAATTCATATTACATGTCCATAAAGGATCAAACTTTAAAAAGAAACACATGAACAGAACAGATTGAATCTACAGCTTGAATTCATTTGCACAACCCACCAGATTTGGCCTCAATCTTTTATGAAAAACTTGAATTGTGAACAGGGGTTTCCCTCAAACAAGCTAACAGAGTCATTGGCATGTCATGCAGCAGCTGTTTCTGTAAAGGCTTTCAGACCCTCATGAGGTCAGATTCTGGTTTCTCTTTTGCTCTGTTGGTACAATCAGGCTATTAACATGTTAGATCTTTTTAAGAGGTAGGAGAAGCCTTTTTTAATGACTATGTACATTCTAGCAACAACTACCCCCCCCCAAACAGATCTTTTAAATAATCTCTTTCTTGAAGAGAAATTAGCCAAGCCAATCTTCTCTCTAACACATTTAGCTCTGGTACACTGACAGTAAATTAAAAGGTCCATTGCCTATATATTGAAAACAAGAAAAATGGTGAGAAATTTGATTACAAAAACCAATTTGCAGCTCAGAACAGATGTGTTTTTTTACCCTATATTGCTTCTAAATACACATCTATTTTCTATCAAGACAGAGGAAAGCATAGCAATTTTGAACATTATTTTAATTTAGAAGTTACCGGTAATGCTGAATCCATTTTTATATCCTTGCTGTTCCACAGCAAACATCCATCCTATGATACCTCCAATAGAGGCAAGAGGCAGTAAAGAATACCCCAAAGTCTCTGGGATTGTGCTGATAGCAGTGTAGGCACGCCCTTGATTCATCACAACATAGGAGTGGAGATCAGTGTTCTCAAATACAATTGGAACAGGGTTATTTCCTACAAAGATTCTTCCTCTGACCTTCCCGTTGACTCTCTGAGGAGAACCTGGCAAATCAATACAATGCATCAGAACAAAATAAGAGTTCTCTCATACTCTCCAGGGAACATGTGCAGAGTATTCACAATGCTCAGTGTTTAGTGTTGAAATAAATGGCAAACAAATACTCAGAACTCAACCAAGAAACTGTCATGTGTTCACTTGCTTATGTAGGTGCATGCATGTGTGTGTATTGTCTTATGTGGATAATTAAATGGTGAAATTTTCCTGAAGAGATGCCCTTTATCCTCATTAAAAGTTCTGTCTGAAAGGATAACTCCATAACACTCTCGCTGTACATCTTACGGTAAGCAGCAGACAGAAACTTCTTTTTAAGATCACGCTTCATATTGATACACATTAAATGCAAATTTGTTCACTCCCTATTAGAAGACTAACACCATTAGGCATTAGAATAATTGGCCTGTTATTCTAACCTATTACATTTCCTGGCCCTGAACTATTGGCCATGTTGAAGACTGTCAGTGTTACACAGAAGCAGCTATTTTGGATTGCTAGTTTTCTCCTGTATATAAATTTCCTACGTGGAAGTTTGAATTTGATTATCAACAGATCCTTTTTTTCTTTGTATGGAAAATCCAATTTTATGAACTGAAAACTACATATTAGGTCTTGCTTTCCTGGTTTACAAAAACACAGTCTTGCAGTAAACTATTTGAGCTGTTGAAATGCATCTGTACTCTGAGTCAAATCACTATGAGGATTACAAGTGTATACATAAGAAATTCCTTTATGGATTTTACACAGGAACATAGTTTAAATTGGTATTTAACAAAAATCTGGCAGATCAGCCCATTAGTAAAGCAGCTTAAGAGTCAGACAAAGGGGAGCCATGCTCTTTGGTTCGACGATCAAAGTTAATTTGTTCATCACTTTGAACTGTCCATTTCTAGAGTGAGGACCATATCAGATTATAACACATTAGAACTTCATGACTAATTCTAGGAAATACCACTGGATATTATGCTTTCTTTTAAATGATGTCAGTTACAGAAGAGTTTATTTTTCTAGAAAGTCACATTGAAATGAATAAAGCATGTAATTGAGCACTCAAAATAATTTGTTTCACTCAAAAAACCACAGCATTTTTAAAAACAGAGCTCACCGATTAAAATACCTTTCACTATATCTTAGTGATAAGTCTTTCAAAAAGTTTTTAGCAGGACTATCTTGGAATTGAATGAAAATCACCTCACTCAAGAATGCCGTATGTAACTGTTGCTTATGTATCTAAATTTCAAACCAGTTACCTTCTGCTACACATTGTCTGCCATTTCCTTTGTAACCAGCAATACAACTGCAACAAAATCCGTTGGGATAATCCTTGCAAATAGCATGAACAGAGCACTGGTGACGGTTATTAGCACAGGTCTGCTGGACATCTGTGTGGTAGCGAAACACTGCAGAAAACAAGACCAGACATTTATACTTCATGTCATTACTGTGATATTCACATCTCCCTGGAGTAGTTTAAAAGTGTCTCTGGACTCACTTGATCAGATTTTCATTTTCTCTTCAAGGAAAACAAACTATTGCAATTGATATTGGCTAACTTTGCAATATACAACTAACTGTCTACTATTTCACAGAAAACATTAAAGTGCTGTTTAATTATTTAGTTAGAAAATTGTTTAATTCTATTGACTTCTGCAGATCTATATTTATACATATCAATTGAAATTCTTGTCAAAACTAAACACATGGTAATTTTAATTTGTCCTTGTTTCCAAATCAAAACATACAGGACACTTTCCAACTTCAGAAACAAAACATATCAGCGCAGTACCCAGCACCACACAGCAACTGATGCGCCCTGTAATCCTAATTGTTTTATCCTATTATTTAATGGAGATAGCAATTCTCACATCTGCTTCAAGAAGCAATTAACATCTGGGCAGTCAGTCACACTACTCTGAAATTTCTAGAAATGATTTATCAG
Organism: Lanius collurio; assembly: GCA_020086605.1. Classification (NCBI taxonomy): domain Eukaryota; kingdom Metazoa; phylum Chordata; class Aves; order Passeriformes; family Laniidae; genus Lanius; species Lanius collurio. The sequence goes on along the minus strand of JACBWW010000002.1, from coordinate 16,134,117 downwards.
AACTTAGAATTGCTAATTCCACCCTTCTAAGACCTGAGGCCATGAAACCCTAGCCAAAAAGTTTTACAACAGCTTCTATTCCCAACCTTTATTAAATTTGCTGTATTCAGTTACACATCTGAGAAAGGCCTGTGGGCTTTACTAGGGTAGTTTACTAGACTGGCAAGATCTGAATCTGTGGTGACACCTAAGTTAACTACCTCAATGAATAACACAAACTTATGATGTGTCCAGATTTTCAGATATGAAGCTAATGAGAAGAAAACATTATTTCTTTCATAATTTGATTCCTTCCACACGTCTTTTTTGCAGTCTATCCATGTTAGAAGCAGCTAAACTGTACAAAAGACCTTACCTATTCCAGTTTCATCAAATTCTTCCACATCTATGACTTGAGGTGGCTGTGGGGGTAACTGCTGGATCCGAAAATGGCGAGGTGGAGCTTTTGCTGTTGGGAAATTTTGAGGACTGTAAAAAGACTCAGTTGAAGGTGTTCCTGTTACATCTTGGTATGGAGTTAGAAAGTCTTCTGCAGCTAGCCGAGGAACACTGTACGTGACAAGGTGCTGATCCTCTTCAGTGCTGTCTGTGCTACTTGTGATGTACTGCTGAGTTATTTCAGTGGAGCCATAGTCGGACATAAAGGGCTTAGAAGTCATCTCCTGGTCCTCTTCGTTGGACTCTAGGCTCTCCAAAACATTGCTGATCTTGGCAGGCACAATACTGTCAGATGAGCTACCAATCTCGAACACCCAGACACCCTGCTTCCCAGCATTGCTGCTTCTGTCGAAGAGAAGCACGTGCCAAATAAAGCAAGTTGTGTGGTATTTCCAGCCTACACACAATATTAGCCTTCACTGAGGAAGGGTAACTCAGGACAAAACTGCCCAATTACCTTATCTACATTACACACTTACCTACAGGTACAGTTTATTCAACTGTAAAACACCCCTGACAGTTTGGGTAACATTTTTTTTCTCCTCACCCACAGCTTTGTTGAGAATTTCTAGCTTTCTTGTCTCCAAAGTTGTGGGAACAGAGGGAGATTTTAGGGCCACAAAGATCTTGCTACCGCTTACCAAAACTTTCTAACTCATTCCCTTTCCTGCTTGTTCACCCTTTCTTTCAAAGCCCAAAACAAACACACAAAAACAACCTACCTAGGATAGACTCTGAAGAATTGAAGTCTGAACAGTGCTGTTTATAGAAGAACTAAATAAAAAGGAGTTCCTACCAGAGACAATGGAACTATGGACTTCTGTCAAATTACAATAAAGTCCTCAAAATCTTCAAGAGAGTGGATATTTATCAGTGGTTGATTTTGTGATTTCTCATGCAATGGCTAATGGGTTCTTATTAGCTCTCATTGATTCATGCAAAAATTAAGAAAAATATGGAACTCTGATGTTTTCTTGAGGAGTTTAAACAAAGAAAAAAGCATACTTGTACAGGTTTCTAATGCTGTCTTCATCATTAGCAATGACATTGTAGGATCCTGGCTTTTCCCAAAAGTAGTAGTTTGTAGAGGCTTGACTAAAGCCAACCACAGCAGGAATATTTTCATCACCATTCTTGGAGTATGTGCTATAGAACTGTAAGCTATCTTCTGGATACAGGAAAATAGCATAGGAACTGGAATCAGAAGAGGCTAAGACAGCCTGGAAAGTGTTTCTCTGTGGGAAGAAAAATTAATACACATTTACTCACATAAAAATAGTCAAGAAAGAGTAATAGAGTAATTCTTTTCTTTTTAAACACAAAATGAAAATCAGAATTCTCATTGAAAAGAAAAACATTATCAAAAGCAAATTAAATCTCTAGGAAATAGAGAGGTTACCCAAAACATAACAATTTTAAGTTCTGTAATGCTATAGGAAGCTATTTCATTTCCTTAAAATAACTGATGTGCTAGACTAAATAAAAAATTCTGTAAACAGAATGTTTAAAGGAAAGGTCAGGTTTCATGTTGCTAGAGTCTTTTCCCAGAGGAACACTTCTGCCTACTGTCAGAACCACTGGGACAACACCTCAGATATCAGCTGTTCATTGCTACCAGAGTGCAGAGCTCTTACTATGAACACAATGCTTGTGTCAAGTTCAGCAAAAGAAATTAGTTGTTGACATAAAAAGATTCGCTAAGTTATGGCAATGGTCTCATCAGCTTTGATAATTATGGTGTACTAAGTTACATATCCTTGCAGGACAATACCTGAATGATTTAAAAAGGGGAAAATGATTTGTGAATAATAAAAACTAACCTCTAACTTTTAAATTCAATACTAGCTACAAAACATTGGGTTTTTTGAATGCAATATCATCTGTTCAAAATGGTCTTAAGGTCCTACTAGTCCATAGAGTTACCTGATTTTACATAGTTTGATGTCAAAATTACTTTAGAATCTTGAAAAAATGCAAGCCAGCAGGATTATATTGAATGGAGGGAGGTCAGGATACTCTAGTTCAGTTATTATCACAACACATTTAACATTCAAAGTAAGAGCCATTAGGAAACACAAAGAAATCAGCTACGTAGTTTCAAACATTTTCTTTTGAATTACTGAAGTATTATTAAAATAAAACTCCTAAAAATTCTGGAAACTGCTATTTTGCTACAGTCTTTTCAACAATAATATACATTCTTAGCTCTGCAAAATTCATCTAAACACAAAGCAACAGGTTGCAGTGTTACACTTTAGCTGAGCGTGTATCCAACATGACTTAAAGCTCTGATTAACATTCACCTTTTCTTCCAAAGCATGATCTTCCCCTGGTGCCTGGAAAGGAGCCACAAGCTTCCAGGTAACAATAACAACACTGCTGGGATCAAAAGCACTCTCAGGAAAACCTCTTTTGACATAGTCTGATGTAAGTTGCAAGACCTCAGAGGATGAATCTTCTCTGTAATACACATTTCCACGTCCATCTGTTGTGTCCAAGTCAGCCATAAAAGGAGCAATAGCCCCAAAACTCACTGGGAATTGACCAAGATATTTTTCTTCACTTGAGGGTTCATTCACTGCAATAATCCCATTAGTGGTAACCTAATAAAAAGATGAAAATTATAACACAAATGCTGTTCATACGACTGTCTCTCACACATGTGCTCCAGATCACAATATTTTAATTTCAATTCCAAAAGAAATGCAATGAAAAGTCAGTTTTGTAACTGAAAAGTAACTGTGTTTTTTTAAGTATTTGTTTAGAATCCCGTGTCAGGAGTCCTGAGATTTCAGTTGCCCAAAACCAAAGGTTGACTTCATGGATAGAACAGTCTTTTTTTTTCCCAGATAAAGATTTAGGCTATTTAAATTTCGGATACCTATTGTTTCTTCTAATAAGGATATACATAACCTTCCCACCACTGCTTCAGAAGCTGATAGAACTTCTGAACAAAGAACTAATTCACATATTGACACCAACCCCAAAAAACTGCTCCATGCTTAAATATGGTAATAGCCTGGGTGAAAGTCTTTCAGGAAGTCTTACAGATTTCTCTTTGCCTGGCCAGGACTGCTTTAGTTTTCACTTCACTGCAGCCACTCTCCTAGGAAGTTCTCTGCTACTGTGCAAGGCTAACAACAACAAGCTGCTGCTCATTCTTAGGACATGCTGTGAGCACGGCTCTTATACCAGAGGCTATAGAGACAGCATTTCCATAGCAGATATAGGCTACCCTATAAATTCCTTTACAGTTGAGTGCCCAGACACAGTATGATAGAAAAATGGCTCTAATACTTGAAGGGGGGGTGGGGGAAGGCACTTACATAAATAAGTGAAACTCTTGGTCTGAAAATGCATTGTAGGGGCTCAGGGAGATTTAACCCATCAGTGAGATGATGATTCACTGCCAGCCATCTCGGACTAAAATTGAGATAAAGACATACATACAGGTAGGTGCTAGGGCACGCCCAAGTGCAACAGCCGAACTCCACTGGCAAACCAGAGCTGGCTTTTTCACGCACAAGCAGTGAGCAAGACTGCAGGTGTCAGGCCTTGAAGCAGTGCACAGAGTTCTCACACACAGCTTTTTGTCCTGGGCCCTTCCGCCAGCTGTGTTTGGCGCTGTGTGAATCAGCCACATACAAATCCACCTCCAAGTCTTGGACTACCTGATACCAGGACACATCTGACTACCTGCAGGCAGCCAGGCACTTACTCTAGAGCTGCTGCCACATACACAGGGGACTCAAAATGGGACAGAGGTGTCAGAACTCTCACTATAAGCGATGAAACTGAAACTGCAATCTCCCACAGATTTATCTCACTCATAGGGATTCTTGTGAGTCCAAAAGAACAAACTGCTGCTGGACCTTTTTACACAGTCAAGATATTGTCGACAGGATAAAATCTTTACAAATGCCTAGAAGTGGGTCAGAATGGCCACTGACTCAGACTGCAAGGCCATCTAGCCCAGTGGCCTGTCCCCAGCTGTACCTGCTAGCTTAGAGAGTCAGCAAAACAAGAGGACATGCACCTACTTCTTCAACGAGCCTCTAGCTGCATCCACCTCAAGGGATTCCCTCGTGCTTTGACTGTTTTTCATCCTCAGTGGGTCTCTCTTGCATATTTGTTAAGTCTTCCCTTAACACATATAAACTCTCTGCAACCACAAAATCCCTTAAAACGGAACTCCACAAACTTGTGCCTCATACCCTCAGGTCTCTCCTACTTTGGTTTGATTTCAGTCTCACTTCCAGCTCCATTTGATGGCCCTAATTTTTGTATTCTGTATGTTCCAATAAAATATTTTGTATTGGGACATACAAAAATCCTACCTAGTCTCTCCCACTATATAATTTCTCCTTCAGAATGAAGAGCCCCAGCCTACCTGTGCACTGCCTAAGAGCTGTTCTTTGATCACTCTCATTGTCTCCAAATATTTCTTTACCCTTTTCCCCTATATAAATTTGTAATAAAGGAGGTCAGTAGGAGGCCACACATATTCTTCACAGAGAAACTGAGGTCCGAGCAAGCCCATACAGGATGCTGGCTACACGTGCCTTGGAAACATCTTTAAAATCTGGACCCCCACTGCTGCTACCTACAGTAAATCAGAAAAAGTGTACTACGAGAACTCATGACACAAATCACCCCTCCATAGAAGAGGAAGAAACACCTATACCTTGAATTCTCCTTTGGCTATCCAGAAGGTCAGAGCATGTTCCCTGCCACAGGCCAGGGGTCTGTCAGCTTGGTGTATAACTGGATAATGCTTAGCACAAACAATTAGCTAAACTTAGCTAATAGTTCCCACAGTATATCAGAATTTATTTTAAAAGTGGCTTGACATATGTTGACTGTATTGTCTCCAGTTCTATAATTTCGTTAGCAGCTAGAGTGTAAAATACTAAAAAATTTAAGGTCATGTAAAAAAAAATGCAAGTTGGCTTTATGCACAAATAGTATATTTAAGACACATAAGCAGTAAATAACCTGTGCAAACATGATGGGAAAGCAGGTCATGTTAGAAAGGGGGAGAAGAAGCTGAATGTTGTGATAATTTTTACTCTAATCATTCATGACTTAACAGTGGCCACAGGTCCTAAGCTGAACTATGAATCTGAGGAGTAAGAACTAAAAAGACAGCAGGGGTTACCTCAGTACAGACCTACAACTGGAGTCAGACATGCAAGAGAAATCTAGCCCAGAAAGGTTCCCAGAACTCCTACAACATCTGAACACTAGAAAATGCCTCAAATGCCTGTAAAGCAAAGCTAAAACATGACCTGAAAATTAAAACCCACCAATTATACTCCACCACTGGAGGATGGAGGATGGTGGATATTACAGTCTGTTTGCTAAAGCCTTTTAGTAAAGAGATGCACTCCCTCTTTAAAGTAATAAATTTAGAGCAAATTAAATTTTTTCACTTTATTCTGCTTTCTCACACTTTTTGTACATAAGCAGCCCTAAATCCTCTCCCACCTAAATCCTGTTGTGAGAGATGAGTGGTGTTTGAAGTATTTTAAACAAATTCCATGCTCTTCATCAGATTTGGTGTGTGTAGACTTTGTGGCTTCATGATCCCCTATTTATGGCAGAGATTAAAATAACATTAATAGAAAATAAAATCAGGACTAGTTTTTACTGCAGAATAAAGCAGAAGCCAGAAGAAATGGCCCTCCTCTTTTCACCTCTTAGTGACATGCATCTTGCTATTCCTTTCCTCTTTGTTAAAAACTTTTATGTAAGAAGTAGTTTTTTTAAGGAGATACAGAATGCCAACTCCATTTTTTAAAATAGTTTTTAAGTGGGACAGTTCCATTTTAAATGTTAAGGGAATGTTTCTATAACCCAGAAAACATTTGCAAGCCATTATATGAAGATAAATAAATAAGTTGCTCACTCTGTGCAGTGATTTTTAGGGCAAGAGTTGAAACTCACCAATAATGAAAATATGTTTTAGCTTTGAGATTTAACAACGCATTTATATTGGCAAGGACAGTGAATACTCATTTAACTTCACCCTGTTTCTTTCAAGGTCACAGACACAGGTTAAAGTGTGAATCCCAAAATAAAGAGAAGTAATTCAGGGTTAAGTACTGGATTTCATCAAAGCATCATTCCTGTTGAAAGGGAAAGGGGGTAAAAGAGGCCTCAGATGGGCGTTGTCTGAAGACCAGCTTTACACAGTACATCTTTCCTTTTAGGGTATAACACTATTTAAATTGACAGGAACTAACACAGATGTATTTTTAGCATGTTAAACTTCTGGCTTATGCACATAGTTAACATACATTTGTGGTTTGTAGCAGAACAAATTACACACACACACACAATTACAGGTCCACCTTTAAAATCATGTGAGAAGAGGAATGCAAAGTAAGGAACTACTTCTACTAAAAGAAAATGTGTATCTCTGTGTGTACAACAAAAAATGAAAGTTTCTAACAAATGAGTACTTTTTCCCTGTTCAATGATTAGGCATTTTACATGCTTGAATAGTTCAGTGGAAAAGAGTTTAGAAAATTTGAATTTATTTTAATAATGAAGTGACAGTTGTCTTAAAGCAGCAAAGCTTTCTAATATAAACATGACCAACCATCAATTTAAGAACTTAAAAAAATTAAAGATTAAAAAAATTTAGCCAAGCTTGCATTACCGGATTCTCACTTCTTTCCTAAATGGAGGTAACCCCTAATCTTTCCATTCTTCCTCACCAGTGAGCTTTAGTGTAAATGAAAAAGCTTTAATAAGACTGTACTATAAAACAAATAGAATAGTATGGGTTAGTGATAGAGTTCAATGTTATAAATCTTACATAGTGAAGCACCATATTGAAGATTACAGTATATGAAAGTCTGTTTCCACTTATATGAAATAAAATGCTCTCTTCTGTCTACGTAATAAGGTTTTGTTGCCAGGGATTTTATGACAAGTTGATACTAAACAATCACATCACAGAACTCCTTGCCTTTCTATTCATGCGTACAGCTAACCCAAACAAATCATCTTCTCAGCTGTTAAAAAAGATAGAAAGAGAAGCCACATAAAGTTGCTACATAAAATTATAATGTGTACTAAATGTTAATTGTATCAGCTTGAAAATATTTACTACCAACTAACAACATGTTGGTAACTCCAGCTTGCCAAGAAAGATCATAGAGCTTCCTAAGTTGTCATTGCAAATATACAATAAAAATGTGTAATGTGAAGATGCATTTAAAACTTCTCAGTACTTTTCCTTAACAGATATACTTCTCCTTTCCTAGCCCCATGTAGTTTGTACTGTGCATCTGTAGTTTGTACCGTGCTTGCACCAGATTCAGTGCAAGAAAAAACCTCTGTACAGACTGACATTTCATACTGAAACATCATTCATTAAAACTGCTCATCCTTAGTACTGAGTAATGCTGGCAGAGCCCTGGATGTGATTCAGAAATAGACTCTATATGAGTATTCTTCCAGGCAAAAACTAATTAGAACTGTTCCTGATTGAGGTCATGGGATAGTAACAGGATCATTAAACTAAAGAAGCCTAGACTGGTTAATCAATTTACTGCTCTTTGAAAACTCTGTCCTGTCTCTGTCGCTTACCTGACATGCTACTTGTTATCTTTGCTTCTCAGTGGCTACAGCCCACTATCTTTCAAGAATATGTTTGTGCTTTAAAAAGTATTTTTTACTTGGGTTACGCACATAGTTAACATACATTGATCATTAATCAGTGACCAAATTGGAGTATAGAAGGCAAGAACTAAGGGTCAAAATGAAGTCTGAACTCTACTTAATACTTCATCTCAGTCAGCCCCAGTGAACAACATCCATTTTCCACACAAGCATAACCTGAATTCCTCAAAATTTTGGATTTTAGATATGATTTCAGGATTTGTCTAGGTAGTGGTAGTATGGACAATGAAAAGGAGCATAACTTAAGTATCAGCACTAACACAACTCAGTGTAGCGCAGGCAAGTTATATCTTCAGTATGTACCCATAAAACAAGACTCAAGTGCATGGGAACTACATCAAATTTTGAATCACTGCAGTCACATGAAGCTCTAGTCTCCCAACTGTCTCCAGGTAGGTTACTCCACTGAGTTGCATCTTGGATCCATTATACTAAACCACACTGCTTTATCTAAACAAGGAGGTGAGATTTAGTCTACCAGATTAATGCCCTAAACACATTGGCATGCCTTCCCAACCAAGAGCTTTCTAAACGTGCTATTCAGCATTTTCAATTGCCAGCCTAGATGGGACTTCAGGGGAAAAGAGGCAATGGTAAAGCGTGCAGTACTCTTGCAATGTTCTGAAGAAAAGCTGCCATTTTTAACAGTTTTTCTTATGGCTGCTTTTGAGCAGCTGTGCTCCAGTCAGTCTGTTTTCAATCCCACCTTCAAACACTAAACACCCCCCATCAGCCATAAACATGCACGCACAACTCTGGGATGCAGATTCAGCTGAGACATGCGCACACACGGCTGAGATGTGCTTGCAGCCCAAAGCCTGCAATTTCTACGGATATGGACTTCTTCTGCTCAAGGGACTTTTAAAGCAATGAAGCGCCCAAAACATCAAGAAAGAAGAAAGCTCTCCCAGTGCTTAGAGGTGCGAGTCTTAGACATGTCAGGCTGCTGGTTAGACACTCCGTTTCAGTTTTGTGACTCTGGCATGCCAAAACACACAAAACAGATCACAACGAGGATGTTTCTGAGCTGAACACACTCTGTGTATCAGTGCAGAAAACGCCTGGGGATGGCATTCACTCTGGCTAATTGATTGTATTTTCTTTCCGCTCCTACTATCTGTTGCATTGTCTCCCAGCAGAGGCTGTGCACCTCGAAGAATCTGCACCGGCCACAGTGTAAGAAGGGAATTAACACGGACTCGATACCTGGCCTGAACACGAGAACAAGTAAGATCTTTGGACCGAACTCTGACCTCGGCGCTCGCACAACCCACACAGAACCCACAAGCACCGCCGCGCACCCACCCAAAGCTCCCGGGGGAGTCCCCAGGAGCGGTTCCGACCCTCCGGCGGCCCAAAGGGGCCCCACACTCACATAGAGGGAGCGGACGGCCTCGCCGTAGAAGCGCAGCGCTGTGCTCAGCTCCAGCGCCGCCGAGTGCACATCGTCCCCGGGCTCCAGGGCGGCATCGCCGCGGTCCTTGCCGTGCGGCAGCAGCGCCAGCCGCTCTGCCGGCAGAGCCAGGACGGGCAGCGCCAGGGCCAGCAGCGCCCAGCGCGGACAGCTCGGCGGGGCGCGCATCCCAGCGGCTCCCAGCGCCAGCGGCAGCGCCGTCCCGCCGCTATAAGCGCGGGCAGCGGGGCCGGCGGCGGGGGGGCCGCGGCCAATGGCTGCGCGGGGTGGGCGGGAACGGCGGCCCCGGGACCCCCGCGGCCGCTCCCACAGCCCCGAGCGGGACTCAGCCGGAGGGGCGCAGCCAGGGGGTCGCTCCCGGGCCGGGGCTCCGCCCGCGGCAGCAAAGCGGCGCGGCACGGGGACATCGACGCTCGGCAGCGCTCTGGCAGCGCTGGGATGGGGACACTCAGCTACTTTCGGGATCAGTGTCGCTTGTGGGACGCGAAACTCGAGAAGATAAATCGCTGCGGGGTCCTAGGCATCCGGCAGATGCTTTCAAAAGCACCACGGCTCTCTGCCAGGGCCAGTGGGGTTCCTCCGTTAGTTTGGAAAATGTGGGCTCAAAGTCACTCCAGCAGCTGCTACCTCCCAACAGCCAGCACACCAAGACCAAATACCAAAATCAACGTGAAACAAAAATATGAATCCCTAAGATGTCTTCTGAAATAATTTTGATACCAGGTGCTCATTGGCGGGGGAAATTGATAGATACATTGGAATGTGTTCCATAAGTTAACACTATCTATGTCAGAATTGCATTTGGTTGCAAAATAAAACTAAAAAATAAATAAAAAAAATCTGCAAGTGAAAGATTACGTATGATATGAAATACAGAGAAAATAAATATGGAATATATAAATATATTACTTCTGACTGTGTCTTCTTGTTTTATAGTGTAGTCTTGCTCTCTCAGAACACATAGAAACAACTGAAGTATGGTTATATTTCATATGTTTTACCTAAAGCTTTCAAGCAAGGACAGCAATGTTTAAGGATTAAATCTTGGCCAGTAAAGTGTATGCTGTGATATTTCCACAGAATGTTTACAGCAGAAAATCACCTGAGGAAAGACAGCCGAAATGCTACCCACATGCATTTTGCACAGCTTTTCACTTTTCTTTAAATGCCTGTTTTGTTTTGTTTTTTTTTTTTTTCCTTGTAAGAAAACATAATTTTGCATTTGTCTAATTGCGAGAGCACAAGACATTCCTGGGTAGAGCTATAACCATGCCAGCCTAAAAGAGAAACACATCTAATCACCATTAGTACCAGCAACTATTTACTGTTGGGTTCTATAAGTCAGTGAAAACAGCCACTGAGACAAAGCAGTGTGGAGGCCTGGGAGGAAGACAAGAGTGAGCTCCTTGAGTTCTTGCTGTACTTTCACCTGCAACTTCTCTCCATATTTTCAGAGCCTGTAAGACAGTAACTGGTGGATTCATGGAATCTGTGGCTTTATAGATATCCAGGAATATGTGGCTAACACTTGCTAGAAGAGTAGCCTCTTGGCTGGATCACCACCATACCTGAACATAGATGTACCCACGAAGATGACTCAATATCCAGCCAAGGTATCTTTCTCCTCATCTGACAAACCAGTATTTAACCACATGCCAATTGGAACTTCTTACCCACATTAAATATGCACACTGGCATACCACCAGTTGTGTTCACCACAAAATCATCCTCCTACTACAAAGTTGCTCCTCACCCCAGCATAAGCCCATTTCCAAATGTGCAGAACCTAAAGCTTCTTGTGCTTGTGCAATGCAGCTCCATAGCAAAGAGAAAGCCTACATTTATATACCTCAAGATCCTCACAGACACATTCACAACAAGAGCATAATTTCTGTTAGGCTTGATGTTTTCCACAACCATATTTACTACAACAGACAGGCTCAACAGAATAAAGATATGAGAAAAACAAGAAGAAAACTCTGAGGGGGTAAAATTATCCTGTAAGATTTATGTGATTTCCTAGTATTATGTCCAGGATTTGGAGGACAAGGACCACTGGGAAGCTAGAAACTTAATGTAGTAAATTTGAAACAGATCTGACGGCTCAAGAGTTAAGTACCTTCATTGGCATGCTTAAAACACGAGGTAATAGCCATGTTAGGCTAAATCCTTTGTCCATTAGTCATTATATTGAGGTTGTTTAGTCTATATTTACCTTAAGAGGATTGCAATGTTTCTGTCTTAGCTAAACAAGTTTACCTTGTATGTAGCTCTAACTGTGAGGAGCATTAAGAATTTTTAGTTCTAAGACAAGAAGTTTGCTGTTGTTCTTTCTAGCATCTTCAATAATGACTTAAAAAAGGGATGGAAAAACATGTTTATTTATGTTGTAATTAATTGGGAGATATTAATTGCAAACTCCAACCAGAATGAAGAATGCAAAAGATTTCAGCAAGATTTAGGAAGGGAAGTGTTTAGATGCAAACTGGAATGTCACAATTGAGAAAGACCTTCCAGAAGTTCTTTCATAGCTGGTAAATATCAAGGACTCCACATTTTCATTGGATATTAAATCAGATAGGATAGCAGTTTACAAAGCAATAGTATCCTCTGAGCAGCCACTGAGATCCTGTACAACAAATGAGCTGGGTCTATTTTGTTATAAGGATGCAACATTTTCTAAAGGCATATAATGACACTGCTTTTCCAGAAATTGCTTGCAAGATCAGAGGAGGTGTCACAGAAAATTCACCACTGCAGAGAATTCAGACTGAAACCATAAAAAAGATCCAAATATAAGGGATAAAAGGAAGTGACGTACAAGAAATTGCTTAAGAACTGAACATGCTTACTTGAATAAATGATAATGGGGAGATTTGATTAAGATCATGCATCAAATATATGGAGCATCTTCAACACAATATCTGAAGACCACTACCAAACAGATGGAGGAATTAAATGGGTGAGTTTTAGGATTACAGATAATTAGGACATTGAAATATCTAAAGAAATAACTAAAGAAACCATGTGTCAGAAAATGGTTCCTTACCATGGAGTCTATTTTCAGATAAACCATAGAATAGGCATAGTGGAAGCAGAATTATAGAAAGCTTTGAGAAGTCAACAATAGGTTAGTCAGATTACTAAACAATAGACCTTAATGAATAATTCTGCATTTAACAATGAATTGAGACAGTCCAACATATTTGACTTGAGTTTCTATGCTCATGCAGTACTAAAATAGCTCACATACACATATATCTGAAAATTTCACTGCCTAAATGTGAGGAGTTTTGGAAAAGGGGGTACAGATATGGAGAAGCCTGACCTTCTCAAGGTCCCCTCCCCAGGTTTCATTAACAGAGAAGATGGAGCTAGTGTTCCCTTTGCTGGCCATGACTGGAGTAAGGAAAGTAATGCCCTTGACCTCTCATGATAATGTTGCACCATCCAATGACAAAAAAAGCATTTTGGTGGGTGGATCAAAGGATGGAGTAACCATGTGGTAATAAACTGGAGAGAACTGAATATTTGGGATACTGGCAGGAAAGAATAGGACTGAGGTCTGCTGAGAAGAGGCATTTTTTAGAGAGACAAGGTCATGGGAATCAGAGAGTCGCAAGCAAAGGCAAGGCTCACAGGAAGATCCTGGAGTGCACATCATAAATTTAAATCACTCTCTCCTAGAACTTAATGTTCACTGTTCACTAGAGTAGAACATGATGAGATCCCTTCTGTAACTCTGCATGAGCCAGTATCACTATGGAGGGCACATAACTCTTGAGCAACTTCAAACAAAATCTATATTTTGCAGCAGAACTCTCTACAGAAAAGAACTAATTCTGAGGAACTCTTAGATGCTTTTGAGATGAGATGCACATGAATGGTGATATTCTATGTTGGCCTCTGCATTAGTCCAGAGTATAGAAGATTGTAGAATCCCTTCTTTTTCTCTCATGTAGACATATTGCAGGGCAACAACAAGGCAGAAATGTTGCAGGACAACCTCCTTAGAAACTCATATCCCGTTCTGGAGAACAGCTATGCAAGAATGAGGACATGTTAACACTTGGCCAATGACCTGGTCAGTAGAGGACAGATTGCTGCTGTGCGGTGATATAATGGTACACAGCAGCAGTGGATTACTGCCCTGGAGCAGGGCAAGAAACATGGGAGAAACAGAAGTTCTCAGACCTTTCCTAAGTCTGTTGCCAGGAGACATTTTATTTTTCTGGGGTTGTCTTTATTTATTGCTATCTCTCATTACTGGAGCTGGTAACTATATTAACAGGGGACCAAAAAAACCTCACAGAGGAAGTTATACAGAGTCATGAACACTTCTTTTCATCCCAGTTTAAAATTTAGGAAATATCAGATGGAGAACAGAACAGAAAAATCTAAGCATCATGTAAAATGGCTAGATTAAACACAATCCTTCCATCAGCCATGTAATCACATGAAAAATATTACACTTTATATATATTTTTTTTTTTCAAAATATCCTTCTTACATCCCAATACTTGTTCTCTTTTAAGAGCAGATTCTCTAATTTAGTAAGAATTCTAGAACTTCTCTGTAGTAAGAGAGAGCTGTAACAGGGCAAGAGGATCTATAGTCTTCTATTTAAATATTCATTTCAGCACTACCTACTGCATCTACTCCAAGTCTTACTGTTTTGTTATTATCGAAAAGTTTTAGCTTTGTGCCATAAAAATCTCCAAACAGACAATAAAAAATTACTTCAGAGTTTTAAAAAACACAGTGAAGACAGGAAGACAAAATGTATAATCATTTTCTCATGCACACAAAACCCAGTTACAATATGAAGGAACATTGTTTTTTAAACAATGGGAATGGGAGTGGAAAACCAATTTGAAAGGGACAGGAAGACAGCTATGGAAAAGGTATAATTTACCTCATATCTTCTCCAAGACTGAAGAAATAATTACTGTGACCCACTGGTAATTGTGCCAGATCTGAGAACAAAGTTATTACACAATGGAGAAGAACATATCCTTATAGTCTGGGGAAGAGATGGTATTTAACGCATCTCAAATTAAGCCATCACTTCAGACTGAAGGGCACCCAAACCAAAAGCAATGATAAATGTTGTATTCTCTTTTATGTGGCATCCAGATTCTGACTGTAAATTTCAGGTGTAAATGTAGCACACACAAAAAAGATGTCACATTGAGTCTCAACAGCAAAGCTTCTAGATGACAATCAGAAAGAAAAGAGAGGCCAAGCATTGTTCTGGTGCTTGTAGTGGCTAAAATCTGCTAACAGATGGTTATATTCTCAACTTCTCCACAAACATTCGAAAGGGCCAACAAAGTCTGAAACACTGACACAGTCTTTCCTGTAGCTTAGCTTTGCAGCCAAGCTACTCTCTCACATCAGCTCCTTGTGTCTGCAGCGCACCCAGCCAGCCTCACAGAGGCTGGCTCTGCCTGGATTCTCTGCCTGCTAGAATAATATGTCTTGTAACAATCATCATTTAGATGGTTTCTCAGATGAGTCTAAATGATCACAACAATTCAGGGAAGACACTTAACCCATTTCCCCCCATGATTATTGAATATCTTTTACAAGGAAAAAGTCTTATCTATAAAACTGATTTTTCTGGAGTGGAATCCATTGCCTAAGTTAGTGAAATTCACTCAGGAGAATCTATCATTACCTTGAGTGACTGTGAGTAAAACAGAGAAAATTATTTCCGTTCGGGATAGGGGATGCAGTGGTGCAGCAAAGACCAACAATTTCAATTACTGTTTTTACAAAAGGACCAGATAAGGGAAGAAATATTTAATAAACATGACATCTATTCTCATAAATGGTATGGTCTCAAAATTAGGTTGGGCTTTATCTTTACATGTATATATATTTGTGAAAGCCCTGCAGAGAGGAAGAATAAAGTTCCCTATAATTCCATGCTTGGCTAGATTGAACAATAGGTATTAATATTTCCTTTAATGAGGTTGCTTGTAAATATTTTCATTTTTGGACAAGGTCTACTAGGAAAGAAAATTTCTCCATCCAAAAAAGAGGATGTAAACATTTCCTGATGTCTCCTATTCAAAGTTAGCTACACCAAATTATTTTTGCCTTCAGGAATCTACTCAGCACACCCCAAAGTTTCCTACAATTTACTGAAATTTATCTGTGAGCTTAAGATAATTTTCAGAGAGGGGGTGAATATGTGTGCTTAAAGGCAAAATTTGCCTCAGGATGGCTGAATCATAACTTTAGACTCCAAGAACATTGTCAACAGGCAAAATTTTGGAGTGACAATTCTGCTGATCACACAAAATGGTAGTAAAAACTGGTGGATATCAATTCAGTAGATTCATGGTTAATTTTTAAATTTATTTTTCTTTTTTTTTCTTCTTCATAAGTTTTCCAGTATCTCGAATTGAAATTTTAGCTATGAGGTGCTATAAATATAATAATTTATTTTTAGGTTAGACAGTTCACAACTGATGTACCTTTTCAATTTGAAGACCTAATTTGTGTGCTTAGGGTAAATTATGTTTAAAATGCTGGGCATAATGTATGTAGCTGGCTGTAACACACCACACATTTTAATGCTGAAAGAAGATTTTTTGCTCCTTTTTTTTTTTTTTTAACTGAGTAAAAAGGGTGAACTTTACCCTGACTTGAAACAGTCCAGATTCAAAAAACCCTAGGAGTAATTCCATGAATTACAGCTATTTATTCTTTCTGACCCAAGGACTTACATTGCTGTTCACTTCACTTGGAATCTGTAGACTAATGCAAACAATGCCCCTCTCATTTCTTCCCAAATGCAGTTTAGTGTTTTACTCTAGGATGTAACACTAGTTTTGTCACAGAGCAACAATGAAACACAGGCATGTGCACTAAAATGACTCAGCACAGGAACAAATACCTTGCCCCTGGGAAAAAAGAGGCAGGATTTGCAAACACTAGGATTGATGCAATAACTTACTCATTGGAGAAGTGACAGGGTGAGAACAAGAAAATCTCTTCTATAAGAGTTTACTGGAAAAAAACTCCTTGTGTAGTCTACACTCCCAGTTGAGAGAAGGACAGAGGGTGATCCCTGAGGCCAAGTAGCAAGGACTGGATTGTGTCCAAACTACAAAGCCTAGACCTCACCAGAGGGTCCACACTGCAAAGCATTTAACCCACACTCTCTGCTTGGCTGCTGTAGTCCTAGGACACTTTTTTTTTTCATTCTTCCCCCTCTTTACCCATCCCTGTTCAGAGTGTCTGAAATAAAATGAGCCATTACAGAGACCAACAGAGGTTTAGTTAAAGCACAAAGCTAAGGATATGTGTCACATACCAAAGCCTGTGACATGAGGGTATGTGCAGGTATTTGAAGTCACAAAGCCTTTAAGCCAGCTCTGGAAGATCAGAAAGGGCAAGAACAAAGTGTGGTTGTGGCTTACGACTGCCTTTTGAGCGTGGTCTTTGGAGCAAACTGTTGCCAGACCACTCCTGTGTTTTGTCATGGAAAGAGCATTTTGGAGTGGGCAAGAGATCAGCCAACACTTGGGCATCTTGAATATTCAGGTGTTCTGTGCATGAGGGACATCCTTGGTCCTCTCTCATTTAGGAATACGTATGTACCTGGATACCTGAAGACAGAGGCAGGTTTCTAAGCCTGTCAAGGGGGAGAGGCAGCAAGTTTTACAACTTTAAAAGCTGCACTTGCAAATGAAAGGTTACCAAAGCCTTTCCAGGTAATCACTTGTTCTTACTCTGCAGTCACTATTGGACCTCTAACTAAATGACCTCACTTATCCTGCCTTCTCTCCCTTGAGCTCTCTGAACCCACTGTTAACATCCTCCTCCTTTACCTTTTCCCCTACAAGTGCCTTTAACACTGTACTGCTTATCTGCATCTCAGTTTCCTTCTTTATCTTTTTTCAAAAGTGACTTTCTTAACCTTTTGGGATCTTAGGGCTGACCCTCTTTATGGATCATTGACCGATTCTCATTCCTTGAGTTCTTTCTCTGAGAAACTCACGTCTGTTTCCCTTTAATTGTAAATCTTTTATTATTGCCTCAAACTTCCTGCATGAAAAACATTTGAATGTTTTCCAGCAGCACAGATCTTTCAAAGTTACATAGTTGCACAGTTCTGCCAGTATGGGTTATACTTATTTAAAAGTAAGGTCTCTAAACTTGAGGAAATAACTTAAGAAAGAAAAGGTATTATCCAAAACAAAACTATCTATATCTGGTCCTTAATTCTCTATTTTTTCTTGAAATATATAATAATTATTATTTATGGATTTTATATATTTAATGCATTTGACCTTTAAAACACTCATCCTATCCAGCTACACATCCATTTTTAGAGCCATTAAATACAACATGAAATTGTCATTTAGATACCCCTATTCACCATGTGTACACAGCTTGTACAGTCTGAAAAAAATTGGAGATTAAATTATTGAAAACAAATAATGAGGGGTAAATATGTATTACATTGGACCCAAGTTTTAACAAAATTATTGATTTTTTTTGGTGGTTATTAGCCTTTTTATCATCTGAGGAGGGAGTCTAACTTCTGAAGAATGATCCATACCACTTGAACAAACAAGAGGATTGTGTTCTTCCTGAGGGAAGTCTGCTGTCCTTTGCTTCTTACATTTTAGTAAATAAAATTCAGCTATTTAAGTACTCAGAACAGGACTTTGTCTTATCTAAAATGTTGTTGGTTTTATTTTTTTTTCCTGTGGCTTATTCCCTGCAACAGTGCTAAAACATAATGCAGATTTTCATACAGCAATCATGGTAAAATATTATCAAAAATCATGATGTGGTAGTTTCAATGGCACTTTCCTTTTGTCAGATTTCCACTCTGTCAATTTCAAAACCTTTCCTGATGATTTAAGAAACATATTTTGTTATTCCACTTCACAAAGAGAAAAGTTAAGGCACCAAAGAAATACAGCTTGTCCTCCTGCAAATCAGAAGACACATAAAAACTCAGTGGAGATTTCCTGGCAACCAGAAGAAGCTTTCTAAAGTGGAGCAGATCATGTTTCTTCTCAAAAAAAATCCAATTTCAACTAATTACCGTCTCTGTGGGTATGCAGAGTGTGAAGTTGTGTAGTTATTCCTAAAGGTCACAAGTCTCAGGAAAAGCTGACCAACTTGAGATACTCTGGGGGCTACCACATGGCAGAAATTAATAAAAACAAACCATCTCAAAGAAAAATTAAGAGTTAGATTTTGAGAGTGAATATGTAACAAAGGATTCTGCTGCTGGCTGCCAAATTTAGCCCCATTGGGGAGGATATGACTGACAAAATACAGCTCAGTAAGCAAAAAAAGATACAAACACTTACGCAACAATTTTCATTCTGTGTGGTGGAGGAATTAAAAGGTTGGTCTTAAGTATCTTCAAGCTGTTTCTGTTCTCCATAAATTTTACCATTACTTTGAAAACAGGATGTATGCTTCAGAGTACAGTAAAACAAACAGATTGGCTGAACACAACAGCATAAAAACACCCCTGACAGTGCAGTATAATTTAAACAACCCTATTATCCAAAGGCTGCAAAATACAAAGGCAGTTAGAGAGGAAATTCTGTTTGGTATGATTCTTGCCTGAATAAAACCTTACCTTTAAAGTTTCCAGAGCCCCATGTTCATTTTACATGGCAAACTATGATCAGGACTAACTTAATTTTCTTCCTTGCTGATGCTCCTTTCCAGATATTCATCAGCATGCCCTGCATGTTTCATGCATCTAAGTGTTCTCTGAAACTTGGGAACATTTCTGCCCAAATATTTGCCACCTTGGGACTTATATTCAATAGCATATATGTTATATGTGTAGAAGAATTTAGAAGTACGTTAGCCCTATTATTTCACTGGCATTAATGGCAATAATTTTTCTATTTTCTATGATTTCTGAGCGTACCCTACAGTGCACTATAGTTTTCTGACTGACTTAAACAGAAATCACCCCCAGACTGCTCAGCCTTGCCTAGGGTCAAGATATTTGTAATTTCCAAATAGCCTATCTTCTCCGAACATGCTTTTCCCCTCTTGGTACCAGACATAAATATTTGTTGCATGTGCTGCTTCAGCAGAGTAACAACTCAGTTACTGTTCCAGTATCTGAACCAGCTGCTCTCAGCTGCTCCTGCTGTGGCAGAGCCAGACCCAGGATGAAGAGGAAGCCTGTTGGACTTCCATGGGCCTCAGTAATCTCATGCCATATTTTCAGGATGTCTTTTTTCAGTTGAGAAGGAATAACCAGGGGGAGAAAAACCTGGATTTCAGAAAGGATTCAGAAGAGAGAAGGATGGTGGGAAAGCAAAAGAGAACTTGAGTGAGTGAGAGGATACAAATATAAGCCCTGTCACAACCAGCATTTGCTTGTGCAAATTGCCTGATGACTTCAAGAAGTAACAAAGAAGAGCACAACTTGGGCTATCCAGTCCTGCAGGCAAAGAAGTAAGAGGTGAACTGCTGCCTAACCATGTGTGCACTCCCAGCCATAACAAATGAATCCCAGGGTATACTGATTCTGCTGGTCTTGGCACCCTGCAGGATAAAATGGATCTCCTTTTTGACCAAAGACCTCTCTTATCTCCAGCAGTGCTCAGCTAAGACAAGTGAATTCTCTAAATGAATATCTGCTGGTTTTGAAGAAGAGAAATGCTGCCACTCAGTAATAAGGAAGGATGCTTGAAGAAAGGAATGAATAGGCAGGCCTGTCTTGCTAAGCACAAGAAGGACACTAGTACTGTTGCAAAGAGCAAAAACTGGATGAAGTTAGTTTCAACCCAAAAGATAACTGCGCACAAAAGACACTAAGAGGATTAAACACTGTATTTAGAAGCTATCCCTTGTTGAGCTTGACTCCTTCTTCCTATGTCTAACAGTTTATTTCTGTCTTCAGACTCTATTCAGGGAGTGTTAAAGACTTCTTGGTGTTGGCAGGCTGTCACTTTAGGACAGTTGGCAAACTGCAGCTATAGCAAAACAAACACTGAGGGCTGCAGCAGGTTTTTCCCTGGCAGAGGTCTCTTACCTGTGAGGCCAACCAGTAAAGGTGCAAGCATATGCTGTTCAACATGAATGGGATACAGTACAGGGCACTTCTAATACTGCATACTTTGCAGCCTCTAAAAGGTGACTTTTCAAAGTTGGTATCAGGATTGCTTGTGAACAGCCAAGAATTTACAGTATCACAGGGGAAGTGAAAGCTCACCACAAAGGATGCACTATGCAGCCAAAGTCTGGAGGAAACTGAGTGGAAACTCTTTGTGATTTCCATCAACATCCTCATAAAGGAAAAGCAGAGAGGCAGGTACCAATCTCTTCACTCTGGTGGTCAGTGACAGAATGCAAGGAAACAGGATGAGGCTGTGTCAGGGAAGGTTTAAGTTACATTACAGGCAAAACTTTTTCACTCGGAGGGTGGTTGGGCCCTGGAACAGGCTCTCCAGGGGAGTGGTCACAGCACCAAGCCTGACAGAGTCAAAGAAGTGTTTGAACAACGCTCTCAAGCACATGATGTGATTATTGGGATTTCCTGTGCAGGGCCAGGAATTGGACTCAATGATCCTGATGGGTGCCTTTCAACTCAGCATGTTCTATGACTCTATTCTAAAGGATGTAAACCTCTGTTGTGCAGTTCCACAAAGATATTTCAAAATAGAAAGAGACAAACTGAACCCTCTGCCCTGACAGACTGAGCCCAGTGGCTGTTTCTGCCAATGTGTCAAGTCTCACACTTTGAAAGTGAGACGAACCACAGACTCCCACCACCCAGCTGTTTGGAGCACCTCGCTGCAGGCTCCTTCTCAAAGGAGGCTGCTCCCCTCACATTCCTCCACCTCTCGCCGTCGGAGACGGTGCTCACTATCAATCGTTATTAAACATTTCACAGATTCTCGAGGCTGCGACCGAAGGGAGCTCGCACAGGCCGTGCTGGGAGGGCAGCCACCGGACCCCACGCTGGCACACGGCACTTCCAGCGCAGTCTGCCCTCCGCTAGCTGGTTTTTTTTACCCCCCGTGCTCGGGTGCAGAACAGTAACACCAGCACCCTCCGCTGGCCCCTGCAGGGAAGGGGTGACCGGAGCTGCAGCGAGACCTGTTATGTTAAATCTAGAGAAACACACCATTTTACTAAACTTATTAATAGGTCATGCCCTCTGTAAGCGGCCCCCAGCTGCCTCCAGTCCCTACACACACACGGCATAAAAGCAATGGCGGGCACTTTAAAGCTTAAGCACAGAAAGAGCACTTAATTTTAGTGTTAATTACAAGACTCATAAACAATGTTGTAATGTATGAACACATGTATTCTCCAAACAGACTAACCTTAATTAGAACTTCAGTTAAATTGCCAATCTTATTTTGGAGCTTGTAATTAAAAGTTAAACTATTTAAATTTTATTTGTTTTATTCAATTATTTACATTATTATAAATTATCGCCGTATTTTTTTCCTCCAAGATTTCTGGACAGTAGATATGGGCAAAATTGAAACAAGCAAAGAGGCTCAACCTAAGCCAGTGCACCTGAGAAAGGGCGTCTGTGTGCATGGCAGCTTGCAAAAAAAAGTCTTTTAGAAGTAGTGACTGATTAAGCACATTCAACACATTTTATCTTGGATTTGTTTTCTTTGAAGATCACCTGTACATTACTGATTTAAGAACTACTATTCTGTGTAGTTACAGAAAATCTTTATTTATATTGAGGTGTACAATAGTAGTAAAACCATAAAGGTCCGTGTTGAAAATCATGTTCCACGTAAGTCAGTTCATAAACTGGTGACGTATTTATTTGGGGGTGGGAGAGGGATATTTTCTTTCTGTTTAGCATTCATGCAGAGTAGCAGTGATTCCAACAGCTGGCTGATATGGATATTTGATTCTGCTTACTCTTACTAGTTGCATAACCAAAACCACCTTGACTGAAACTGAGAAAGGTCATTCATATTTTCTTACTGTAACTACATAGATTTGGATATTTATATGGAATTTAAATGGACAGCGTTTAAAATATCCTCTCCAAGTTCATGTGAGTAGTTAGACGCTGAAGACATGTGCAGCGACTAGAGTAATTCTTAGCACAAATTCCTGGACACAGTAACCATGTGTAAGAATTGTCATTGGATTAGATCTTCAGCCAATATATCATAGAAACATGAGTGAAATCAGTAAATAAAGTGGCTTCAACAAAGAAAGGGATCATATTTCCAAGACAGAAATAGGTCCCTAAGTGAGGGGATAAAATCAACATTATGTGTCTCTGCTGATAAAAAACAAGTGGTGGCAATGTTAGTAAAGTTACTTACTCCACTTCTGGTAATGCTCAACTTCTTTCTAACAATTTGGCAGTGTGTGGGTTCCTAGGAGTTAAAAATGCACTGATTTAGTATTTGCAAGGCAAATTTTTTAAAAAGTCCTCACAAAATTTCTTAAATGTAAAAAATGTTGAAAACGAGGTTGACACTAATAAAAGTAAAGAGTATATAATGAAAGCTAACACTCTCACTCAGACTGATAAGTCTATATCAGTGAAATCCCCCTGAAAAGATAGAATTTGTTACTACTGAGTGTTCAGGATTTTCACCTGCTTTGCATATATAGCTATCTATCTCAAAATTTGATAGAAACATTTATATGTCCTCAGTAATCTCAGTGTTTGTGGTGAATTTAAAATGGCTGATAATTTTCCACAGGCCCTGTCTTGCAGGAGAAAATGCAGAAAGCACATTTTGGGGTTTTTTTTCCAAAATATATCTCATTCCTTCTAACATTAAATTATTTTTTTATATACTGCAGTAAGGCTTCCATAAAGAGCCTTTATGAAAAAGGCTCTGTGCAAAATAACTAGCCTCATGTTTTAATTTTTTTTTTTAAATAGAAATCACTTCCTTTTACAAAGTTCTGTAAACTTAACAAATAAAAATAATTTCGATTTAGTATGTCTTCTGAAAATACTTGGAAGACACAATTTTTCTTGTATTACTCACAGAGCTCCATGGGGGAAACTGACCATGCATCCTACTTACTGTCTTCTGACTACCAAATCACACTCTTTTTTTAATGCAAACATTCTCTGACATTACTATTTTACTTCCCTTAATTAAAAATTATTGGTACACACAATAATATAGGTAGGTGGTTAGAACAGATTTGATAAGGTTGTAACCAAATTCATTCTTTCTTTTTTTCTCTTTCTTTCTTTCTCCTTCATGTCTTTAAACTTTTTGATAACAGGATGCACAGCACTGTGCAATAAATGACCAAGTGCCATATGCCTTGTAGGGCTACAATTTTATACTTGTGGTTCTCAAAAACCCCAGTACTTAGCAGGATATATGTTGGGACAAGCAGTCCCAAGAACTGCCAATTACTTAAAATCACTTTTGGTTTTAGCTTTTGACTGATTCTGTTGACTGAGGCCTCTTTAGTACATCTCTTGCATTTAAACCTATAAATTAGGTCATGCAGATCTGAAAACATTTCATACCAATTAATAAGACTCAAATTCAGCTGCTCAGTTTCTTTCATTAAGGTAGTTTGAAATTCTGTATATTTTTTCTAGTCATTAATCAAGTGGTTGTACCAGCTTTGCCTAGCTGAGATTATTATTACTTCTTAAAAAAATGTGGGACAACAAAATATGAAAAATAGCCCCAAACCCAGCAGTTTCTGATAAAACATTCTCTGCAATGATATAGTTAAGATGGAGCAAATACAGCTGCACACAGGAGCACACCTCTTAAAACATTTTAATACTAAAAATGATTGAAGTAATCTTACTGCAAAGTTGTCCATTCTTTAAGAGGATTGGAAACCTGCCACTGTACTACACTGGTTTTTACCCGAAAATAAACTACAGTCAGCACAGCTGGAGGTGATAGAAGTATGTCCAGGCTAAATTCTTACTCCCTGCCCTCCATCCCAGCTGTTAAAGCTTTTTATTCCTTTTTCTTTCACAGCATGTACTACTGAATAGTTTCTAACCTCTCCTCTCTGCAGAGTTCCTCAGGTCTCCTGACCCTGTATTTAAAAAGGGCTGACATAATTCGATGCAAACCCTTGTTTTACCAAACCCCAACTCACATATATATTAAACCTTACAACCAACCGTACTTTTTAGCAACTCTGGTTCCTCCTGCAACACTTGTATTATCATTTTGTCCTCTGAAGTAAGGATCCTGGAGGAAAAACAATCACTAAAGGTAAAACAAAGGTGTCCAAATAAAACTTGCAGTGACAATCTTAATTCCATTATTTCCTAATATTGAAATAGTTAATACCCTGCTATTGGTGCTTAGACATTATAAATTACTACCTGATTATAACTTAAATTAAATTTAGCAACATCTTAAGGGATAATATTGATATAGTTATATAATGTGGTTTTCTTTTATAATTATGAATTAATTATGAATTTATTGTCAAATATTATTATTAAGAAATTATAATTGTAATTTTTCTGGTTTTGGCTGAGATGGAGAAATTTTCTTCTTAGTTGATAAAGTGCTATGTTTTGGATTTAGTATAATAATGTTGATTAGTTGCTCGCTGGGGTTAAGACACAACAGTGGCTAAGATGCCTATTTAATATAATAAACTTACATAGACACGGGTTTATGGAAAGAAAAGAAAAAAACAGAGTTTTTGCTATCCATATGATGGTATCATCAAAAAACTTGCTTGTGAGAATTTTACAAAAATCCCCCACAGGTTATAAAATGGCACTTACTGTCTCCAAGCAGATTTTCTCTTTAATGTCGTTCCTGTAAAAACATCTGCAACTCTGTTTCTTCAAACTTTCTCCTTTCCCTTTGTTTCATTTTTCTTTTCATTATTTTATTTTTTTACACTTTTACAGTTCTCTGCTCTGCTCAACCCACTAGGGCAATTTATTCAGCTGGGCCATTTGAAGACTAATGAACTTAATATTCTGCATGATAAAACAAACATAAACAGCTGGCATGATTACTGCATTTGTGAAAAGATCAGCTTTTATTTTACTGTGTTAAAAACAAAAGCAGTTCTATTTATGAACATACAATATAACCTTGGCACTTTTCCCCCAATAAAACCAATATTTTGTTAAGCCAGATACTATTATTTTTCACATAAATGTATTTTAATGATGTTAAGGAGGAGGAGATAAAGCTCAATCGGTTTCTGCCACTGAGGCACAGTTCACAAACAAGTAAACCCCTGCAGAATAAGTCAGGACAATGCTGGTTACTGCTTTGCAACAGGGGATAATAAATACGGAAAAGCTGCTGTTCGGGACAGGAAACCTCCTGGCTAAATGCAGCTGGCTGAGGGACGTGAATCTAAGCGACAACCTCTGTCTCTCTTCCAGGGGAGCTTTATGGAGAAAACAGGCATCTTCACTGGCAGGCACTGCGGAGAAGCAGATGCCCTCAGGACGCAGAGCTGGAGGGGAAAGCAAGCAGCCGCAATCGCTGTGTCCATCTCAGGTGAGCAGAAGAAGCAAAAAGAGAAAGAAAAATAAAAAAAATCCCAAACAAAACAAACAAAAACACAAACCCGAACAAAAAAAACCCACGCTAACAAAGCCGGAATTCAAACCCATCAAGCAGCAGCTGATAAAACCATTCCCGTTTCTCCTTTCCCACGAGGGGTCGCGGTGGCGCCGCAGGGACAGCCCGTGGTGCCGGAGGCTCTGCCCGCCCCGCTGTGAGGGAAGGGTCGCGCAGGGCCCGCCCCGCTGTGAGGGAAGGGTCGCGCAGGGCCCGCCCCGCCGCTCCCCGCATTCCCTGTCTTCCTCCTGGCCGCGGGGCTGCCCTCCTGCCGCCACCTCCGCCCGTGTCCCGGCCCCCACGGGCCACACGGGCCGGCTCCCAGAGCGGAGGGCTCTGAGCCAGCCCTCCTTGTCCCTTCGTATTGGCAGGCGGTGGCTTGAGATCTTGGAGTTCCACTCTGCCCTCACCTCCTCTCTGTTGGCAGAGGGGCACCTCGGAGCGGGTGGGGACGCATCACGATCTGGGGCAGCAGATGGCACCCTGCTGGCAGAGAAGGTGCTAGGTCTGTCCCGTTCTTCTCTTTGAACCAGCTCTGCCCTCCGGTGTGGACTGACAGCTTGAACAAGTTCCCTAGCAGCGGGAAAGTTCCAGCACAAACACACGTGTGTGAACATGGGATACGACATCCAAAGGATCCATGAGTAGGGCAAGGAAGGGCACTTGGCTCAATCTGACTTGTCCAATGTTGAATGCAAATTTGCTAGAAAGGTTTGTTTACTACTTGGTTTTAGCCCAGGAAATGCAATCTCAGGGCTTTCCAGATGTTCTTCAGTACAGATTCACTGATGATCAAAGAAAGCTTATCTTGTAGGAATGCATCTCTGAGCTGTGAATTTGACACATATCTCAGGAATTCTGTTTCTCTGCAGTTACATCACCTTGCAGTCGAAGACAAGATCCTTTGCTTCCAGCTACAGTGGCTATCCCTCTCCACCCCGTTTTATATCCCAGAAAGGCAAGACTGGAGTCCCTCGTCAACAAAACTGTCTTCATCAATAGTCCAAGGACAGCTCTGCAGCCAACAAGTTTCTGCAGTGGCCACCTTCAGAGGACAGCCATGGCAACGCAGTTGCAGAAACTGAGGGAACACCAAGCTGCTCAGGCCTGTCTGTGAGCCCACCTCCTAACATAAACCCTCATCTTCCTTTGAGCTAGCCTGAATGTCGCCACTAACTGGCATAGGTTTAGAACACTGGAGTTAAAAACCCCCTCAAAACATCAGCCTGAGAAGGCTTAACCAAGATTCTGGACTTTTTGCTTCCACGGCTGTATCCTCAGCTGCTCAAATGAACAGATAATTAGAGCTAAATCAGGTGATTTCTAACATGGAGGGTTTTTTTAGCTGTGAACCAGAGGCTTCATCTTGTCTAAGTATCAGAAGCCAAGGGAAGAAAATTAATTAACTCACTTTTCTGGATGTAGCTAAAATAATCCCTTTTCAAATGGGATTTTGTTACTTACCCACCAAGATTCTTGTGAAGAGGTGTTCCCTGCCAGGAAGTGTCACAGATAATATGAAATGCCCAGACACGGGCCCAAGTAACCTTTAGCACTCAAATCCACCTCCCTCTGTTCTCAGTACACATCTAACCCACCTCTCTTTTCCATTCAGCTCATACACAGCTGACCAATGTATCTAAGGGAATTGCCACTGAAGGGAAATGCACAACTGTTTTAGTTCCCTTTTGATGGGTTTTTCCAGTGGGGGTGGGGGATGGGTGCAAAGAAGTTGGTAAACCCTAAGTCAAAGATAGCAGAGAGGGCTGGCAAAGGAGAGGATATACTCTGCTTGAGCTAGCAAGGATTCAAAGTGCCTTTCTGGGATATGGAGGCATGCAGGAAACTGAAAGCTGCAAATAATTTAAACAGTGAAAAGCAACAAATTGTTTTCAATTCTTTTTAATCTTAGATCTCAGTTTGTTGAGTCTTGTTTTAAACCCCAAGGAACGTGCAACACAGACAGAAAATTCAAGGTGTCCAAGACTTTCTTACCAGTCAGGAATCCAAACTGCAACTCCAAGCTTCAGACTGCTCCTATTGCAGTTTGTGCAATGGAAAAGTCTGCAGGAGAGTCTGAAATCTATGGTCAACCACCCTGATAGAGACAAAGTTCAAAAATGAAACAAAGACACTCATGTTCGGATGCTTCTGTTTCCAGACTTTGTCTCTTTTAATCTTCCATACACTGAGTAATGTATTTTGGAAAATTTTCCTCTGGTCAAATATGGGCTGAAATTATGAAACCACACTTCTCTTGCTTTGAAGGCATTTGCATTGCTCTGATTAGTTTGTGCAGTGAGCTCCTGACCTCGAAGCATAAGCATTACTTTATGTGAAGCCAATGGAAGAATGGAAGCTTTGGCTGCCTTAAGGATTATGGGTTAAGGCCCTGCATTTGTACTGTTTTACGCCACTGTATGACCTAAATGAGATTAGAATAATAAATCCTGATTTATTATGAGGGTTTTATTTAGACATGTTTTGAGTATGAGGTCTGTGTCAGGATTAATAGTGAAATCTAACATGCCCAGGCACAGAGAAAGCCCAACAATGCAAGGACATTTCTTTTCCCTTGAGAAAACTGGTTCCCAGCCCTCTGTTTGGCTTTTAAATGAGTTGCTAAATGTTGAATGGCAGAGAGACGCTGTATCCCAAAGATGGTGACGTAGACCACAACTTGGAGATGAGCCCACTCCAAATGAAGGACAGAAGTATCCCATCAGCAGTATTTTCCAAGGCTAAGTACTTAGGCTCTGCAATGAAGTAACATTCAAAAAAAATCTTCAAACAAGGTTCACAGAATCCAAAGACAAATGAGAAATTACAGCTTCAGGATTTATTGGCTAATTCATCCGTCATGTTGAGCAGGCACTAGTGTAGGTGCTTGCCCTGTAGTTAAATCAGATTGCTGAATCTGTTCAAAGGAAATGTCCATTTTTTTCAGCATCCTGGCCACCACGTCTCATCAAGCAATGTGATGCCTTGTCATGTAATGTACCAAATTGCATTGGCCTAAGTATTAAATGCAGAAGGTATGTGCTCACACCACATAGTTAAACTTCTCTATTCTAATAGTCACAGTCTAAAAGGGTTCAGAGGAATTTGTCTTTTTAAAAGATTATTTAAATTAAAATAAGCAGAGGGCATGGAATCGAGCTCATACTCTTGTGGGACACAAAATTAAAAAGGATGAGATGTGAGGGTTGTGACAAACCTGGATGAATTAAATAATCATGAATTCTGTGGTATCTTTTCCTTTTGCCTAATTCAGGGTATTTATACTCCCACTCTCTACCAGATACTTGGCAGATCTTGTTCAACATCAGATTTCTGTTCCACTTGTTTTTTTGAGTAGAAATAGGAAGAGTTATTTACTTCAAAATGTTGTTGAGTTTTGTAATCATAGGCCTCATGGGGTGCAGAGCAAAAGAAAATATTGAATCCAAATGCCAGTGTATTTTTGTTTGTTTTGGCAAGAGGCCTGTCTATCTGACAGCCTCTCCTGATATGTCTCAGCTGGGGTGGAACTGGATGGAATGGCCTCACAATTTTGCAGATAACTTTAGGGGAAAGCAACTTTTGAAGAAGGACAGACTTTAAGGTCCAACTGTGATACTTTATTACTTCAGGTTTAAACCATGAGAGCTTCGTAGTTATAAGAAACACAATCCAAGAAGTCATGAAGCCCCAAAAGAATGAAAAACCTGCCCATGTAACCAAGGACAAATTTTTTGGACTACCATAGTATAAAATCAAATATGAAGATAGTTCAGTGTCTAACAAAGTCTTAAGTTACTTTATTATCTTCCCTTCCCAGAGGTGCATTTTTCTGAAAAACCCTTTCTAAAAGACTTTTAGAACTGCGCACTGGTAAGAGTCCTGAGTTGCTGAGTGCTAACAGTCTTACCAGCAAATTCATTAACTGCAAGTGTCATCAAAAATCAAGAACTCAGACCTCGTTACATAGGAGCAGGGGCAGCAGTTCAACTTGCAGAATCCGACACTTTATGTTACCTACTTTGTTCATTTCAAGTCAAATAGCAGTGGGACAGCCTAGATAAGCAACTTTTTGAACACTGGAGGTTCAGTGAAGTTTCTTTCTTTGACCAATGACCCTTAGAAAGAAAACAGTAACACATCTTTTGGAATTGCCCAATGTCCATAGAGAGCAGCAGGGCTGTGCTGAAGACCAAGAATTAGCTGAACTTCCTAAGCACTGGAAATTTGGTCTATTAAGAAGTTTCTTACAATTCTGCAATGCAGAATTTCACAACCAACCTTTGCTGACCTATGTCAAGGACACTTGTCCAGGGTGCAGTCTGTGCGACCACTGTTTTTGCTGTCCCGTGGCAACACCTGACCAAGGCAGCGGCAGTTTTCCTTAGCTGTTTACACGTTCCCACAAAGCATGGATTGGCAATCACATCCACAAGGGCACTAAACCAGCAGTTTGTTGGGTGGAAATGGATTCCTGCTCCCCTGTACATTTTACAGAATACTTCAGGCATGTGGCAGTGTTAAAATCCTGGTGCTCCTTGCTGAAGGAATGCAGTGGAAGCCTTTATTTACCCCATGTAGCAGGTTAAAGTCTGATAGCACAAGCTGTGAAGTGTTGTTACAGATCACTGATAAAAAGCAATAGAGTGCTGATGGCCACTGTGGGTTAATGATAGCCACAAGCATAATCAGAAAGTTTGTGCTGAGAGCAGAGAAGTGGTGTGTAACCCAGTGAATTTATTATTGCTCTACTCTGCCCTCTAGATAATTGTGTGCACTGGGGTTGTGGAGGCTGACGGATACACAAGGCTGGCCTACTGGTGGAACTGAGGAAGGCTAGGAAGATGTTTTCCTTGTCTGCTAGAAGGAAGTATGCATCAATATAGGGAAAATGTTTCCCTGATCTGGGAGATGGAGTCTCTGTAGTATGTAATGAAATCTAATTTATTATATCCTATTTGTTATGTGTATTTTCTAAACTCCTGTTCAGGCCTTTTACCTTTCCCATCTTTACCTAATGAACGTTACAGCCTCAGTATAGACAGCTTCTCTGAAAAACTTGCTTCACCAACTGCTCCTCAGTTTTCCATGTCCTACCCTGGTATACAGTAAATTTTACTATTGTTTGTTTGTTTGTTTGTTTGTTTGTTTTTGTTCTTGTTTTTTGTTTTGTTTCAGGAATTATGCAGGATCTAGGTGCATGTGCTCATTCAAAATCAATTCCAAGTTTATTTGCGCTGAAAGCATAGAATTCTTTTTCTGCAAGCTATTACATATCTCTGTACATGTACATGATTTTTAGTGCTTAGATATTTCTTAACCTCTCTCATCTTTCACATACTCATTCTGCGTTCTGTACATTTCTATAGATAGTCAAATCGACCGTCACCCAGTGCTGTGTATTACCCTGCTTCTGTAAGCTGTTTATCTGGGATTTCCAAGGCTAACTGCTCCTGGTAAGAGTCTTAAAATCATATCTAGAAACCTTAATCAATGACCAGATTTACAGAAGCACAGAAAACCCACAAATCCTTTTGAGTCAATGGGACCTGAGTTTACTTAGCACCTAGAAAATCAAACTGCTTATGTTTTGGTACCTAACCTTGATTTTGGAACACAGCTTTAAGGATTCAGTGTGGGTATTTTTAGGGCAGAATGGGGTTAATTTTGAAATCCTTTATAATAGATATCCAAATGTATATATATTGTATTTATATTATTAAGCACAATTATAATAATTGTCTTTTTAATCAAAATAGTAGTTTTGAACTCCTAGTGCAAGGCATTAATAATGGAAATCATTATTTTGATAGTGTCAGTTTCTGCATTCCATGTACACTGTGTTAGTTCATTACATGGACTCTTCCACCACAGGAATCTTTTTTCACTGCTTACCAGACATGTGGGGTCCTCTGTGGGGACTGGTCTGGGTAATAAGCACTTCTTGTAATCAGCTTACTGTAAATGATAGAGAAAAATATGGCAGTGCTTCAGCCATAACCAGGGGGTCTTTTAAAAACCGTGTTGTTTTATGGTACATGATGCTATACATGACCCAGAGATATGTGAAGAATTTTGACCACACTACAAATGTCAAAACCACTCAGTTTCAGTTCTCACTTCTCACCCCCGTGAGTCAAACCCATCAGTCTGCCATAGCACCTATTAGTTTATAAATTTCTTCCCAAGGGCACATCTGCACACTTGTGAGAAGGCGTGTCTGGTCAGCTGTTTCCACAGTGATGGCACAAAAGCAACCGAGAAGAAAAGAACCTGTAGCTGCATGTATGCTTTGGTGAATTTAGATCTTTAGGAGGTTTTATTTTGTTTCTCTATATGCTGGGTTTGGAAGTCCTGATGTGCCTTTTCTCCC
Source organism: Lanius collurio (assembly GCA_020086605.1). Lineage (NCBI taxonomy): Eukaryota > Metazoa > Chordata > Aves > Passeriformes > Laniidae > Lanius > Lanius collurio. The sequence goes on along the minus strand of JACBWW010000002.1, from coordinate 16,101,662 downwards.
ATGCTAATGAAACACCTTGTATTATAAGAAAAGGAAGAAATTGAATGTATTAGATTTGCTGTGCAAATTCTCTATTTCTTTATAAACAAAAGGTTCCTGCAATGCCAAGCTGAGCTGTTACAGCTTACTTACAACAGTTTGCATTTCATGAGTATTTGAAGGTGCTTAAAATGATTTCTAACAAAATACAACTAAATGAAGTACTTGTTAAATAGGAAACAAGACAAATCCTACAAAGATATGACGTGGCTGCCACTGGGAAAATGTCAGGTACTTGCTTCTTGTAGAAAATAGAACATTACTTAAATAATTTAAAATCCAGAAAATTTTCCTTAGGAAAAAAATTAGCATTAAACCGTTCAGGGGCTGATGGATTTCTTTGTTTCTTAAGGATGGTAAAGATTTGTGCAGAGACATCAGCAAAGAGCAGCTTTCTGAGCTGTTCCCTGCCAATTGCTGACAAAGGCAGTCCTAATGAATCATTCTGAATTGTGATCATGTGCTACCAGCCCACAGTGAGCTGCCAAAGAGGAAGTGCAGCTTGTTTTCTTTCATTTTCTTGATTCCTATGCTGTAGGAAGATGAAAGGAGAAGGAGGAGGAGGCAACAGCGGCAGCCAAACTTAAATAATTCTGACGATTCCCGATATCAAATGGAGGCCCCTGAGTGGGACCCACTGAAAAATGACACCCTTCCGCCGACCCTGACGCCAGCTGTCCCTCCGTATGTGAAGCTGGGCCTGACCATTGTATATACTGTTTTTTATTCACTGCTTTTTGTGTTCATCTACGTCCAGCTCTGGCTGGTCCTTCACTACAGGCACAAGAGGTTTAGTTACCAAACTGTCTTTCTGTTTCTGTGCCTGTTTTGGGCCTCTCTTAGGACAGTGCTCTTTTCATTTTACTTCAAAGACTTTGTCACAGCAAATTCTCTCAGCCCCTTCATCTTCTGGCTTCTCTATTGCTTCCCAGTCTGCCTCCAGTTTTTCACCCTGACCCTGATGAATCTTTANCTCAGGATGCTTTGGGTGTTGCTGTGTGCCCCACTTGGAACCAGCTCAGTGCCTGGGGCTGGTGCTTCTGTAGTCCCTACAGTGTTTAACAGTGCTCAGTAGTGATGACAGGCCTTATCAATTCCGAACAGCCTGTCTGGAGACATCAGGCTGCATGCAAGGGCTGCTATCCAGAGCTGGAAAAGTAGTAATGGTAAGCATGACAGCTGCAAGATCACTTGAGTTGTAGAGGGTATTAAATACTTAGAACCATATACCCAGTTTTGTGCTTAGGTTTGCTTTTATGGATTCCGCGTCTGAAATGCCTGCTAGCTCACCCTGCTCCACTCCCTGGTACTTGAGATATATTAAGGGATTACTGGAACCTTTCATCTGCATACTACTCAAATCAGGCATGTGGTGACCTATGCTTTATCCCACAGTTATTGTCAGAGTCATTTGATAACTGTGCAGTTTCCCAGGGCCAAATGCCCATCAGCACATAGTGCATCCCATCACAGTTCTGGGACTAAGTCATAACCTTACATCAGACTCTTCCCTCAGACACACATGGAGGGCTGCTGTGGAAGTCTGGAGGCAGAATGCAGCATCCTGGTTCTTGGCCAAGAGAAGCGTGGACTGAGGGGGCACAGCAGACTGTGCAGTAGTGTCAGCACCCAGGAGGCTTAGTGTTGCAGGTAACATTCCTTTTGTCTAAGGAAGATCTGAAAAGACAGCACACAGAATGCACACATAATGTCCTTTTAACTTATTTTTAGCATTGTTGTCTGATAGCGTTCAGGAAGTACAAGTCAGTGGCTGGAAACAGAGAAAATGCTAAGGCTGTTGGTTCTGCCTTTGAGACAGAATTCCTGCTTTGTCATCCTGAGTCCTCATTATCTTCCTCTGACCCCCTCTGAAACAGAGTGGAATAGTTACCTGTCTTGAAGAGCTGCTGTGACACTTTTGAAACAATATTTGCAGGGGACTTTCAGAGGTTTGTGATATGCATCATAATCTTCAAATACCTTGCGTTGCTGTAGACAGACATAAGATTAGTATTGTTGTTTGCTCTAGAGCTAGTTGCTGTCAGTGAAATTTAATCTCAAATGTCTCCCCAGCCAAAACAGAAGTTAAAGAATTACCAGCACAGCCATTGTACAAATATATGACAGAATAAGTGCATATGTTTTTAATTCACTGTTATTAATTCTTTACTTCTAACCATTAAAAGGTGGTTTGGCTTGAAATTCAGCATCTTGTATTCAACGTGCATCTAGCTTTCCACAGTAGGCAAGCAAGAACTAGTGTGAAAGGGGTGGAGAGGTAAAATTTTGTTTCCAGTAATGGCTTAAAACTTCACAGACCTGTTTAGAAACAACTTTTACCCTTTTATTTTCTAGAAGGCAGGTAAGAAGGGTCTGCAGCTGTCTCATTGTACCAAACCCCTGCTATTTCACTGGTGCTTAGCTAGAGGGAAAGAAGTGATCTGTATAAAGTATAGGGACAGAGCACGGGAAGAGACCCTATAAGTCTCTAGAATTCATAGGTTTTTATTATCTGCTGTACAGTACCCACCATTTCTAAGTGTGGCACTGCTAGGAAAACTTTTAAAGGTAGATGTGAGAAGAAAAAATGATTCAAAAGATACTGCAAATCCTCCTGGCCAAAGAAAAAACTCATTTGGCAAGTGCCTGAGGCCATTTTTTGGAGTAATTAAGCACCTTTGAACTTGATGGAAAGTTAGCCACAACTGTTCTCTTTTTTAATAGGTATCCCAAAGCAATAGGGAATTACAGCTGTGTTTTATGTGTAGCAAGACAAATAAGTCCTGATGTCAGCTCAGCAGAGTTTTGTTCCCAGACTTGAGCATCAGCAGCTGCAGCAGCAGAATCTCTAGTGTGTTGGGGCAAGTTGCTAAAGCAGGGGACCTATGAACAAAAGGGAAGTTATTATCCAAATAATTTTGACTCAAACCAAGGGATCTTTGGATTAAGAGCCAAGTTCAGGGTCTTTTGATACAGTTTTAATGCCCTACTTAGGGCAGAATAGAAAGGTGCTGCAGATAAGGCTTATGGAATATTAGTTCCTCTCAGAGATGGCATACTGGAAAAAATTAATGTGATTCCTAATGGAATAAGTAAATATATTAGAATTTATTAAGCTTGTGTCTGAATTCATCCCCTTCTAAAGAAAAACAATAGCATGACCGACCCTGTCAGGAGGGTAGGCCCTCTGCCTACTTGGAAATCATTAAAATAAATCTCAAATTAAGATGAGATCTAGTGGCACTTTTGTAAAACAGTAGCACAACACCAGCAAGTAAATGCACTGTACCAAGCCGGAGCAGCTCCCAGATCCTGATCTACCACGTAGGGAGCCAAAATGCATTTCCACCTCCAGAGACCAAAAAATCCCATGGAGATACTTGCCTCACACATCCAAGGGATTTTTGGCTGCTTAATAACATGTTTTCCACTTTAAAATGAAAGAATTGGAGGATCCCACAGTGAGGGATCCCAGGATAATGAATACAGTGAGGATTCCAGGATCTGGGTACTCTTTTATTTATGTCCTGCTTACCCAAATCTTCCCCTTCCCTGGCAAGGGGACACTGAGATGAATCCTCAGGCTTTACAGTTAGTGCTGTGGGCAAAAGAGTAAAGGGGCTCTGGGAAATAAAACAAGTTGCCTTTTTCAGTGCATGTGAGGGGTGAGTAGAGAAGGACTTGCTTCACTTTGTCCTGTTTGCTCAGACTTAGCATTCCCTGGGGAACAGAATACAAATGAAGCAGGAGGGAGGCTAGGATGGAGGGTTACAGACTCAAAGAACAAGGTCAGGGCCAAAGACCGTGAACTATAAATTTCACTGAAAATCCCAGGGCTCCCTTGAGGCCAGGCACAGAAAACAGTTTGGTGGGCTCTAGGTTTTGTCATCAGGTTGGGAACTTCTCCAGGATCAAGGGAAAGTAGTGCTGAGCTAAAGAGCTGTGAAACAGTATGGGTGGAGAAGGCTGGTAGGCAGATTTTACCTCTCCTTCCTCCTCCCTAACCATCTTCCCTTTTCTTTGGCATCTGGATTGAGAAGCTTACCGTGCCTCCCAGGTAGTGCTGATAAAATCAGGGACTTTCAAATGAAGAGAAATTGTACTGAGTAAGACAGTTCAGGGGGGAGCTGGCCATGCCTGGCAGGGTGGGGTAAGAACAACACAAGGCTTTCAGAAAGTTTATGTGTATTTCAGTGGAACCAGGGTACATGTTAGCTCTGGGAGGAGAATTAGGAAAATTTCTCATTCTCTAATTACTGAGGATAGCACTTCTAAAGTTCTCACCAGCGAGAGAACAGAGAAGGTTTTTTATTTTGGAGAGTTGTTTGGGTTTTTTTAGCAGAAATTAATAAATCATATATTATAAAGCTTATTATTAATTTAAAACAAGTTTTAGATGTATATGGAGCTACAAGGGAGTCTAACTACATTTGATAAAGTATCAGCAAACATATTTGCAGTAAAATGTTGCCCTTAGTATTGTATCTACAGAAGACAAATTGCAGTTGCAGATTGGTTGGCTGTCAGCATCTGACATGAGGAATGAGGTCATTTGACTTAGAAAATAATTTGATAGGAAAGATACACTTGAAACTTTACTGTGGCTGTCAGCCCCAAAATCATCCCTACTCTTTTCGGACTATTTTTACCAATTCATGGAAGACTGAGTATGGTAGTGAGTCATGTTGCCTGTGTCTGTAGACCTTACAAACTGTGTAGAACTTAGAGAGCAGCAGGAAAATTTGCCTATTTTGGGAAATCAGATCCAAATAAAAGAATGAACATGGAAGAAGGGAAGAAAGGGGAAGGTGGGCCTGGGACTGAAAGATACACAGCAGAAGAAAGGTAAATGTGCTGATGGTGAGGTTGTGGCATATTTTCAGTTTTCAAAGGGAAGTTTGCATAGAGTGTGACAGAGGAAGAGAGGGACTGTGGTGAAAGGAACTGGGAAGAAAAAGTGCATGCTATGTTTCTTACGGGGTTTTTGGAATGAGAAGTGGTAAATAAAGCTGAACTTCATTCCTGTGCAGAGGACCAGCTTGAGACATATGCAAGCATTTACCACATACCTGGGGCTTTCTGCTAAGTTGAGCTGTAGCTCCTGTAAAAGTGAATTGATCAGCTAGCACTGGAGTAAAGCCGAAGTTTGTGCCAGTCATCACATCAGTTCAGCTAAATCAGAGAATGGACATGAGAATTCCTCCATGGAGATTTTATTTTTTCTTTGCTTTGGGAATATCTGACTTGGCATTGATAGCTGTTTAATTGATACTTAGAGAGCCAAAGTGGCTCCTGATGAGCTGGAACCCCCATCAGCTGAAACAGCTTGGCCCTGTCTTCCTGCTCTTCTGCCCAGCAGCTCTCCAGAGCTCTCAGCAGCCAAGCTGCTGATGGGTCCCATGCCATCTCCCGGGGCCTGGTAAAATGTCTCTAAGGTCAACTGTTTACATCAGCTCCTGCAATGGGAATTTTCCTTGGCTGTGTGAAGAAATTTTTGGAGTCCTTTTGAACTGCTGCAGTCTTATATGCCAGACATATACCTCAGGGGAGTGGAGGAGGGGGTGTGAGAATCTCATTTGAGGTTTCCAACCCTTCGGCAGAAACAGAGAGTCAAAACAGGATATTTCTCCTCCAAAGAACAAGCAGAAGGGGAAATACTTTTAAGACTAAAAAGTAACCCTTTAGACATAAGAAAATTAGCAAGGACTTTCACCGCATTTTCCACGTTCCTCTTGGGCCTCTCTGAAAGATCTTGAAAGAGCCTGCTCTCTGTTTGCTGTTTAGTCTATTCTTAGGAATAGTCTGGTTTGCTCTGGTTTGCTAGAAGATTTACTTAGATGACTCAGATATTGACTGGAAGCTTTCTCAACGCTGCAAGGAGGGGCCATTGAGCAACCAGTCTCTTGAGCTAAGTGTCTGCTAAAAGCAAAAAGCTGCACCCACACATGTAAGGTATATTGAGATCAGCTTCTGACATCCTTACTCCCACTGAATAACCCTTTATTCCACGTCAATACCATTGCTTCCAGCAGGGCTACTCACAAACTAAGCCCCATTAGTGTTTAAGCAAAGGTGGCAGAATCTGGCTGCCTGTGCTCCTGCCTAGCAGTGAATTGGTAAGAATTCTCCATGCCTTATACTGTCGCTTTCGTTCTATATAACATCTCTTTCTTTGGTACAATATTTCTTTTCTTTCTTAATGGTCATTCTGTACTGAAAATTCAGAACATGTATCACCTGGGACAGGTTCACCAAATGTAGAATCACAGTAACAGCTGTTTTGGTAATCTTGAATCTTGAGAGCCTGTTGGATCTGCAGCAGAAGCATCACATTTGGTTTTACCTAGGTTATCCATGGAGATTTTGCTGGGTAGTGGTTTTGGGTTGGTTTATGTGACAGGACTGTTTTGTGACTTAATAGGAATGAGTAGATTGTTTTCTGGGGAGCCATTGGAGATGGTATTAAGGAACTTGACATTTTCTAGGTTTTGTGAACCCAGAAAAACTTGTTGCCCACTGGAAATTGCTTGTCTTTTTAGTTCTTTGCAGAGGCTCTGAACTCTTCTGTTCAGTGCAACTCCTGAGAGGTGTCAAAATTAACGGTACAATGTGTGTAAGTGCTACTCACAATAGGTGAGGATTGTGGAATGGCCCTAGAGACAAGAATTACTTGTTTAGTTTCATTGAGGTCAGGAATCTGTTCCCTTCCTCCCTTCCAGAATAGGCAGGGTAGGCAATAAATCTTGTGTAAAAGGTATCTGGGAAGTGTTTTGAACCTCATCCCTTCTCTACAAGTGACAGCTACTCTTTATGCACAGCAGAAATGCAGAACATTTGCAAGCCCCTTGTATGTTTCCTTTCAAAAACAAGTTAAGTAAATCAACCTAAAACTTCTTCCTGAACTCCTGTGAAATTTCATGATCCAGGAATTTGCAGAATGAATCACAAAACTCTTCAATATGGGGTACTACCAGGAATCTGTTTGAAAAAAAATTGTTATCTATTTGGAAAGAGTATCAATGATTGCAGAGTATTTTTAGAGAGTTTTTCCACCCAAGTTTTCAATTTTATGCTCAGTTTTCTGAAAAACTCAGTGTTCTCTGCTGCTTCAGCTAGTGCTAAGCAGGCTGATGCATCACAAAAATAATTTCCATGTCAAGGCAGCTGTTTATGGTGAATAGGAGTTAAATGACAAGCTGTTCCAGGAGCTCTAGAACAAGTAGAGCTTGATTTTCCCCAGATATGTGTCTCATGATTGACTCTCAGTTGTTCCCATAACTGCAGAATTTCTTACAATATTTTGCTACGCAGACTCTCTCATACTGGGTGATGTGTAGAATCACTGTGTAGGGTTCTCCTCACAGAGGACATATATTAGATACATTTATAGAGTTCCTTGTTTCTTTTGAGTCATTGACTTTTAGAAGGATAATAAAGGATCACGTCTTTGATACTTCAAGCATTTTCCCATCAGTTTTCTGAAATATTTTAAGATTAGTAAAGGACAGATAAAAAGATTGAGAGGCAGACACACATCTACAGACACATTGCGATCGTGTAAGTCCTGTTTCCTTGGGAAAGCATAATAATCATAGCAAATATTATGCAAATATTACTAAAGGGTATGCAAAACCAAGTTAAGTGGATAAGATAGCATAATTTGAGGAGAAAATTATTAGGAAACGAACCAGAATAAGTCATATGCCATGAGGTTTTTATAATACTAGTAACCAGTGTGCTTGGTATTGGTTTAAATGAACATTTGTAAACTGAATTTGTTTGGAAACCATGATAGCTTATAAAAAAGCAGTGATACTGTCATGTAATTTTTTAATAAATAAGATACAAGATATGCTAATTTACTTTTGTAAAATTTCTGATGGTGGTTAAACACCTATGACTGATGGCACCTAAATACATTACAGAAAACTTGTCAGCATTTTATCTTTTCTGTTACAGCAAGCTAACTTCTGGGCCTGAGCTGTCTCTCTGTAAAAGCACATATTGTTGTATAGTGAAGAGACAGCAGAAGCAAAATAATACCTCAGAGTAAAATAATGGTTTTTGCTCTTAATGGCATTTTTTGGCAATGTATAATGAATGTAAATGTATCTATCTAATTTCAGGCCAGGGTACTGTGATGGGCTCTTCATGGGAGCACTGGGCCTGACATGAGCTGGTCTATGTGAAAGACATGTGCTGTTAGGTCATGTAAGAGCCTATAATAATTTCCCTCTATGATTATGCTGACATTGGTCCTCTAGTTAATACTGGTATAAAGGACCTTACTCCTAAACCAGAGTAAGTGAAAATAATAGTGTAGAAATTTGTATATAAGTGCATCTGATCACCTGCTGAGGGGTTCTACTTTGCTAAGAGCTTGCCTGCCGTGGGTAAGCAATCCATGCAAATTTGTTTTGTAATGAAACCTGTCATGACAATTTCTTGTGACCTATGAGACAGAACTCCTGTGAATCACAGTGTCTTTCATTGCTGATGTGTATTCTATACTTGATGCAATATTTTTTTTGTTTTGCAGGTGATTTTCAAAGCTAAGTCAAAATATTCCCCAGAGCTACTGAAATACAGGTAAGAACTATACAAATATTCAATGTGTTAAAGAAGAGCAGCCATGCTGTTTGAGAAACATCTTCTCTAATTTGTGGCACTCATGCCTCAACTATTCATATTTGTATATCATCGCTTTATGATGATGGTTCTGAAGCCACCTTCTTCCCATGGCTTTTAGGAGGAGACTCTGTCCTTTCCCAACACAAGGTTCATTTTTAGACAGTCATATATTTCAAAGGCAAATATTTCAAATGAAAGCAGAAAACACACACTCTGGGGATTTGTTTACTGGTTCTTAACATTTGTATCACTAGGTAAATTCAGATTCAGTGCTGAAGAAGCAGAGTGATGTTTGGGGTTTTTTGGTAGGAATGAGTGGGAGTGGGTATATTTTAACCTTTGAAGTCAGAGGTAATTAAAGTCTTAAAAGTTTTGGGAAGATGACAGAGGAGTTGTGAAGGGACAGAGCTAGGGAGAATGGATTCAATTTGATTATGTGTTTGGGAACTTATAGATAACCTCCCCTGGCTCCATAGAGTTGAGATTATGGTAGATTTGCATTAAGGTGGAGAGATTCATTTGACATCTTGTTGAGGAGAAGAAGCTGTCAGGATACACTTGAAAGAACCCCAAAGGGCAATAATGTCCAGAAAGCTCAGGAAGAGCTCAATAAACTAACGTTTGTTGTGGCAACACTTAAAAGCCTCAGTTGTGCAATGCTGTTTAGAAGGAGGGGGGCAAGAGAGAGAGAGGTTGTCTCCATTCTAAAGAAAGAATTTACAATATGAATTCAGATAGGAAAACAGAATAATTTTAAACTGAAATCTGTCTTGTTACTTGCTGGCTGCTAGGAGAACATAGTACTGTATCAACAGGGCAAATATTATCACTGTTCTTGACGTAGAAAATTTGTTATCCTTCTAGGTTTTCATACAATTTATGAGGCAATCATCTGGACCAAGTGTTTTGGGAACCATGTTTGGTATAATGGCAGAACAGTGAGAGCAGGCTTGAGGTGGGCTGTGCTTGGGCTGGTGAGGGTATGGGAAATGCGGAGTGTGATGGCTGACTCAGGAATGTGGACTCCAGGCTGAACTACAGCTTTGAACCCACCTTTTGCACTCTGGTTCCTGTGGGCAGAAAATGCCAGAGTCTGGGCTGGCAGACAAGCAGAGCACACCCCAGGCAGATCCCCCCAGCACAGGCGTGCCTGCCCCTGATGGGGCACACGGGCAAGAGAAACAAAGAGCATCACTTTGCACAGAGCCTGGGCTGCAGGTCAGGGTGGTGTAGGACTGCCTGTGGACTGGTTCCTGCGTGGCTTTAGAGGGGAGAGGTAGAAGCTTTGAACCTCATCTGTTACTGATGTTTGTGGCAAGCCTTTATTCCTGAAAACCGCTTGAAAATGTCTTTCTTGGAGGGTAGGGAGCTTGTGATATTTAGTCAATGCCTGTGAAGTGATGACATTAGCAACCTAGCATTTGTGTTCCTAAATACTAACATTGCGGCTAGAATTACTCATGCACAGACTACCCTCCTCACAACAGCTCTATGTCTGCCCTGACTCTTCCCTATTGGATTTCTAATACAAATCACTCTTGGATCTGGCCTAGCTTTTAATTTCTTGTTCAGCTCTTTTGGGAAGGGTTTTCAGCTGCATTTTGTTTTCACATCTAGATCTCAGCATGAGTGTGGTTAGTCTGTCTAAAAGAGCTATGTTAATAAATCTGACCTCGTTTCCTATCTTACACAGGGCAATTGAAGTGGTGTAATATGTGCACACCCACAGATGAAGTTCTGAATCTTAATTGTAACAAGCTAGTGAAAGAACACAGGCTCACAGAGTGGTTAATGTTTGGAAGGATCTTTAAAAATCATCTAGTCTGACCCTCATCCCATGGGCAGGGAGGGTCATCTTTCATTCGATCAGGTTGCTCAGATCCTGAGGGAGAGATGGATGATGGAAAGATGCAAGGCCTATGGATGGGTCTGTAATCTGCACTTACTGAATCTGATTTTTCTTCATTACTGAATTCCTGCCATTTTCTTTAGTAAGTGTCAGACCTTATTACCTGGTATTGTCATTTTTGCAATAGATGATGGCAACATAAATGGGGCAACTGAGACATGGGACTGAGATCTGTGTACTGACACAGTCTCAGAAATCAGAATAGTTTCAGATACCAAAAAAAAAAAAAAAAAAGTTGATAAAATCCTGTCAGGGATCCAGATTCTTAAGCAAGCTTCTTAAGCACAGCCTTCACCGTATTAGTAAAAGAGGTCAAGGTGAAGCCTGTGCCTGCCAAATTTCAGATTTAAACCATCCTTCTGCCTGTATCCCTGGGCTTGGGGGTTTCTTGCTGTCACCTCACTAGGTTTGGACGAGGCTTGCTGTGCTATGTGTGCATGTCTTGTTACACACAAGTCTCAGATACTGCATGGTTTTAGCGGAAACCACATACAAAATGCAGTAGTTTCAAATAGATTTTCTTGTTAAACAAGGCAAAGTTCCCTGTATTTATCTGAGGTTTTATTTTCAGCTCAAAGAAAAACTTAGGGGTGCATTCATCATGACACAAAAAGAACAGAACACCCTGGCATGTGTCTTCCCCAGCCAAACCAGATTACACACAGCTCCTTTAAAGCCTGGTCCCAAAATGGAGATTAGGCACAATAGGCTTTTGAACTTTCACTTGCACTTTCACTGGTGCAGTCTGGAAGCACCTCTCCTGCCCAGCTTTTCTGTTTTCTATAAAACTCCATATGCTTCTTCATGCCTTGCAGGTGCCCTTGTAGTTGAGTTGTAAAGATATTTTCTGCCTTTCATCTGCTGACACCCTAAAACTTCCCCTAGAGAGACAGCTTGCATATCCATCAATGCTCATCCATAAGCTCAGCAACAATGCATCTATTGTCAAATCAGGCAGCTGTTACCTCGGCCACGTCATGTTAATAAGGGGGCTGGAAGATCATTATGTGAAGAGCTGCACAACTGACTGGCCATGACAACTCACCCTGGCACATATGAGAGTGTGTGGGCACGAGAGCGTGACAGCGCTTTTCTTTGTTTTTGCTAAAGTCTGCAAAGGAGGAGCCTGGCCTGGAAGCCTCTCAGCCTTGCTGGTTGCAAGCCAGCTTGATGCTGCATGCCAGCATGCAGGCTGTGCTGCAGTAGAAGGTCCTTCGGGCTGAGGTGGGGCAAAAGGAGAGCATGCACTTACTGTCCCACTCGCAAGGCAGATATAAGAGTGTGCCTTTCCTCATAAGCATAAGGGGACCAGAAATGGGACTTTGGGAGGGGAAGGAAAGGAAGACATGTGACCACTATTTAAAGATTTTTGAGATACTAATAAAAGCTCTAAATGTACCACCACTATAGAGGAAACCATGTGAGAGAGGAGCTTCAGGACCTCAATGCTTCCAGCATTAGACTATGAGGTTTAAAGGAACTATCTCCAGCTGCTTATCCTAAAAATGGAGCCCTGCCCTGGAAAGTTAAGAATGAGCACAATCTTCCTGCTGAGAGGGAATTTCCATGCCTGGCAAGGAAAAAACAACATTCTTGCTCACTGCCAGACATAGCTGGAAAGAAGGGCATTGATTCACAACCTTTTAGGTTTTCAGTTCTCCATGTAACATATTTAAAATATCTCAAAGATATATCTCCTCCTTTCTTGCCCTCTGAAAAGAAGCCAGATGTTCTTCAGCTTTGTAGCTGCATTGATGCTAACGCAAAAGAATATGAATGTGTGAAAGGAAAAGATCCCACTGGGTAAAGTACTATTAAACAATGAGAACTGGATTCCTTGGGGACAATCTGTGAGTGTGTTGTCAGCCAAATTCAAAGTTCCCAACAGGCATGAAAAGCTGTGGCCAAAACCTCTTGTTCAGTGACTGCAGATTATGAATCTTATCAGTTAGTTCTTTATCATTGCCTGGGTCAACAATGACAATGAGCTAAGCAAATACCTGAAATGGAAACATGCTCTTTGGGGTTTTTCAAATGGAAAGTCCCACAGTTCTGTGTAGGCATAAAGAGGAACTAGAAGCAATTTTCCTTGATTATGTAGTATGCTTATATTGCAGGTATCAGTGATGCGTCAGTTGGGAAAAAAACAGATGGATAAAACCAGTCCAACTCCTGGGCTTCTGTCTGTCACCTTTTGGTTCCAGGCGTGCTTCTGTAGTTGTGTAAACAAATCTTTTTCCTGCCCTAGATGGCAAGATGCCAACCCAAAATCAATATGCATAGTTAAATTTCTTGATGGTTTTTTTTCAAGAGGTTGATCAAGATCAAATTGTTTTGGAAAAGAGACAGAGATGGATGCTAGGGAACCAGTAACTTGGAGATATTTCCTGTTGTTAGACACTTCCCTAATTTGATATGAAATCTGATAGCAAACATTAGCAGCCAGTGTAGTAAAACCAGGGTCGAAACCAGTCCATTCCAGGCAACTCAGCCTTTGGAGAGGTTTCTTCTGGCAGTGAGTAGGCAGAGGGTTTGTGCCGTGTATGAAGTGCATGGTCTAAGAAGGTACATGTGTGTTTTAAATTGTGTTCAAGAACTGTGCTGTTGTATTTCTGCTGCAGTCTTCCATGTTTTGCTTCTTGATATTAGTTTCTTTACTTACAGCTTGTTGTGTAACTGTAAAAACAGGTTTGAAATGAGCTAGTTTAATCTCTTCAGAAATCTGGAGCACTTTGATTTTGGCTCAGGCAGCTGGTTACTCTGTCAGCTGTGGAAGCCTAACATGAGCAGATTGCATTGCTCAGAGTCAACTCCCATCTCATGACTGACACTTGCTGAACAATGTTGCTAAAACTGTTTTCTTCTCACTCTCCCAGGTTACCCCTCTACCTGGCTTCTCTTTTCATAAGTCTCCTCTTCCTCTTGGTGAATTTAACATGTGCAGTATTGGTGAGGACACAGAACTCAGAGAGGAAAATCATTGTCTCTGTCCGGGTGGCAATTAATGACACATTGTTTGTGCTGTGTGCTGTTTCACTCTCCATCTGCCTGTATAAGATCTCCAAGATGTCTTTAGCCAACATTTACTTGGAGTCCAAGGTAAGGTACATTTTCAGTTCCTTTCAAGTACCTTCTGAGATACAAGGGCAGTGCAAGGCAAAACCACAAAGCTTGGGAGCTGGAGGCGTTAAACGTCACAGCCTGTGCTTGGCTGGAAGTCCTGTTCAGTACATGAATTAAATACTAAATGGCAGCAAGGAGCTTTTGGTTAAAACCAGTGATCCCTAATATGTATTTTTGAGGCAGATTTTGCAGAACTTATTGGCTGGGGTTTCTCACATCTCTTTTTCAAGCCGACACTGCTTTTTCTGGGTCCCTTGTCTGAAGATATTTCAGTACTGCTACATAAAGTGGCCTACACTTCAAAATCCTTCAGCTTGTCAAATCATTGACTAAGTTAACTGTTCAAGGTAGCAGCATGTTGAAGATAAGCCAGACAGAGAAATATGAATCTCCCTTTATAAATTTGCATATTCTTATATATATTCCTACAGATAATGAGAATGTGTTTTAGAAGACTTAATACATTGGAACTTAGTCAACTGCGTGAAAAGGGGGAGAAAGTGTTTCCTATTACTCCACAGGATGTTCATTAAAGAAATATTGTTAGGTTTACAGCTTTGGACACATTCAATGGTCAAGGAGCTGGGTGGCATCACATAAGCATGCAGTGTTTATTATAAAATCAGTGAAGATGTTTTGTATTGTAAATAATGAAACGGGGCTTTCAAAAGTCCTTGCATTTGCAGAAGACAGTTTAATCTTAAATTATCAGTTTAAACAATAACCCATTGCCATTACCACAACAAATCCTTTAAAAATCTGAGGTTGAGCTGCTATTTAGAAAACCTTATCATAAAATTCCTCTCTCCATTTACTTAATCAGATGAAATAAGTACATTTCCTGTTTAATCAAATCTGGCCGTACTGCACAACAACTAAAAGTTCAGAGCTGAATAGAAGATTTAAAAACACAGCTTAGTTTTGTTTCTTTCAAGCCTGTCATTTGCTGACCAAAGGGCACTGGCAATGGATTATTTTTATTAGTAGGAGAAGTTTTTCTTGTGATGTAAATCACAGGAGCATAAATCTCTGTAACAAAGTAGTGTTAACCTAAATGAGCCTTTGGTTCTGTTTTTGTTTGGTTTTGGGTTTTTTTGTGTTTGCTCCTCCTGCAGGAAACCCAGCCTTCTTTACTTCAAGCTATTTCATAAAACCCAAAGAATCTCTAACAGTATTGTAGACAGGGAAGGACAGAACACTCAGCTGATGAAAGTTTATATGTGGAAGTGGGAGTTAAAGAGCACTTTGCTCCTCCTTTCTGCTGACCTGAAATGGGAGTTTCTCTGAGAACTTCCCATGGTGTTTGACTGCACATACTTTAAGGATACAGATGACTGAAACTGGCAATGAATAAAACATCCTGGTTTTATCTGCTACTCTTATGCCAAAAAAACTAGCTAGAGAAGAAAAATCCATTTTCTGCAGTGATATGACAGAAATAGTGTTGGAGATAATGGATGCTCTGTGGTGCATGTAGGTAGGCATCACAACTGGCAGCCTTTTATTTGCATCTCCCATTTGCTGGCATACATCTTGTGACCACATGGGAAAACATTCATCTCCATGACCTGGCATGGGGAACCATCCTGGAACTCTGTGCCAGGGCTGTGCCAGCACCAAGGAGGTGCACAGCTCTGCCCTTAGGTGCTGACATGGACCGGTTCTGTGCTGGCCAAATGCATCATGTGGTGGGACACAGTACCAGTTTGGGGCTTCTCTTCTTTTCTACAGGGGCCTCTGATTGAGAAATGATTCCTCTGGATTTACTTTCACTGCTGCCCTCTCCCTTCACTGAGTCACTAAGTATATTAGACTGGAAGCAAGACCAGGAGAGTTTTATCCTCTTTTTTGTGTTTGGTGGAATGGAAGTCTGTTAAATCTCCACACATTTAACTATTAACTATTAAAGAATGACAGCTATGTAGGGAAATCTAGACAGGGAAATAGCAACCCTGTTCTGCTCTCTGCTTCTGCTATCTGCAATCTGTAAATGCCACTGAGCTGGGATATGGTATGTGCCAGTCAGCAGCTTCTCTCTGCTCTCTCTCCCTTGGTTTCCATGACAGCATCACTGACTTGTTAGTCTCGAAGGAGAACAGAGAAGTGGCGAGCAAACATTTCCTCTTTAAAGCATTTCCTGCTTGCTGGTATTGCCACGGCTTTCGTCACTGCCTGCTATGGCTTCAATTCCTGAGTAGCTGCAATCTCTTGGCTCACTCCTGACATGGCTGCAGGTTATGGCCTGGGGAATGGTGGTGTTTCCAGGCTGTTACATGCTGGAACTCAGAGACTTTGACTGCACTGGGTATTTTCAGAGCCTGGCTGTTCACTGAACCAATGTTATTTTGCTGGGAGAACGGACAAGCTCATTTTGCACGAGCTTTTTTAAACACTCCCTGAGCTGCTCTTAACTTATGCTCACTGGGGAGTGTAGACTGAGGAGCTGGTTCAACAAAGCTGCAGGGTCAATAGCCAACAGCGTGGGTGAGCAGCACTGGAGCCCTGGTAGTTTCCTGAAGTCCAGGAACTCAGGATATGGTGGCTTGCTGACTTGCCCTGATACTCCTTTAGCCTTTCTGCTATGTCTGCTCTGCCTGCCACAGTGTTTTGAACCTCTGCCCCTCAGCTGCAAACCTGGAAGCAGAGTGTGTCAGCAGAGAGAATAGGATGCAGACTTTCCAGTCTCCTCCACTGGTTTAAAAGATCCTGTGACAGGGAGGAGCAACTTCTCTCTTGGCCTCTCTCTCTCACATAGATGAAAGGAACTCATCATCCTGGTGTGGGTCTCTGCCAGGAGAGGCTAGTGAAGCAAATGACTGCAAGAGAACTTCCTCTAAATGCATACAGCATTTTAACCCATCTTTCCTCCTTTGGCTGTGCAAAGCACTACTCCAGAGCCAACTATAAAGAATTTACTTTGAGCTTCTTTCAAAGCCAGTCCCATTTTTGTACATCTTTCTACCTCTATGATCAGACTCACACAGATCCTTGTAGCCGTGGCTCCTGGATTCCTTCCTTCCTTCCTGCTGCAACTCCTATGCTGGTGTCTCAGCCCCTGACAGTGACCCTCCCCACTTGACACAGTGGTCAGGCACTTACTCCTCTTGCTAGATCAGGCTTTTTCCCCGGCTCTGTCCAGTTTTCTCTCTAGAGCTCCGGAACTGTTGCAATTTCACACTTGCAGTCCCATTCATCCCCTTGTGCCCAAGCTGCCACTCAGGCTGCCATGCCATGGTCTCTCTGCCCATAGGCTGTGCTTCCACTTTGTCTGCTCTGTGTTGACATTAGCTGAGGCAGGATGTTCTGTTCCTGTATGTGCTGTGTGTAACTACTGACTGCTATGTTCTGCTCTGTACTTATGAAATTGGTGCAAAGCAAGCAGTTGTAAAAAGATGCAAGGTTGCATCATGCTAGCCAGCATCTGATACAGGGATGCTCTGTAGCTAATGCAGAGCTGAAGGCTGTATCCTGTCACTCCACCTCATATTGAGTGTGAGTCTTCTGTGTTTTCATTGCTCTGAAAATAGCCCTTGTTCAATAAAATATAAAAATTAGTCACAGCCCACCTTGGTAAGGGCTGGAACTGCTACCACTGCCTGGAAACCACTGTACTGATAAAATGCAGGATTGTACACAGAATAGGATGTATTGGCCAAAGAAGGAAAGACAAAAAGTCAATTGCATGAGACAGAGTAGCATGACAACTCTTGAAGTCCATGCAAAGCAATGTTGTTCTCAGCTTCCCTTGTGAATAATAACCTGTGCTTAAATCTCTTCCAGGGCTCATCTGTCTGTCAGGTGACAAGCATAGGAGTGACTGTTATACTACTTTATACCTCACGAGCCTGTTACAACTTGTTCATCTTATCGTTTTCTCAAACCAAGAAAGTCAACTCTTTTGATTATGATTGGTACAACGTGTCAGATCAGGCAAGTATGAAAATATTGGTTAATGAGAAAACCTCATTCTCTACCTAATGATTGACTTCCTAAATGCTATCACAAGAAGAATAAATATATTCAAACCTTTTTTTTTTTTCTTTTATTCAATGCACTAAGATTGTTTTGCTCCAGGAATACAAATTTGTGATAATTTTGGTGTGAGGATACAGACTCAGTTCTGTGCTAAAAGAAGGAAGTAACCACTAGACAAATAACTGTTTAAAAATTATCCTTTTTTTACCTCAATTCTATTGTCAAAAGAAAGAGCCCCTTTTATTAAAACAGACAGGTGTTTTGTCCATTATAAAGAATGTATTGTACTTAGACAAGCCGTAAACCAGTAGTTGATTCCACTGAAATGCTCAGCTCTAGGACATCACTGCCATCTAGGGCTGTGAGGTTATTTACTTTAATTCTGGCATTAGCATGGTAATTTCTGTAGTTTGAGGATAAGGCTATGATTCTTCCCAACCTGTAATTGCAAGTGACAATTTACATTGAAAACTAACAGTAATAAAACACTAAAGGAAATAGCAGGGCATTCTTTGTTGAATTTTATTGGATTTCAGCACTCCTGGCTCCTTTCTCTGCTTTGAAAAAATGAGGTTAGGTCCCAGTATTTTTCCAGCTCTTTCAAGGTTAGGCAAAATGGCAGGCCTGGGTCATGAGTATCTTTTGTTTGGCCTTAAAATCCCATGTCTCCCCTGCAATCAGCAAGCACCTGCAGACTCAGAGCAGTGTTCCCAGCTATGCAAGGACCTTGCATTGCCAGGGGGGGCAACCAAACCTGCAGCTGGTAACAAATTTCCATTGAGCAGAAGGTAAAACTGTAATTAAGAAGTAGGTAAAGAGTAGGATAAGATTGCCCAGAGGACCTTGTTATGAGTTAGTTGGGCAGGGTCTGTCAAGGGACCTCTAATCACCCCTGCTGCAGTGCACAGAAGAGGAGTGCAGGTGTTGCCAGTGGAATTAGAACACACAGGTTGAGGCAGAAGGGCACTAGGCTCTGGCTTGTCTCCTGAATCAAACATTTTCCCTCTTGTAAAGCCCTGAAGAGCTGCTGCTGCTCTCGCTGACCCCTTGCAGTGGGCAATTCTTGTTCTAACTCCAAAGTCTGCACTAACAGGGGCTGGTATGGCCAGAGTGCTTGCTCCTGTTTGCCCTCTGGAGGCAGAGGTTGCTCACTGGGAGTTCACTGGAATGCTTTTTACCCCTTGGGTTACTACTACATTTTTTGTACATCTAGTCTCGCTTGTGACATTAGGGTTGCACGGATTTTAGGGTAAGTTATTTGAACTCTATGTAAAGGGCCTAGAACTAAGGAGTGGGTACTCAATTTGGTACCAGAATCAAAAGTCACTTTTTAAATTACAGCCCAATAAATGTACTCTAGAATTACCTCAGGTCACTGGTCAGAAACACCCTTTTCTCTTCTGTATAAAACACAGGAAAGGACAGGATTTGCCCTCTGTAGCTATGGGAAAGGGTGGAAATCTAGAAAGAAGATCACAGCTAATGCTGCAGTGACAGCGGGATTATTCAGCCTTAGATTGTGCACCAATTTGAACAGGCCTGTAAAAAAAGCAATGGCCTTGACCATTGATTGTTCCTTTACAATTATTCCCAGCAGGAAAAGGACTGGAAAACTAGTTTCTCGTTATCTGAATTTGATCATTTCATCAAGTAATTGCTTGCCAGGCTTTTAAGTTGGGAAGACCGTTGCAGTAAACTGATACTGCTGAAGGAAAGATAGCAGGAGGAGGAAAGGGAAGTCGTGTACCCAAGACAGCATATTGATTTTTTAGTATGCCTTTAATCATTAGCCAGGTTAATCTGTCTCTATTGAATGGAATTTCTGGCATTGTCTCCTGCACCTTTAAATGAACGTCATCTTTATTTTTTAACACTTTTCTCTTTTACTTTTCAACAGGCAGATCTGAAATGTCAGCTGGGAGATGCAGGTTACATAGTGTTTGGAGTGATCCTTTTCATCTGGGAGCTCTTGCCTACTTCCTTGGTTGTGTATTTCTTCCGTGTCCGAAACCCTACAAAAGATCTAGTAAGTGGAATCTGTTAGTGTGACATCCAGGCAGGTCTGAAGGGCTCAGCTGCTGAGGGATCTTTTGCTTCTTTATACTCCGACTTCTCTTTTTCAATGTGTCCTTGGCAGAGTAAAAACAACCAAAACTTCCCACTCATCAGGTTTATTCAGAAGGAAGACCAGGTGTTTCTCAGGCAGTTTACCTTAAAAATCAGAAACTTTCTTAAATGTAGGGGCTACTTCCCTTTAAGATAATACAGCACTATATTGGTGTTGGAGGAAAACGTGTTTGTTATCCAAACTTGCTACCTTTCATCACAGAGCAGTGAAAATGGTTATGCGCTAACTGTTCAATGGGGTTATGAAATAATAGATTGAATTCTTTCAGCCCTGCACCCATTGAATTTTTCCAAGTCAAAGGCCGGTGGCCATAATGAGCACTTGCTGACTTGTTTGTTATTTCAGAAGACCAGAGATAACGGTATGAGTTGTAAGAATAACTCCCTGTAAGAGTCCTTAATATCTAGATAGTTAATAGATGAGCAAGCATCTTTTTGTAGCTGTAGGCAATATCTCCAGGTTAGCTGGCTGGCAAACACACAGGGAATACCAGCCCTCACTGGCATTACTGAGGTAATGTCTCTGTCTCTGTAGGCCAAATGAAACCAAAGCTAATATTCCTCAAAAGGGATCTGAATGGTAAATACACAAGAGAAGCAAATAATAGAATAACTTGCAAGGCAAGGTGGTGGGTTTTGTCCTCATATGCACATTTCAGAGACTATGATAAAGCCTAGCTGAACAAGGAAGTAATACCTGATGTTGCACCCCATGGACCCCAGTGTCCGTGACCAAAAATATCTCAGCCTCACTCCTGCTTAGGAGTTAACCAGGACAACTGCAAAGAGAAGAAATGTTTTTAACTACAGGCCAGAGGCCCTGCTCTTCTAAAAAGTGACCACAGAAGGATCTCATTCCATTCAAAGTGAGTTTAGTAAGGCTAGACCTGGTGGCCAAGTTTGGATAGTGGGTGGGAGATTCACAGAGAATTAAAATAAGGGAAGTCGTCTAATAACTCATTTTAAAAAGCTGATCCCATGATGACTTGGAATCCTAACCAAACAAGAGCTCAAATGGAGTCAGACAGGCAGTATTCTCTCACAAGAGCATTGCAGTAACACATATAACATATTTTTGCATTGTGATTTGCAGAAAGCCTTAAATTTCCATAATTACCCAGTTCAGAAGAGGCAATCAGTGATATCACTTCTTTTATGACTACCTTTTTCGGGGTAAACATTATCTGTCACATCGGTTAGGTCATATATAGATGTCTTTTCTAACATAGGACAAATATTAAGAGGAAGACCGGAAATAAGTGGATCCAAACAAAAAAAAATGAAGAGACTGTAGCAAGAGAAAACTGAACGTCAATGTGAGCTTGCCACAAGAGGGAGACCAAGGGCCGCAGGATTTTAGGCTAATGCATTCAGTAGGCTGCTACTTGGACAGAAAGCATGGGGTTAGAATTACAGCAAACCCTCCTTTAGTAAAAAAAATCTTAACAAGACGTCTGGTAAAGTAAAAATAAAAAAAAATAATTTTATTTTATTTATTATTTTTAATAAACAATCCTGAGAAAGAATTCTTTGGTTACTTGCTTCATTTGGGACTTCAGAAACAAAAAGTTTGAGTAGAGGCATCCTGCACTCAGCATTGCTCAAATATGAATCTCCTTTCCACAGATGATTATAGCCTGGAACGAGCTGTCAGCTGGCTCTGGTGCTGACAAAGGGTTACTGCAGCATATGGCCCTTTGCCTTGCCATGCTTTTATCCAGAAAAATGTTGGCAATGATTAAGTGCAGAGATGCACTTAATCTTCGTCTTGGTCAAAGTCATTTAATATATAAAATAGAAGTGGAGATTAAACTGGTCTCCTACTTAAGGCCAGAGAGAAGATATTATTCTGGTTTATCCACAGGCACAGAGAGCCCCTGTTCCCTGGGAATGGAAGCAGTGGATCAGTGCATGAAGCTCAGCAGTGTCTTAGATGTCTCTCTGCACTGTTGCTGGAATCAAACTGACTTATTGAATCTTGTATGTTTTCTTGTATGATTCACAGGGAAATAAAGTGCAAATGCTCTGTAAATGAAAGATTAACATGTACACCCCTTTCCCTGTTTTATCAAAGGGCTTGACCTCAGGATTTGACCCTCAGAGCACTACAGCGTAGATACTGAAATTGCTCAGTGAGGGCCTAAGGAACTTTTCAGATATGGTTTCACTAAGCAGGGTGCCAAGCTTCAACATGATCAGTTCCTGTGGGAAGGGAGCGTTACAAAAGTGGGACATAAAAATCAAATCTCTTCAGGCATTTCATGTTTCTTTCATCTCCTCAGCTGCTTCCTAGTGCTCACTTCAAGTCAGCTGGCTAAAAGCATGAAGTCTCCTGGATGGACAGGAATTCAGCAGAAAGGTTGAATGCATACTGGGAAGGTGGTTTCAGGAATAGGTCATGTCTTTTAGCTAAGAATTAAGGATAAGGAAAAGCTGTTGAGATCAGTAGACTATCACTGTGCTGGTAGAGATGAACAGAAATGCAAAATTATTTCAATTGTCTTCAACAAATGCAAAATTGCAAGTTTTATTTTGGAAACCATGAGGTAAGTTGGCAGCAGCTCCTAGAAGTCAGGCACCAAGCAGTTCATAAACAGCTTTTGATATCTGTTGCAAATACTGACTGAGGTTTCCCTTCCCTCAGGCCAATGCAGGAATGGTCCCAAGCCATGGCTTCAGTCCCAGATCTTACTTCTTTGACAACCCCCGCAGATACGACAGTGATGATGATCTAGCCTGGAATATTGCACCACAGGGGGCACAGGGCAGGTGAGAAATAGGAGCGAACCACTTGCTTCCCAAACAGAAACTGGAGGAGGAGGAACTCTGACACACCACACAAGATGGATGTAAATTATCTAGCTGCAATTGCTTCATAAATCCCTGTAGAAGGAGAAGTGGAAAGGCAGCACTGAGTGACTGTGGGGATCCAAGGGCCCCACAGAGACTACAAAGACACAAGATTGAAAATGGGTACATAATTTAAGAATTGTAACAAAGTGCTTATCTTTGAAAAACTCGGGTCAGAACTTTGGGTTGTGCATGTATCACCCTCTGCTTCTTCCAAGAGTGGCTTCAGAAGTGCCACTTATTCAAGTGTGTGAGCAAGGCTGCCTAGAGAAACAATAGTCTCGCTGTTCAGGGAGAGCAGGGAAAAGCTGGACAGCACAGGCAGCAGGTTGTGATGGTTGTAGTGAGAAGCCTCTCTGGTTGCCCTGTAACATGGCTAAATGTCTTGAAGGTGAAATGAAAAGAGCATCTGCTTTCCCATCTGTTAAAAGCTTAGGAAAATCCACAAAACTGCTGAAACACAAGCCAGAACTGGCACAAAAATACTGTTTTCTCTGCACAGCTGGGAGGTTTAGGTAAGGATTCCTGTGCAGGAATGAGCAGTTCACACGAGAAACAATAGCACCCAATCCAGAGAAGGAAAGGCACTGACAGGACTCTATCCTGCCCTGAGAGGAGTCTGTCGTGTTATTCCTTTGCTGCTCCTGTAGCTACACTATGGTAGGAATAGATTAGTGAAACCACTCATCTTAAAATGCTGGCTAAATTGCCAACTGTAGTTAACATACCCAGATCTAGTTCTTGTCACTCACTCAGGTGAGGCTGCACAGTCAACTACTTGTGAGCCCAGACCACGGCTCAGTAAAGTTGCACACTCACTATTTACAGTTCTGTTCCTACATTAATTAGTTTTTCACGTAGTAACTAAGCCCATGGAGGATGCTGGAGGTGGTTTGTGCCAGCCTGGTATCCATCCTAGAGTCAGAGGCACCCTCCCTTCCATGCTGAGCCATCAGGGAACCAGCCACCCTGGTAACACATACACAGCTCCCAGTGGAAACCAAACCAGCCACATGCATTGTGTCTCACTGCTCACGGGAGAAAAGGCAGCATGCCACAGCTGCAGCCCATGTCCTGGCCTCTAGGACACAGACACAGGAAGCTTAGATCTCTGACAGGCCCTTGCAGGGCCAGGACTTAGCAGGGATGAGCAGCACCACTTCTGGGATTTTCAAACACCTTCTGGAACAGCAAATCAGAAAAGGGAGTGTCTTTAGTGAACCAAGAGAATCAGGAAGGAGATAATGAACACTTGGGCCAAAATAATTGACAGATGAGAAAAGTAAACAGCTGCCTGAACCCCTGTTTGGGGGTTTATTTTAGTTTTGCACTTCACCATGAGAACTACCTCTGCATGATTGCATTTCCCCATGTTCTCTAAGCAGGCATCTACAGAGCCAATCTGCCAGTCACTAATTCTTCTATTTTCTTTCTAAGTTTCTCTCCAGACTACTATGACTGGAGCCATCAGAACAACAGCTTCATGGCTTATATAGGATCCCTCCAGCAAGATCCAGCACTGGACACAGACCGGCCAAGCCCTATTTAACTTCAATCAACTACACCATTCCACTATTGAAAATCAACGTTCTGAAAAACAAAGTTTAGCAACTTTTCTCCACCTTTTGGTTTTTAGAAATTTTCCTATGCACACATAAATGAAGAACCTTGCCATGAGCTTTTCATAGTTCAAGGAGAAGTATAAGCTAATGATTTAAACTTTGAAGACTGTTCCTATTAATATGTTGTTCTAAGTCATGGTATTTTGGCTTTGAATAGAGTTGTTAGAAGGTATAATTTAATCATTTTTATGCTCATTTTAAAAGAGCAAATTTCATGAAGTGAAATGGCGTAATTATTTTCTAAGTATTTTTATTTTTACACTGTGTATAAAGTTAGAAATACATTATTATGATCAATATACTGTAAACACATGAATAGATTTTTCAAATGCATGACAGTTGCAATTTTTACATGCACATAAAAGCCTGTAAGGAAAAAATATCAACCCAATTAAATACTGTCTTTTCAAGTTATTGCTATGTTCTCAGAGTAGAATTTACTCTTTGGATATCACTACTTACTCAGTGTGGTGTGATAGTTGGAGGCTAGAAGCTATCTGTACCCTGTATTCTTCTAAGAAAGTAAGAAAATTGTGTCTTCTCAGCTTTAGGGACACTCTTCTGAGAGTGGAGATGGGCACCTCCTCCAACTGGAGCATTGTGAACTGCAAAACAAGCTGAAAATTTGTATGCTTGAAAAATTAAAAGTTCTCTGATCATGTCCATCAGTCACATCCATATATATTATACAGAATAAGTCAAATACCTCACCAGGGAGAGGATACACAGAACAGTAGACTTGTTTATTTATTTATTGAGAACCTGGGAATTGTAGAGTGGGAATAGAACAAGAGCCAGGTGTGCATAAAGCAGGAAAACCTCAAATGTGCCTTTCCGCATAACAAGAAAGCCAGCAAAGCTGTGCTCCAGCCTTGTATCTTCAGTGATAAACGTAGTGAGTTGTGGGGGAAAATGAAGGATAAACATCATTCCAGGATGTGACATTGCAGAGAGCAAGCCTAAAAGTAATTACTACCAACCTAAGGTAAACAGGAACCCTGGCTCTACTTCTACGTCTTTTTATTATGCCCAGTGCTCAACAGTGAAGAACCCTGCATCTCCAGCGTCTCTTTCTCCTTACCTGTGTGAAACAAATACAGTAACTCAATCCACATCTCCCCAGGAGAAAAACATACTACTTTTAGTAATCTTTGCTTCTATAAAAGTATTCTGAGGTGTACTGCAGCATCCCTGGGTGGTGGCCAGGCTTCATGTTTTCCTCAGGCTTGACTTCAGGAAGTATGATTAGCCAGGAATTCTTGTGTATATTTCACAGAGAACATACAGGGTAAAAAATGAAGGGAGGGGGAGTAGATCTGATCAGATCAGCTTGAAAGCCAAAGGCAGAGCATACTCCCCACATCGAGTCTTCCACAGGGTCTTTGGGTTTTGGGGTCTTTGTGGTAAAGCCAAAGCATGAGCCTTGCCTCCAGCAAAAGTAAACTATTTACTCTCCCATAGCTTACATTGCCTTGTTCACATATTCATTGAAGTAAAAAAGCCAATTAAACTGTCAGTCAGATTAAAAGAAGTGCCACAGGGTTGGGAGAAGTGAAATTTTATCAAACCCTTTGGAGTTCTACAATCATGTTTGTGCAAAACTGCCTGAAGACCCAGTGCAAGAGAATTTAGTTTTGTTCACAGTAGTTACAGCTGCACAGCAAAAACTTAAGAGAATTCTGCACTTAGAACAAACTTCATCCCTGTGCCACACTATGCATGTAAAAAAGTGGAATGGCAAGTGACTGTAAACAACCATAGTAATGAGTTAAATACTCTAAAACATAGGAGATTTAAACAACAATGTCAGAGGTAAGGTCCTAAATTTAATTTATCATCACCTCTGTAACAGGCACCCACCTAAGCTGACAATGAAATATATATATCAAATTTTCAGCAAGATAATTTTTTAAAAATGCATACATGGAAGGAAAAAGAGAGGCCCTTTCAGGGAAATAATTTCCATGTGAAGAGCCCCACTGGGTGAACAAACAAACAAAAAATATTTACAGAATTGATTTTATAAGCTATTCTTAGAAAGGGACAGAACAGACTTCATTTCTAAATAAGCCTTTTTGTCTCTTAAAACAATTGGACCTAAGCAGAGGCTAAATTCCGCCATATTCATACAGAAACCTACTGTAATTCTACAATGGATTCCTGATGTGCAGACACTACAGTGCACTGTTAACAGCAAGAAATACACAGGTTACCTTCATCTTTTGAACAAAATTTGAGTGAGAGTGAAAATCTGCTCATCATTTTAATCTTACTTGACTATCACAAAAGTAATTTAACTTGTGTAATAGCTACCAAGTGTCATTGAAAGGGTAAATAAAAAGCAAAAAATGTATTTTCAAATGAAACCCCAAAAATTACATCCACAAAAAGAAGTTGTAGCAGAAAATACTTTAATTCGCATTTTGTAGAATCAAACATAGCAAAGATTCAGAAGTGTTTAGATCTCAATAAGCAGTTTCAACACTGATTTTGATTTTAATAAATATTATGTTTTAATAGGGTAGCTATATGGAGAAATTGTAAAGTGATGAATTGCTGATTGCTACTTTATAAACATGAGCATCAAGATTATTTACAACATATTACAGGTAATTTCCCAGAAAAGCACAAAGCAAGGTCAGATAAAGGCAACCCAACCATCAAACACAACTCAAGGAAGTGTGGCACAGTGTATTTCATGCACATACAATGACAGACAGTACAGATCATCAGCTGAAAACTAGGAAAACACTTATTATTCCAGCTTACACAAGTCTCTGTATTTCATTGTTTTAAATTTATATTCTGACCTACCTCCCCAGGCACCGAAGAAGTTATTCAGCAACAGTGCCCTACTTTTTACCTATGCAGTTTGCACCAAGTCTTTTTTCACCATTTCACACAAGTCTTCATGACTTGGGAACAATTAAACATTTTTGTCTTTGTCTTCTCACTACCTCTGGGATTACAATCATAGTGTCATATGTACAAGAAAATGTACTGTTACTCAGAAATGAATGGCAGACTGTTGACAAGTTGATCTCCAACAGGGAGCTGGAATTTAAAATAGTTTACTGGTCATGGATGGTGTAACTAACCTTATTCTTTAGTATAAAAACAGAACTGTGTATTTTTAAAAGTTAATTTAATATATAAAGAACTAAGTCATCCAACTCACACAGCAAAACTTCATAGGCAGCATAGTCACAGAATGTACATAAAATACAGTAGAAAAGATGGGGCAGGAAAATTGTTCCAACTAGATTTGTTACAGGAAAAATCTTATGTCCTATCTCTACAATGACAGTATGTGGTATTAAATGTCAGTATGATTATGAATTTTAAAAAGCATCTTTTTTTAAAAGTGACTACAAAAGCAAGTTATTTTTACACTGAACTTTTAACATAGCACTCAAACATAACTCATAAAGAACAATTTATTTCCATGGCTCAAAGACCAGTGTGTGCTATTTTAACATTTTAGGCATTAAAAAGACTTCTGGAAACCAAACTTGTGACTACAATCTCAAAAATAATATGGAGTAAACAGAAATTTGATTGACTGAGGTTTTTCAGCTAGCAGCACTCCACTAACCATCTACCCCTGTCCTGACCCCAAGCTCCGCATACATGCAGATAAGGGGCTGCAGAAAAGTCACTTTCAACTCAGCTGCATCAGAGCAGAGACAAGGTAGCAATTTTAAAAAGACAAAAAAAAAGAAAATGCTGAAAAGCACAAGAGAAGGGTAAAAAATGTTGATATCACCATGATGCAAAGAAGCTCAGCATGAAAACAAATTTCTGCTCAGTAAATTTGCTATTATTTAAATAAGTTTCATTATTACAGTAAGAAGCTAAAACTCAGCAAGAGCCTTATTTCCTTTCTGTAGTTCATTTTTTTGTGCATGGGAGGTTTTTTTATTGTGATTTTTTTTCTTGGCTTGTTGTTGTTTGTTTGGAGGTTCCCCCCCCCCTTCCTTTTGTCACAACTAACATACCAAATCCTCAGAAAACACTGAAGCTCAGTAAATGGGAAGAGGCAAGAAGTGACTCCTCTCTCTCCAGACAGGCCATGTCAGGGTGGAGGTACATATGTTTTCATATAAAACAGGTGTCTCAGAAAGACAAGGAAATAAGAAAATTTATGAAGTTTCAGTACAACAGAACTGTGAGCAGAAACCTGAAAAAATAAACAGATCAGCATAATTTACACATTTAAAAACTATATATTTCATTCATAAATATATTTTCTAATTAATAACCATTCCTAGTTGAAACATAAATATTCAAGTTGGTATTTGATTTTACTTTTTATCAGTTCATGTGAGTCCTGTAAGGATCAGTTCCTTCTGCTCAATGCAGTCATGTAAATGATCTTCACTAAGCGGGTTGTGCAAAGACCTTCATTACCTAGTTTGTTGTAATAAAACTTTAAAATTCTGCAGCTCTTTTATACTCGTGGAAAGCCTGTAAAACAAAAACCACCCAAGCGTTACCATGTCAGCAAAAGAGTACAAATTATGACATTCATTTTCCTTTAGATTTTTTTCTCAAACACAACTCTGTTCCAAAGATTAACACACTTAAAATACACTTTCTCTCAAAAAGTATCTGACTCTCCATTTTATATTTACATAATATATGACAGGGATTAAAGTTTATGTATATGTTTAATTGTCCCGGCTTCATTAAACATCTAAAAATCCCTAACCACAGGTAATAAAGTTTATTACATTCTTTTATCAGGTTGTTTAAATAGATTGTTTAAACAGGAACAGATTGTTATATTTAAAATCTGAAGGACTAACATGATGAGCAAAGAACGCTCTATGTACACTTCTTTTAAAGCTGTTACAATGTTTCATCATTTGAAGGGATACATTTAAAAAAATTAATCAAATTTAAGAGACTTAAATTTCATCTTGTGGAAGAAATGAGATTTGAGATAGAGGGAATGAACTAGATCCAAACAGAGAATGATGACCAAGGCTAATAATTCACAATGCTCAGTTTGAAGGCATTAAGTAATCAACATCACTGATTCAGCCTTTAAAATCCTACAGCTAAATGTACAATACCATCTTTCCACAGAGCCTGAGTATTGACACTGAAGTTTCATATTTTTCTACTATTAAAATGATAACATTTTACCTTCCAAAGGCATTTACAAGAGCAACTATTTCTTGCCGTGTGAGCTGAAAACCTTTTGATGGGCTGTTCTCAGGAAGGCTCTGTATTTCTTTCTCAGAAAACAAGATCTTCAGAGCAGTTCCTAAGCCTTGAGTCTATAAAAGAAGTCCAATGTTTTTACATCAATAAGATCATTCCTTTAAATACTCATAAAACCAAAAAAAAGATAAAAACATATTAATCCAGGCAAACTTTAGTACCAATTCTTACATACTGACCCTCAACCCAAAAAACTGCACAAAAATCAGGGCACTACTGTGTACCAGGTTCAGTCATTTATTTAACAGCATTTGTTTCCTCAGGTATACTTATTCTTCATCCTTGTCTTTTTAATCTCTTCTTTTCCCACCTCTTTTTTTCTTGGCCATGCATATGAAAATATGTCCATTACAACACTTGCAGCTCCCTCCTGCCCCTTACCTTACCAGATGCCCCACTCCTGCAGGACCACATCTCCCCTTCCCCTTTGAAGTCAAATTAAGTTTTCTTATGAGGTATCACAACACATGCTCTTTTTCCACCTTCAGTCAGTTTCAATTTCAGCCCCTATTTTCTATGCAGGAATAGAACAGAAGCAGCTTTTCTTATTTTCACTTTTAATTGGGCTACATCAGCAGCCACTGAATTTTGACAAAAAGTGGTTGAAGCTGTCTGCAAGAGAACTTTATAGGAAATCTGGCGTTTTTAATCCTGAGTGAGGAGGAAAAAACGACAGCAGATCAGAAGTACTGACTAGGACAGAAATCCAGAAATTCAGCAGAGATCACCAAATTTTTGATGCTACAAACTCTTTGGAAACTGCACTCTGGTAAGTTTAATGCAATACAGTGGTGTCGTACAGCAGGCACTCCAAAATAACTGTTCTCAGTCTGGACTTAACATTAGTCTTGAGGTTTAAAATATTGTTCTCAGTAAAATAAAAATAGTAAGTGCCACGACAATGAAACTGGTTTTCAACTTTCAGCTTTACTGAGCACCTTTGTGTTCATTTGCTGCCCTCTGTGTAAACTTAAAATCTGAATTACTTCTTTTCCTTACACCCCAGTTTGTGGAGTTAAATATCACAGTGGATTCCCTAACAAGTAAGTGCTGTATTTAAAGGAAGATTTCCCATACGTGATTCTGCAAGGCTCATCTGATCACTGAATACAGGTAAGATATTGACAGCTATACCATGAAGCATCTGCTTTAAAAGTATCTTCTTTAGAACACAAACTCTACCTTTTAGTAAACTACACAGCTGTCGACTAAATGAAATAAACAATTTGAAAAAAATAAGTTTAAACATGTTCAACAGCAACTGAACATATATCTAATTCTATTATATAGGTAAGGATATCAAGGACCAACCATGAGCAGAAAGTCTGAATGCTAAGGTTAAAGTGTCCTGCCAAAATGAAACAGATGCTTATCTTGGAACCTGCCCCTGTCAGAACACACACACGTGCCCACACAAAATAACCTGTACCTGCAGCTTGCCCCACAGCCTGCATTTGTCACATCCAACACAGTCCATTATGCGGGAGATGTTCTTGAAATGCAATCTGAATTCTTCCTATCAGTTAAAAACAAAATAAAAAAGCTTTGGTTAATGTACATCTTAGCTTTACAAAAACAGAACATTAATGAACCTAGCACCAATAAAAATCTAGTACCACTAGAATATCAATTTTCTTAGCAAAACTGGACAAAACCATTGCCTTATGTGGTCAGGCCATAACAAATACCCATGTAAACCCAAAATCTTGTTTCCAAGCCACTTCTAACAGTTAATTCCACAAACCCCACACCCCCCTCAAAATATAGAACACTTGGATTCTGTACACTGTCTTTCTACCAACTTCCTCAAAATTTTCTAAGCTGTAAGTACTGTATCTGTGTCCCTGACCATTTTTTCTTTCATTATTTAACTTCCTTTTGAACAAGCCACCTTTTTTACAAACAGGTTACAATTTACAAAAGATATTTTCTGTTCAAAACTATGGATAGATTGTTGTTTTACAACTTCAGCCAGAGTGGGACCAAGCACAGTGCAGAACTAATTAAGCTGATCTCAATTTTTTCAAGTCCAAAAAACACTACCTGGGCTGATAAAACACTGTCACTTTTCTAATAGCATTTTTTGTAATGCTGATGACATTCCATGCTGCTACTGAAATAGGTATTAAAAGCATTAATAAATGTTAAAACAGACTTTTGTTATTAAGCCCCACTCCAACTCTGGACTTGTAATGTATACCAACCTGAACACTTGCATGCTAACACTGGAAGTTGCTAGTTAGGTACAGCTTTCACATTGGGTTTCCATCTCTAGAAACTAGGTTTTTCTAATGTTTGTATTACATGGTACTATACTGTATATTATGTTGTATGATGCTATATAAGGCATCACTTTTTAAAGCAAACATGACTGGGTTGGTTCTTTTTCTCCAGATAATTATGAAACAGATAGTCTACTTAAAAATAAGCACCACTGCATTTAATGGTAGTACTAATTCATTTGCCCCACCACAGTCTTGATGCCAGACTCAAGGCACAAAGCCAGAGATTTCAGTCTGCTTGGATCAGGAGAGCACCTTACTGTAAAGTTGATTAAAAGGCCTCAGATACAAATCTAGAAAAGGCATGGATAAAACTTTACTCTCAGCAGTATATTTGTGGTGGGCAGAAGTGCTTTCCAAAATAACACAGCTTAATTTCAAAATGGTATTTTGGATGTCATTCAGGAAACTAGCTTTACCTTTAGTGACTTAGCTCCTTTTTTTTCTCCAGCAAACATGGACTTTTCATCAAAGTGCATATGGAAGGACCTAATAAAGATAAAATGCAATCAAAACAAATGCTGGCATAAACTGTAGGGCTCAATTAAGCCTGGTAAGCAGCTGATGCCATCAGTGTAACATATTTTTCAGAGTTCCTAGACTTTGCAGATCAGGCCTTAAAGAATTACTCAGTAATATCAGTTTTACTACTCATTGTAACTTGAAATCTGTTATTCACAGTTTTGTTCCAGTTAATACTGAAACTGGCTTAATGTTTGCCATCCAACTGATCATTGTCTGACTACATCTCAATTACCTAGCAAGATGATTAGGGACAGCAATGAAACCACACAACATGTTACCAATCACAAAAACTAGCAAAAAGGAGAGCAAAGGAACTGAACTTATGAACATTATGGAATAAATAGAAGGAAGAATAGATGGCCAAACAACCAGAGGCTAAGTCTGTGATAAAAACTGAATTACTCAGTTGACCATTAAAAGACTGTATATCCTACTTTCCTTTCCAAAATAAATCATGTGCATTTTATACTGAGGAATCAGAAAAAACAACACAGAGGGAGTAGCCCAGGGTATTATATGGCTTGGGGTCGAGTGCTTTTTTTTGTTTGTCTTTAAAGACTGCTATATTCAAACCTCAAAACTATTAGTCTCTCCTATCAAACATAAAAATTCCCCTTGATCTTTCCCACTACTTAAATTTTATTTCTTCATTCCACTCTCCTTGTCCTACCCTATCAAGGAGTCACCTACACTCACTTCCAAATACAACTGAAAATTTCAAACTGCTGATAAGAAAACCCCTATGCCTTACTTGGTATCCCTGAAGATATCTAGTAAGAGAGCTTTAGATTCAGCATCCTCGTGGCCATTGCCGGTGTAAAGGTCGACAACTGCACGCTCAAAGTATGGGGCAACCTTTGACAAAGCACGCAGCTCTATCAAATATAAGAAATACAAGTTCTTGAGCCTCCTTGGGCCTTCTCCTTTCGTTTCAGCAGGGTCAAAGCGACGAGTGAACTCTTTCACATTTGGTCCCCAGCGAGGCTTCCCCCACGTTTCTACACAGAGAAAAACAAAAAGGGCAGAGGCAGTAAAAGGGACATTTAGAAAAGAAAAGCAACTAAGTACACACCAAAAATTTTCAGAAAAACCAAAGTGCCTATTACAGATACTGTAGAATTCCACTCAGCACTTTTATGTAGACATACCTTCAAGAAGATAATTTGCACACAGATGCAAGTTGATGCTAGCGTGAAGTCCAGAAATCAGTTTATAAAACACTCTTTTCTCAAGGCACAGACCTGCCCAAGAAAAAAGACAAACAGATCCCAAACTATATACTGGAAATAATAGAATGAATATACCCTGACATTTTAGTGATACAAGTCTGCATTGCTAACTTTTAAGAATTACAATTACAGCACTTGAGTATGGTTGATAAGCCCTCATAGCCATCACAGGAAAAGTTTACCTCCTGTTTTTTATATAAAGCAATACTAAGAATGACATTCGACATTTCTTGCTTGGTATTTTAGTGTTCTAGTAAACATAGTCAAATAAGGATTTGTTCAATTGGCACAGATAAATTGCTCCACAAAAATAAGATGCTTACAGTGTTTGAGCAATAAATTTGTAATAATCTTGAATTTTGACAGTCTAGAAATCAGAAATATACTGTGACTTATCTTTATTACAATTAGAGCTACCACTGAATTAGAGGAGTAGTCCTACAGGAAAACATCAAAAGCCCCAGAAAACCTTACAGCACTGGAAGGCAGCAGAAACACCTCTTCATAGCTGCACTGTAAATTCACTGAAGATTTAAATGCACAGGACAAAGCCTTGGAAAATATTACTTGACTAATATTCAAAATACAACAGACTTCTACAGCATAAATGGAAATACAGTGGCATTGAGTGGCCAAAATGTAATTTATATGCAGAAATTACTTATAGTTCCAATTAGAACCAAAGATAGAGACTACACCTGAAATTTAAGTTTGTTCCTCTCGAACATAAGGTTTCCTTGCAACTTTCCTGCCATTCCAATCTTCACAAATGGAAGCAGGAAGAGCTTATGGTGAAGCCCTACCTGTGAGACTGACGTGTTCTCATTTACAGACACCACATTTTTAAAGGCATTTAAATTTGTATGCTTTCCTACAATACCACCACACAAGTAAAGGCTTAGGAAATGCAGAAGGAACTAATTTTAAAATTAAGTACATTTAACTCAATTTTCAGCACACCTCCAAAATGTGATTTTGATTGCTACCACTGCAATAAAAATTTCCATTTTGACATGAATAAAAAGAAAATTGCTTTGCCTTCTGAACACATGTACTTAGATTATAAACTGGGAATAGAGCCATCGAACTCCTTAATGTTTTTTAAAGCTGCTTCCAAATAATAATGCTTACCAATATTACTACTAATAATAATGCCCCTGCTTAAATGTGTAAAATAACAAAAAAATTCAAAGTAACTGGAACAAAGTGAATTCTCTCTTTATAAAAGATAAAACACCTAAAGGGTTAAGGAGTACACCATCTAAGTAAATGAGAAGATTTCCAAAGACCCTCAAGTTAAGAAATATTTGAGCAACACTCAGAAGTACTGCACAATTTACTAAAAAGTTTACACTATGAAAAATATTTGAGGAGATGAAAAAAGTACTGCAGTGTTTCTTCTAGTGAATCTAACACTATATTAACTCATCCAAGAGCCCTCACCTTCTAGCCACGTGTAGAAAGATTCTCCTGTAAATACAAAGTACATAGTTAAATGAAAAGTATTAATTTCCAGCATTATTTTTATATTACTATGCTGCTATCTGGATGTGAAGTTAAGTAATTTAGCTATTAAAATGAGAACAGGCACAGAAGCAGCTAGCTTTGGGGCTAGTTAAAAGCTATTGGGGTCAGAGTAGGAGAAATACAAGAATGACCATGACTAAGCTACTGGTCAGGGCATTCAGCAGCGTATGGAAGCTCAAGTCTGATTATATGCCCTACTGGTGAAAGACACGATGGCAGAGTGCAAACCTGACAGCCTTCACCTTGACCTGCCCAAAGATTTCCTTAAGATTTAGATCTTATGCCCAAGAGCTTTCAGTTTACTTAAAAATCTTAAAGCCTCCCTCACTGTAGGCAGATCAAATATTTCCCCCCCCGCCTCTCTCCCCATCTTCCCAAAAGCAAGGACATTCAAGAAGGTACACAACAAATTGTCCTCCTTCTTTTAAGGGATCTGACATCAGTACCAATGGGGTTCTGGAAGAACTAATAACATTATCACAACATAGACTCTGTTACAAGAATAAAAACCAAGAAGAGAATTGTGTTTTGCTCTTGTCCCCTTACTCCAAATGAAAGTATGATTCAATTAAAAACATTTTCTGATCAATAATCCGCATAAAAATCTAACTGCTCTCTAATTCAATAACAGTAAAGTGAATAAATCCAAAATCCAAAACTCTCTAATGCTTACTTCTTTTCTGCAGGTCAAGGAAAATAAGATGACTTACCATCATCTCCTCCTTAGAGGGGAAAAAAAAAAGAAATACATAAGCATTGAAAAGATAATTTCCACAGCAACATAGTAATGAAACACAGACTTTACTATAAACACAAAGTGCAAGAAACCTCACTGAATTTATAAAAAATAGGCTACTTTCCATCCCTCCATTCTTGTTCCTCAAGACCACACAAGACTTAAAACGCTGTAAAAATGAAAGTCACTAAGAACTTGAAATCTTAGTAGCAGCTGATTCACATTCTTAAAAGCTGTATTATAGCTTCAGAAAGAAGGTTAGGAAGTCATAGCCTTTAGTTTGCATTCTTCAAGGATCAGACCAGTGTTCCTTACTGAAATTCTGAGCCCTGCCTTAAACAATTCTTACAATTCTTTTTATTTGTGTGTATCAGCAATATATCAGGTTTTAGTAATTATAAATATTGAGATACCTTAATTTTCTAACAGATGATAATTTTAAAAAAATTTAATCTATTGCCTAATAGTTAATTGTTAAGGGAAATGAGATACACTGGCAGGGGAAAGCCAATTCATTTGAAGCACCAGGTTATAGCTTTCAACTCAAATTTGAAAACAAACCCCAGGTCAGTAGCATACTTTTTTTTTTCACATTCTTGCAGATAATTGATCCTTTCTAGTGTCAACTCCTTCAAGTAATGTAATAACTTGTACAGTTGTATTACACTACCCATTATGGATGAAGAATGTACAACTACATTACACTGGCATAAGTATGAACCAAAATTACTAAATTAAATGCTTTTTGAAAAAAGAAACAAGAATACAAGTGCAAATCCAAATTAGAAAATTAGCATGAAACTTAGTAAACAGTTTGAGACTCACAATTTAGTTTTCATATCAGCTTACTTGACATTAATAAGACTATTAACAGGGATAAGATTAGGTATGTATGTAATAAAGTACCACAAGCCTTAGGTCTAAATATTGAAAATGTACAGTTACTTCTACAGAGAAAATTTAAGCAGAAAGCACACCTACAGACCAGAGAATGATATTTGTATCACTTGTACTGCAGCAGTCACTATGTTAAAAGAAGTGCATAGGAAAATAAAACGGGCAAGACCCACCCCTACTAGGCGCCAGTGGATTTAAAGGACGATAGACAGATCGAGGCCTAAAAAATAAGTTAGAAAACACAAAGATCACTTTTTAGCTAAATTGAGGTACAAGTATAAGAAATAGGCTTCCTCTCCCTCCCAATTACTTGAAGCAGTTTTCTTCGTAAATGCTGTTCCATACTCTCCAAGCAGAAGGCCCCTTGTATCCAGTGTAACGCTCCGGATTCAGCAGCAAATCCACATACTGTGCATCTGGAGATCTCTCATCTAAATAGGAAAAATTTTGTTACATACTAGCATATGTATCTGATCAGTTGAAAAAGATTTAATTTAACCAGTCACACAGAACTAAATATAAACAAGAGGTCTCATATAATACTATTCTGCCTTCCAGTTGGATTATAAGTGCCTTGTATGAAAAACTGTAGCAATATAAATGCTAAATATAAAGCTCAAAAGTATATAATCTATTCCAAAGTTTCCTGAGTGCCTCTAATTTCTGTAATGTTTGATGATCATCTAGGTGGCTTCTTTAAGTTTACCATAAGCAGGTGACATGCAATCTATTCCCTGACCTTAGGCTAAGATATAAACAGTATTTTGTTTTAAATGGCTTTCAAATTTAGGGTTCATCTGGCAGTATTTGGCTGAAGGGGTTGCTTTTTTGCAATGGGTATACTGGATACAGTTGGTTCTTAATAATGACAAGATCAAAGTAGTACATCTTGTAGTTGGTATATACTGTAAATTTATTAGCTAAATCCATTTTTCCTCCAAATACCCTTGCATACTGGCAAAAAAGTCTGAATCACATTGCTTAACTGAACAAACCTTCCAGCATATTGCAGAACAAATCTCTTGGTTACAACAAGCAGCATGTTATTCAAGCAGCCTTTCAACAAGCTACACCCTCATCTCTGAAGTTCGCTACAAATTTCAGGCAACAATTTCCAAAGAAAATTGTGAAACAGGACTCTCTCTGCTTAAAAACACTGTAGAAACAGAAATTGCTTCAAGCTACAACCAGTAAAAGGCAGGAAGAATTCACCCCTCTTTGAAATTCTAGGTCAAGACCAACTCGGGCTTCAACAAACCCCACATATAATACAAGCCAATAGTCCAGAGACTTATTCATAGGAATAAGACTGGCCAAGAAGTGCCACGTAGTACTTCCCTCAGATAACAAAAAAAGCCACAGAAACAGACAGTGAAACTCCTCTGAAAAAGAAGAAGTGATTCTGCATGAGCAGTTAAGCGTCACTTCAGCAGCAGTAGCAAAAACAAAGAAAGGAGACTGATACAAGACACGTCACAATGACTGCCAGATGAGAGAAGTCAAATTACAGCTTTATTTATTTATTTGACAATGTGGCTAACCTAAGCAGTTCCTACACTCCCTGACTACTTCAGAGTCCATTTTTCTTCTTGTTATCCACATAGAACTGAGTCTATGTGTGCTATGGAGCCACTCAACAGAAAGGTGGAAAGCTGACCTGGGTTACTAGGTTTTTTCAGCTAGATCAATTCCCTTTTAGAGTTAATCATTAAGCCCAACAGGAAGAAAGGAGAAGAAGAGAGCAAGAGTTTCTACTTCCTCCCCATGACTCCCAGCAGTTACTCTCTCTCACTCTCCCTGCTCCAGATCACAAACTCACTCGACAAGCCAGTTCATCACAACAGTGTGGGAGGTGGCTGGGAGATGCCAACTTACTTTCCCACTATTTAGGTAAGCCTAATCAGCTTACCATGTAGAAAGATGTACACCAGAGCCAGTGCAAAAAAAAACCACACTGGAAGAACACAGCTGGGGACATCCTCCTTCAGCAGGGCTTGATATAAGGAGAGATGGAGCTAGAATCAGGAACTACTAAGTTAGTATTACTTCTAAAAGAAATGCTCCTCAACTATGCCTTTCATAGCTCAGTACTACTAAAAAATGTATGCAGACAACTTGAAGATAGTAGAGACAACAGCAGATAATTTCATATAACAGTTCATATCTACAGTAATGCTCATCAGCTATTACAGAAACAGCTCATTTAGAAAGTGGTCAGATCAGATGCAGCAGAAGTGCTGAAAGAGAACTGCAGCTGCTAAGTCCACTGCACCTGCTACTTTCTCAGGTGACACCAAACATAAGTCTAAAGGTAGATGAAAACATCTAGCATTATGCCCTAAATATTCCTAGCATAGAAAGCTTCCTAAGATGTTTATTAAAAAGGACTTTAGTAGTCAATCCTGAAGTTGGAAATTCTCATACTTGTCTGAAAAACACTCCTTTGAGCTTTGAACATTACAAGCAAATAAAAAGACTTACATACGTGGAGTAATGACACAATCCAGTACCCTAATGTTTTAACAATAAGATAGTCCTTACTAATAAGGGTGCAGAGATCATTTGGAAACTGCAAGGGTGGAAGGGGAACAAACTCAGTCCAGAATAGCAACAAAACAATAAAGTAGTAAGAACAGCAACAAAACAATATAGTAGTAAGAAACAAACAGTTGCAAGCCATTTGTCTTACATTTGTGCCAGATGCAATTTTTTTTAAGAAGCTTTTTAAAAAATAAGTTATCCCTCTCCCATTTACTGTCTTTTTTACTTACATAGATATCTCTCAGCATACTAAAAGGAGGTAACAGTGAATGTGCACTGTGTAGGCTACCGAATAATTCTTGTAAAATTGCAAAAATTTGCACTTTGTGTGCATGATTTGAACTGTCAGATTACTGTCAATCAAGACAAAATTAAAACTTTAAGAAATGGTTATTTGTAGAGAAACCATGATCTTTTGCACTTTTATGCAACAGCAAATAAAACAAGCACTCTGAAAAAGCTTAAACATTTTACCATCAAGTTCACAAAAATGATCCTGCGAGTCATCGTATCTCGCCCAGTCAATGAAAGCCTCCTTACTTTGGTTACTGAGGGGGAAAAATACATTTGATTTTAAACTTTTAAATAAACAACATCAGTAAGAGCTTCTGAAAGAAATACAACCCACATATAGCTTGGAAATTGATTCTGAGTTGGAATATCTGAAAGCTGTTGCCCCTTGTTAACTGCACAAAAATTCAAGCAAGCATCAACTGCAATACTTTCAAAAGTCACCTTAATGTTGAGGCAAAGATTTCTCCATTATTTGAACAAACTGTGCAGTGGCTTCTCTTCCTTCAGTATGTTCACAGAATATCTTTTTAATACATTTCAAAGTACTACTTTAGCAGCTGTCACTTTGAGGGTAGGGGAGGGAGGAATCACCCTGTTTTCATAACCTGTACTTTCCATGAAACCTACAATAGTTAGTGCTTCACTTTTTACTGGCAGAATAAATGTCTAAATCCCTCTTTAAGCTAAAGACTCCATGAATATGATTTGTCCTATTTTAATAATAATGGTATTCCACTCACTCTAGCATTTTCAAAGGTGCACTGTACTAGACAGACAAGTACTTTGAAGTTCCCACACTATGAAACACAAACAGTGCCAAAACTTTTCTTCTACGACTGCATGCAGTACAGAACTTCTGATGCCACACTCCTGACAGAAAAATGTAAGCAAAGACTGGGAACTCTGCTCCAGGGTGCAGTGAGGCGCCTTGAAACAATAAAAACAACCTATTCTGTTTGATCAAATTAGTACTATCTCAATTCTACAAACAGAGGCAATTCCACAACAAGATACATTTCTAACCTTCTGCCAAATCACAGTACGAGACTTTATATTAGGCATTGGGTGAGGAAATTCCGTGGTAATCACCAACATACAAGATTTGATAACCACAAAAAACACAACTTACAAAGGAAAATAACCCAAAAGCAAGAGGATGATGCACTGCTAGGTCAACAACACAGAAATTTTCCTGCAAAGCACAAACTCTTCCTCCACATGTAGGATCCATTACCCCTCCTCTCCAAACTTTAATCACTTATCCTACTCTCAAAAGGCATTATCTCTAGGTCTCTATTTCCACTCTCACATTCTTTTGCCTTACAGAAATGGAACAGAATTCGTAGTTTCTTATTTCCCCTAAAACACCACACACCAGGCAGAAACAGGTTTCAACACCTTTACCAGGTAGAACTGCTGAAATTTGTGGGCAAAGACACCACATCCCTCCATCAACAGTGAAGAACTGATTTTTCTATTTTTCAAAAGTGGGGAATCCAGTACAGTGCTGTTTTCTAGATGCTGTTCCACACACTTTTGTACTCAGGGGCAACACCATCCTGCAGAATTCCTCCCACCCAACCTTGACAGTGCCATGCGATAAGTAAGATCAGACAATTGATCCAAGCTAAAAATAACTTTGCCAACAACAAAAGTAACTCAACTCCCTGATGTGGTTCACTGAATGATCACAAACAGGCACATCAGTGCAACAGTGGGACAAAGCAGGACAAAGTCCCTTAATCCATCACAGTCATCAAGAACAAAGAGTAGAGAAAAAGCAGTGCTTTTATTTTCAAGTTTCTTCTGACTCTTGATGCTTTAAGATATCTCTTTTAAATAATACAAAATTGTACTTTAAACAACAACAAAAGAGGTCTACTCATCATTTAACACCTTAGCCTTCAGATGTTCTTCCATCATTTCACATTTACTTTCTAATAGGTTATGGAAAGAATGAAGAACAAAAACCAGCACATTGCCAAAACCAGACAGACAAATTAAAATGTTCTTTTCTTACTATTTTGAAACTGTTGATGTAAATAACAGCATACCTTAAGGTACTGTTAACTGCTCCCAGCTTGTTAGCTTGCTCACAGTCTTCCAATTCTTTGGAATTATTTGCTGCTTTTGAATACTGTAAGAAAAGTCATATTTAATATGCAAATTAATAACTTAAATCCTCTAAGAACAGGTATTGTGAAAGGATTTCTAAGTTTAGCAGTGCATACTCTAGTATTAAGGAAAACCCTCTTATTCTAGAAGCAGTATATGATTCTAGAACATTTATTTTTGTTTCACTTAAGTTCATCAGGCTAATTTCATTCTGTGAATTTAACTACTACAGGGAATTCAGCTAAAGATGTCAAAATCTTGTTTTGCCTTTTGTTTAAATTAAATGGAGTTCTTTTGTTATGAAACACCCTACCTGGAGTGTTTCAGATATTTATTTACAGTCTTATAAAAGGACCTTGAAAGACGAACAGTGCTATGCCTATAATCACACTTTGTTTTTGCAAGTATAATCATACCCCAAGTTTCCTTGGTTATTTCAGTAAGTATATTTATTCGTTTTGGCCATTTCTCCCTCATGTTTCATTTAATCCAATTCACTGGCTTGCTTCACATGTGCACAAGTCTGGAAGACTCAAATTTTGCTTATTTTAAAGATAAAATTGAAATATGTAAGATGAACTTTGATTCTAAAGTATTTTAAAAAAAATAATCCACTAAAATACTTCTGGAACATTTCTAAGGAAAACGTTTGAAGAATTAAAGATTAAATTCCATTATTCTATAATAATATGATTATATCAGTAGGAAATTTAAGTCTGTCAGCATAAAGCTCAAAAAGTTCTTCTAAGTCTCGGAACATAAAAGGTAGTAACAGTGCTCTCTTAAAAGATAAACTCAATTTCCTTCTATTTGGGATTGGGGGGGGGAGGGGGGAAGGGGGTATGTGTGTTTTTACCAGACTAAGCCTTAGGTAACTTAATAAAATAAATAAGTGATAAATTTTAAAAGAAAGAATAATTCATTTCTGAGGACAGTCTTGTGGTTAAAATTCCAGAGGCAAAGTACCAAAACAATATGTATCACAACACTTCTCAAAAAAAGACAGTATTTAATTAAAACTGTTCACATTAGTAAGCAAAATGACTTGCTTTTTAAAAATGCATTTTCCTGAACCAACATAAAGAAAACCAGCAGAACCTACAGAAAACCAAAGAAGTGAAGGAGATTAAAAAAAACAAAATAATTTAAATCTTGTTAGGGGCCGTGTCCATAAACATTTACTCTAGAAAGAACTTCTCACTCAATTTTATTGGATTTGACAGGCATGGGACCTCATTCTTTAGCATTGTATGGATTTTAAATGGAAAAATGGGAACAAGGAATGGCTTTAACCTAGACTGAAATAGATACTGCTGATGAAATAACATACTGAGATGCTGAAGTAAACATTCTGCATGACTAGAGTTGCAAACCAATCCCTATCCTGAAGTTAAAAAAGGTTACTGCCAAGATTATAATCCCAAATTTCCAACAAAATAAACATTCAAGTCTCAAAACGTGTTTCCAGCCTTCCCTCTTCCTTAGTGTTTAAGAGGAACAGTTATTGGATCAGTGCTCTGTGACCCCTGACAAGATCAGGACAAAATACCCGTTCCTGCCAACCAGGATCTCCTAAGACCTCTTACTGGAAAAAAAAAAAAAAACAAACCACTTACAAAGTTAAGTGTTGTAACCTTGAGTTACTGCATCCTGTCCCATGCTTCAAAGATTGATACAGCTTTATAGTCTGGCCCCAAAATATGCATTCACCACTCAAATGAAAAAGAACTATAGAAAAGGAAATGACTGTTTGCCTCTATAGCATTATTTCAAAAGGCTTATGGTGGTGTCAAGAATTAAAAAGACATATTCTACTGCTAACTGCACTCCTATGAGGAAGCTGTACAAGTGTAACCTTGGTCTTTGCGGCTAGATGGGCTTTCAAAAGAACTGTTCTCTTCATTGTTCACCAAACAAACAAACAAAAAATCCCTCACAAAAGCCTAAATAAAGCTAGAAGTTTACAAGCTCCTCTACACAAGGAGAGAAAGGCAATGGGAAACTGGACAGAAGCCACAGAAAATTTCTCTGCAGGATTCTACCGTGAGTATATCCATTCAAGAGATTATAACTCTCACTGTTAAAAAGATGCCTGTGGTTATTTTCAGCTTTCCAAGAGAGAGACACTATCAGGCTGAAAGAGAGAAACTGGACGTGCATGTCATTGAGGAAAAAAACCCTTTTTTTTTTTTTTTTTTCTAACCCAGTACTTTACAGATTAGACATAAGGTGCAAGACTTCCCCCAATGGGAAATTAGCACAGACTAATAGCACAGTACTTGCATAGTCCTTGAAACAAAACATTCATACTAAAACAAATTTGATATTTCCTTAAAAGAATATTAAATGAGATTGTTGATTATTAATTGGCTCCAAGAAAGATCTTTTAACTGAACCTTAAGAAGTAAGAAAATGGCATAGGTAAATTTATGCCTGTTCTGATGACAATTTTTCCCCAGAAATATTTGCTTCTCTAACAGAAAAGCAGCATGCATTAGCGTCTTCTACTGCAGGTTAAAGGTACAGAATTGCCTAACTTTCAGTACTGTAGCTGGTTTCAACAACCTACAAGGCAACTCAAAGGAAACCACTGTAGCAAACATACAGTGAATGGCAGCTTCCCAAAGAACATATCCAACTTTCTTTATTGTGGTGAAAGCAAAAGGCATCCATTTTTTTCACTTCCTAAATCCAATTTGATATGCTTATGTGAAGTATCTAAAGAACAGTATACCCTTTGGTTACTATTTAACAATTTATTTATGGCTCTCAGG
Organism: Lanius collurio; assembly: GCA_020086605.1. Classification (NCBI taxonomy): domain Eukaryota; kingdom Metazoa; phylum Chordata; class Aves; order Passeriformes; family Laniidae; genus Lanius; species Lanius collurio. The sequence goes on along the minus strand of JACBWW010000002.1, from coordinate 16,057,237 downwards.
AGTAATCAATCAGGAAGCTGAAATGCCTACTACAAGAATCCTTTCTAAAACAGTCTAAAGTCTTACAGTCCCTCTCTCTAGGAGGCATTATGCTATTCCAAAAGTCATCTTCTCTACAATCAAGCCTGGAAGACAAAAGAGCCAATGAAAAAGAGAACTGGCAACAGATTATTCAGCTAAAACACAAGATCTACTGCCCAGAGATGGTGTCAGCTTTTCAGAACAACTAGTGCAGCTTGTGCTGGAATGGTGAATTGATTGACAGTTAAGTCACGTCAGTGAGAAAGATTTTTCTTCCCTGATTACCAGGAACCTTTAAATGAAGAGGTAGTCTTTATGTCAAAATGAGTTAACAATGTGTGTATAAAGGAAACAAGACTTCCTCTTGAGCTGACCTTGGACAGACTTGCCTGTACTGTTCAAGACAGCAGGACACAAGTCATCAATTCACAATGAGGTATTCATTACTGCTATCTCTGATAATGTTTCTTGGCATGAGGTCTAAACCTAATGCCAACAGTCCTTTTCAAAAGTCCTTTATGATACGGTGAACTACACCCAGTCTGCCCAGTGAGGTAGAAAGCACTGGGGGGGATGGAGATATGATATGTTAATCAAGTGGTAAGTGTCTACAACACAGTTGAGGCACTCAGTAGGAAGATCTCTCATTTGGGCACCATTATCCCATCAACTGCTAAAACCCTCATTCCTGGGGACTGTGTTTGGGATGTGTGGGTAGGTGGTTATTAGTCAGAGTAGTCTGACCTCTTTTCCTAAGCATATATAGCCTCTCTACTTCTTTTGGCTTTGCTAAGATCACTTGGTGATCTAGGTAGGATGACTTGGAGAGAAGCACGCAAAAGCGAACAGCACAGACTGATTGCTTAAGTTTGCACTGGCCACTTTGGCCTAAACTGTCTTTAGGCTAATGACCAAATAATCTCTGGACCTCTTGAAAATAAGACATAGCAGAACTACATGCAGTCATTTAAATTCTCTTAATATTAGATGGTGTGATTATTTATGATTCTTTAAAAAGACTGCACTACTACTGCCTCTGTGCGCCTCAGTCTATAGCTTTTTAGAAGGTGGCCTGTACTCAGAACTGAAGCAACAATTTTGCACAAGGCATTCTGTGGCCATGCAGTGCAGCCCCCATTATTCACTGATTCAGTCTGCACCATCTCTCCAGCAATGACAGACTCAAAATGACACGACAGTACCAGCTATGTCAGAAACACTACTACACATAAAGGTAAAAAGATAAAGCCACATCCATCAGGTACCTTAACTATTTCATCAGTATGCAAATGCTGAAGGTTTCTACTAAAAAGTCACACAGCTGTTATAAAGTTAAGATTTTTTAAAAAATCAGAAAGAAGATAGAAAATAAAGAAGTACTTACTTTATTAGAGCTCCCAGCCTTAATTCCAACAGGTATTTTGCTCTAAAAATGAAAAATAAATCACATCTTTTACACTGTTCATAGAAATGTTTATGCTTGATAAAACCCTACAAATTATGTATCATTCCTATAGAGATCAAAGCAAACTTGTTTTTTGAAAAATTAATTTGCTTCTTTACCTTTTCAACACATTATATCCAAAACAGTGGTAAAGCTTAGAAGAGACTTATGCTTGAAGCTATCTGCTTTGTTCATAAAATGACTAAGACCTTAAAAAGTTTTGGTTGTATTTCTACTTTTGGAATGGAAAAGAATTTCGTCACTTTTATTTAAATTTAAGTTCTCATTAGTAAATATTGTTACTATAGTACTAGCCACTGCAAATTGGCACATTTTTAGCCAAAACAACTTTTAAATATTATTTGACATTATTATATATCATAATAAATATATTATTTGATCCATACCTCAGGACAAGGCTCTACATGACAATCTTTGATAGAACAATGGCCATCGTCAGCCCAAAATGGGCATGGTCTCTTCAGGTTGACCTAAACATACAAAACCAGAAGTTTACAATCAACAGTTACACAAGGGATCTGTAGAAGAAAGCTCTCAGTATCAGGAAATCCTTTAAATTAAAGGAGAGGATACAAGGAAAAAGTGTTATATTAAGTACTTTAGGGGGTTTTGGAGGGGTTTGGTGTGTCATTTGGTTTCTTTTAATTACTCTCTCTAACTACACAAGTTGAAGCTTTGTGCAGTGAAACTGTTAATGATAATGGTCTCCAGTGAATGAACACAAAAACATAGTATGTTAAAGCAAAAATCAAATCTCTCACTAGTAAAATTTACTAACTCAAGCAAGTGCTTAGATGATTTTGGATTTCAAAATCAGACGAAAACCAGATTATTATTTTAAAATGATAGATTCCTCAATCAAAAAAACCCTGAAAAGACATTTAGCAGATGGTACGACTTCTTAGAAGTGATGACAAATATCTTCTCGTTACAGCTCAAACCTTGCTAGCACAGATACAATAAAAGCAGAGATGTTAGGTTGCTTCCCCCCCTTTCTTCTATTAAATGCACAAATACCATTCCTAAGAAAAAAGAAGTAAAATTATTTTTTGTACTTGTTCCCTCAAATTTTTTAAATAAAGCACAAAACAGTTTTTACATTCCACATCACCTTCACAATAAGACCTATTATATAAAACTTTCACCTCCCACCAATTCCTGCCAAAAAAAGACCAGCTAACATAGTTAAATCATAACCTTCTTCAAAGTAAACTCTCACAATAAAAAATGCTTACACACTGAGGAAGATGTAACTAGACAGCCACTGCTTTTACACAGAAGAATACTGTAAATAAAATACGGCTGCCTAAACTGCAGATTAATTCAGAAAGAACACATACAAATCAAGATATACTAGTCCCAGAATGACTGAAGAGCACCAAAAACCAGTATACACATAAATTGAAGCTGTATAGCACCTGTACTTTAATCAATACCAATCATGTACTGGCTTCATGGACCATCCTATCTTCTTCAGGGTATGAAGTATTGGATTTCATAATTATAACTCAGAGTATTATTCAGTCTTTTCACAAATTAAAAGACAGATTCTTGATCATGGGGTTTCCACATGTTTTGTGTCTTTTGATGTATAAAACTAAAGAGATAATTTTTATTTCTTCCATTAAAACTGTTCTACTATTTAGAAACCATCTAGCACAATTTCTCCAAGACTTTATGAAGTTTTCTCTGGCCTTTGAAGAACAACTACCTCATCCATTCAGTATTATATCAAGGTTTGAGTTATTTCATGGCTGTTGAACTAGCAACACAATCGGAATACTGTGACAGAAGTTACAAAAGTTCACAATACAAGTTCCTATTACAAATTCAATTACCTCAAAGTAGGATTGTTTTCACTCCATGAACAACTATATTTCCCCCTATGCTGTAGCTGACCTAGATGATCATTGAATAATGTCCTGGTTCTGGCCAGGTCAGGGTTAATATTTGCAGGAACCGAGAGAGGGCATGGCTAGAACCTGAAGATTTTTGTGTAACACCTCACATCATTGCCAGGAGCAGGGGAAAGGGACTGTCTTCCAAGGAGGAGGAGTTCCTTCCAGTCAAGAAAACAGGGAAGAGGGAGTCACCTGATACTGTCTATTATTCTTCCCCCCTGTGTGAATAATTTCTTTCCTTATGCCCTCTGTAATTAGTACTGTTGCTCTTACAGTTCATTTGCTTATCTCATTGCTGTTTCCAGAAAATTGCTCTTATATGAACCTGTGATCTTTACCTTTGTGCCTCCAATTCTCATCTCCATCCTGACATAACATGGAGAGGCGGAGGAAAACAGGGGAACAAGAGAGAGCAGTGCATGGTTCAGTGGGGGCACCGATTTGGGGAATACCATTCCTGAACCATGACACCTACCTTCACAATTCCCACATTCATTTATGTGCTTAAAAACACTTCCAACATTCTGCACAGGGATATCACAAAGGCTGTTGCTTATTCAAACAGGAAAGGGTGAAGAACATTCTGACTGACTTAGGTGGCCTGTTCGACACACTCTTCCCTGCCACCACTGGAAGTACTAAGTGAAGTGCAGTGCTGGGAGCACTGTACACAGCCCCTTGGAACTGCCCATCTGTTAGGAAGATCAGTATAAAAGATGAGGCAGGATTGTGATACACCTTTAGAGTATGATCTGCAGAACTGCTGTTGAAACAAACATTAGCTCTAAATTTACAGGATAAAATTACTGTTTATGAAGTCTCATATACCTGTTGCTCCTCATCTTCACATACTTTGTTTTGTATTTTTCTATTGCCTCTGGAGAATCTGATTACCACTACTATGTGATGTATTAGTACTGAAGTTGCACATATCCTGTTTCTCCTGAAAAGCGAATTTAGAACTATATCATGTAGCAGGAGATTCAGACTGCAGTTACACATTACTGCTTGCTCAGGCTAGAAAGGGAGGAGTCTAGTGCTCTTTCCTCTTACTGCACACTCATAATTCCATCTTGCATGAGTTTAATATTTGTCCAATTCCAGGTCAGCTAGATGACTTTCTATATCCTGAGGAGAAAAAAAAACCAAAACCAACAAAAAAAAACCCAACAAAATCAACTAAACCCTACCAACAAAATCCCCTACCAAATGATAAACTGAAACACCCAAACTAAATATCCACCAGGTTAAAGAGATGCATTGGCCTAACTGAGAACTAAAAGTAGCAAAGGGGAAGGATGCTTTTTCCGGTGGCAGGCAGCCATCTGATCAGCTCAGCCAAAATGCAACTTCACTTTTAAGTTAAGCATATCTGAAAACAGGAGTATCAGGCTTCAGATCCTCATTTTGCACACCAGATAGTAAGAGAAAAAAACGCTTCAAGTAATAAAAAGTGGTATTATATACTATTTCAAAAAGGAACAGTTTTACCTATTTTTCAAAGGAATAACAGCTGTCTAGATAGCAAACACTAAAATCAGAAATAAGACAGCAACTTACAAGCAAAGTAAGTCATTGCAATATTTCCATTTCAAATGATACATATCTCTTAGAAGATAAGCACTCCATGCTGTCAGAAAATGCTAATATATGATCTTTTCCTAGATGCAGCAGTACAAAGACATGATCTTTAAAATTACAGCTTATCAATTGCATGAAAGCAAAGTAATGATTTATTGTCACTGACTCCAAGATTAACATAGCAAACAAGACTTATTTCCAACACAACTGTCAGGCACTGAAAACCTACTTCAACCAAATTTAAGAGCTGTGGGCTTCTAACAGACAGCCTAACACTAGCAAGTTGACTTAATATGCAATTCTTCGTATATTTTCTGCATTTTTTTAAATTATTCAGGAAAACACCATTCTTAGTGTACCTTGTAATATCTGAAGTAATCACGTTCTTGCAGTTTCTGGATTTTGGGAAAGATCTTGAAAGTATTGAAGTCATCGATGCTTTCTATGTCACATAAACAATCATCTAGGACTCCTGTGAGCTATTGAAAAAATACATAAACATTTCTTTTTAATATAGAAATAGAACATTAACTGCAGAAAAATCCTTTAAAGAGAAAAATTATGGTAGTTGAAGAAATACTTGTGAAATACAGTTCCATAGCAAATATTTCTCATTACTTAAATACTCTGCTATATACCTAACAATCTCAAAGTAAGACTGCAGAACTTTTTTGAGCTTAAGCCCACCTCAAAATGCAATGATGAATCAATGTTAGCAAGATGAACAATTTCATCCCTGAAATTTGTTGACACTTTCAGCATATAGAACTTTCTGCAGAATGAGCAACAAGATTTTCCAAATTACAAACATGTGGTATATTAGCAGAGTTGCATATCAAGTGTTCTCCTACCAAATGCTCATGAGTCGAATTGCCTAAAAAAACCCTACAATCACACACTGTCATCGTATTTTCATATTTCTTCTCAAAGTGTGAAAACACTCCATCCAGTTTCCCTAGAAGCATAAGGAAAATGAGTTTAGGTTCTTCTGCGCCCAAGAAATTTGTAATTTCACAAATAAATACTAGGAAAACCAAGTGCAGGGATCTATACTGTAATGCTGTGAATCTATCATGAAACTGAGTATGTCTTTTCCATCCCTCTTTTTGTGCCAGGACAGCAAGCTGTACTGCTACTGCACTAGGTTAAGACCACCTCTATGAAAGGCAGCACACTACAAATGCAGCAGTTCTACAGCCAACACAGAAAGGAAAGGCAGGACTGTGCATGTAGCAGAGCACAGCTCCAATTAACATCGTAGACTAGGCTACAGCAGCATTCTTGCTGAGACCCTGGCAGTGTCTGATTGAAAGGTAGAAACACTGAAGTGTGATTCTATGAACACTTGTACGATGAATTTCAATAAACCTAAACTAACACTCTTAGGCACAGCTTCTTAGACTGCTACAGACACGTATGAAGGCTTCAGACCACATTAAGGCAATGGAACCAAACACTGGTATTTACCGCTTCTTTTCTTCAGCCAGACAGGAAATTATTGACATCCAGGATGGCCTAGAATGTATTTAAAATAGAAATGCCCACACATCTTATATCTTGCATGGGATCAGAAGAACTTCTAACTATTAAAATGTTATGTTTATTTTGGGGCTTTTTTTCCCTCCACAGATTTCACATAGATGAGATTATGAAATCATCTAATCTGTTTTATGCATGATAAATCACTCCCGTACTTCACAAAACAGATACCCTTATATAACCAAGCTTGATGTACAAGAGCCACTAGAAACCAAATTGTAGGCTTTTGCTTCTTTATGAAGCATAAAGGAGGCCTGGAAAATGGATTTCCCCCAACTCTCTGAGAGAATAAAGAGGTGAGGATATGGCAATAAAGCACTCAAGTGGAAAATTCACCTTATGTACATCCTACTTTTCCTGAGGCACTAAATAGGCTGTCACAATTCTGTAAAGCAGATACGGCAATGAAGTAAAACTAATTCAGGGAAAGTTAATTTAACCAAATTTTTTTCCTGCTGTTATGCTTGCCTTGTTAATGTTACCTGACTTCAAACCTGGGCAAACAACTATCAAAGAGCCAATGTGTAATTACAGGTTTTTCATGGCCCACATAACTGCCAGCTTCAAAGTCAGAAGAAAAAACTTGCTATTACAGAAATAAAATCCCCATGCATTTTAATCTATAATAATTCCATTAAAAATTTCAGATTTTCTTATTGATCACACAAAGGCAGAAATCTGTAAAGGTGCAGCCTGGTGTTACAGGTAACACCATACCACAACTCAAACAGCATAACATTTCATCGTAATATAAAAAGGCAAAAAGATAACTCTGAACATTTTTCTCAAATAATATTGAACTGTATAAATAGGATGATAAGAGAAAGGTTTTTTGGACTGAGAAGCTAAAGAGTAGGAAACTATTTTGATGACCAGAACATAAGGCTATCCACTGCCTACAAAAATAATTTTAACATCTATGCAAAATGGAAAATGCTTTTTCAGGGTAAAAATGTCCCAGATAAATGCAATAGTTACACTCAGTGTCAAATCCTCAAGGAACAATAAAAAGCTTCAGCCTTTTTATTTAACTAAGATCTCAATTCTAAGAACATCTTTGAAAATTCAGCACAGTTTACCTAGATAAATGAGGTTTCAGAAATGAATCCTCCTCAAAAACTAGAAATTATCTAGGAAATTATGAAAAGAAAAAATAATTCAGAGTAAGAAGAGCAAGCAAACTAACTTCTCCATTTCTTTTTCTCTCAACATTTTCAGAACTGGAACAGTTAGCTCCCTGTGTACATAAAATAGCAAAATCAATGCTTCCTTGGAAAGCATGCTCTAAAATTAAACTAAGCTATATCTGTACCAAACCACAATTTACAAAATACTTTAACAGTATATATGAAACAGTAATACTGCACAGCAGTGGAGTCAGTTCACAGCACAGGAATGCAACAGCAATGCTGGCTTCAAGTACTCCAGTTAGAGGGTTTTTTTAATTAGTCTAAGTGCAGGATTCAGCAGTCTCTTGTAACGATGGAATACTCCAAGAACATGAAGAAAATTCTTCAATTTCTGTCAACACCTGAATCTTCTAATGGATTCTTTATTTTCAAATTGGGGACATCAAAATAAGAACAGTGCACTACATGGTTAAAACTATGTATTGCAAGACCTACTTTGATATTCACAAAATTCGTACTTTGCCTTTTTAAATTAAACTTACTAGTTAGCTTAGTCCCCAAATATAAAGTCAAACTGTACTGTAAGTTATCACACTTTTATTACAATGGACAAATATCACAATTTCTTTCCATCTGTTAATTACTTTGAATGCTACAATAAACTCTAAAAGCATTAGCCTGCTATAATTTGTGTTCAAGAAGTCACCTGACATTGCAAAGCTGATATTTTTTCTGCATTTCCAATATGCTTATCAAAGTACTTCCAGGTACTGTCAAACCTAGTTTCGTTCTTAAACAGGTATCAGAGTTATACTGGAGAAGTGAAATTTTTAACATATCTTCTCCAAGATAAATCAACCTTTCAGAAGAAAATGTCCAACCTGCATCAATTTCTCCTTACGAAATCTGGAAAGAGAAACACAGTCAGTACTTTAATATTAAGAAAAACCTGAACGAATGCATATAATAATAAGCAATCTATTAATATAAACAACCTTATTAGCGTTATCAGGTTGTCGTACTTTAATTGCTTCAACAATTAGAAGACCACTTGGGACACCTTGTTTTGGTCCTTAGATGTTTTACTTTGCCCTAGCTGCAGAATTAGAGAACAGCCTTAGGTAACACGACTCCAAGAACTAAAGGCTAGCTTATCTTCCCCTGCACAAGCCAAACTCTGAACACAACATGCTAACAATTTTATGAAATAGCAACAACCAATCTCTCTGCCAAGCAGTGCAAAAAAACCCATGCCACTTTACTAAGTGCTTCTTTAGGAACTTCATTTCAATTAGCATTTAGTTAAGCTAAAATAGTTACTAAAATACTAGATTTTTAAACCGGAGACAATCTCAACTTACAACCAAAAAAGTTGCAATTAAAGTTATCTGGGCTACTGTCATCACCACTTTGGATGGCCACTTACGGTACAGAATGACATACAATGCGGAAAGTTAGAAAATATAAGAAAAATAATAATCCAGACGACAAGATTTACTCTACGTGGACGGTATATTCCTCTATAAACTCACTCCAACGTCTTTGGTCCAGCTGAAAGCCTCTCCTACTTGACACCAGTTATCATTTCAGTCATGGTCACACGGTGGATGAATAGGGAGCTCCTAACTACAGACACCTGTCCTCCTAAAGCTGTGAAGACAGTTTACAGAAGGAAGGAGCGTTCTCATCCTTGCCTGAAACGTGGACAAACGACCTAAGCACAAGCCAAGCCCGGGCACTGGCATCACCTTTGGAACATATGGCTTCTCACAGACTTCATCAGAGCACCGAAGTTTCTGCCTGACGCCACGGGCGTAATCCAACCCAGAGCTTCTCAACACATCCCACTGACTGGTGCTACCGGTGGTTCCCAGGTCAACCAACTTCTCCCTACAGACCGGCGGCACCAGCCCCGGACTAGATCCCGGCAAGTGCCAGCCACAGGGCATGGACGAGGAAGGACGTGGGCTACAGACGCCAGCAAGAGATTTCCCGACTTCACCGCGGGGAGCCTGCACAAGGCACGGCCCAGAGCTGCCCTCTGCCCCACGATTCCCCGAAGCGACCTCAGCTCCCGCCTCCGTCCTCCGGGAGGGCTCCGCAGCCCTACCCACAGCCGGCGGGCATCCCTGCCGGCCACGGTCCCTCCCGCTCCCTGCCGTCCCACCGCGCCGCACCATCCCGCCAGCCGCCGGTTCCTACCTGGGCCTCCGCTGTCAGGACGCAGCCGAACACGACCAGCAGCCGCGCTGCCAGCCGTGCTCTCGCCGCCGCGCTCCAGCCAGCATCACCGCCGCTCATGCTGCTACTGCTGCCGCCGCCGCGACTGACGGAGGAGGGGGCAGACCTCGCCCCGCCGCCGCCGGCACAGGAAGGAGAGGGACGCGCCGCGGGTCGGCGGCGGCAGCAGCGTCTCCTCCCGGCGCGGCCGCTCCTGCGGGCGGCGGGACCCGTCGGGCGGGGGCGCCGCGCTCCCCGCGACCTGTCCGCGGCAGCGCCGCCCGCGCACACCCGGGATCCTCTCGCGAAGCAGCGGCACCGCCGCCCCACTCCAGGGCCCGCCGTTCCCGGGCCACCGCCGCGCGGCACGCCGGGAGATGTAGTTCCCCTCCCTTGCCCGGGCCGGGGCGGGGCGGCAGCGCCCAATCGGAGAGGACCACGCGCGCCTCCAAAACAAGTGGCGGCGGCGCGCGAGAGGGTGGCTGGGCGCGTGCGCGCGGTGCCGGCAGGGCCGCGTGAGGAGGGGCGCGCGAGGGGCGGCGGCGGCGAGGTGCTGTAAATCCAGTTTGTCCCAGTGCAGACTCGTACAAACCAGTCTAAACCAGCCTAAACTGAATCCAGGCCAGTATATCGCAGTCCGTCCCAATATAACCCAGTCCAGGGCAGTATCAGCCATTTTTGCCGGGTATCATCATATCCTGAGCTGGAAGGGACCCACAAAGATCATAAAAGTCCAACTCCCAACCCTGCACAGCACCATCCCCAGGAGTGACACCCAGGAGTATCCAGTAGTGTTGTCCAAACTCTTCTGGAGCTCTGTCAGGCTTGGTGCTGTGACTGTTTCCCTGGGTAGCCTGTTCCAGTGCCCAACCACCCTCTGAGTGAAGAATCTTGTCCTGATACCCAACCTAAACTTCCCCTGACTCAGCTTTAGGCCTTCTCCTTGAGTCCTGTCATGAGAGTGAAGAGACCTACCCCATCACTTCCGCTTGTGAGGATATCAGAGACCACAATGAGGTCTCCCCTCACTCTCCTCTTTTCTAGACTGAACAAATGAAGTATGTCCCAGCACATCCCCCTATAACCCCAGTCTAAACCTGGTCCAATCCATACAACCCAGTCCAGACCTGTATAAACCAGTTTGGCCCACTATATCCCAGTATAACCCAGCGGGGTGGGGCCATGCTGCACCAGCACTATGTGGGTGAGTTGGGCACGGCCATAGGACCCCTTGCCCCCAGAGTTGGGGCAGCTCAGAACCAATATTTTGCTCCCAACAGTTAAATGTTTACCTGTGATTCATTTCAATAACTGCAAAAAGTCATATTCCTGTGAAAAACGTGAGTGTTGCACTGATTTAATATGCAGGCTTGTTGAAATTAGGATTTTATTTTCAATTCAGATGCTAACTCAGGTTTTTCTTATCCCTTTCAGTTGGAAAATACTCCTTTCCCAGAGTGTGGAGACAACCTTTAAGTCTGGGGTAACTACTTCAGAGAGCTTCAAAGTTTTAAGATAGACCTTTATTATTTACTTATAAATTAATTCAAATAAGCTTTCCATTACATTTGTCCTTAAGGGGCTAGTATGTCACAGATTTTTGCATTGCTGAAAATGCCTTGAAGGGATGGTGTCTAGGAATTACAGACACCATGAGATGAAGTATTCAGTAGTTTGTTAGTCTGGTTTCAGAGAGATTATGTAATTGCTCCTTTCTTTCCTCTCTAGTGTACAGGCAGTACAACCATAATTTGGGAACAGATGACTAAATGAGAACCTATTCCTACTTCCAGCATCAGTGGAGCAATACGTTTGCTAGATATTTGAGAAGAAATGTCAGAACAGCTAATGTTAATGTTTACATTGCCATAGTTTGCTCTCAGTATCAGTACTCCATACTTTATCACAAGAGGTTTGTACTTTTCACAAAGGAACTGTTTCTTTTCAACAGATTAAGGTGACTTCATTGTATTTGTTTACATTTTGTACCTTTGATTCTGGAAGAAAGTTTCCATCATGAGTATTTAGAAAAGCCCTAAAACCTTGGAAGAATCAAGCACTGTCACACTCTTGGGCTACATAAAGGACTCTACAAATTAGAAATTATCATATTTTTAAGTCATATTGTTCACTCTGTTTTCAGTTCAGAACATTTTATGTTAGTTACAGAGGGTACTTTATTTCTTCATTTCTGAAGTGCTTGTATCAGAAATCAGTTGTGGTCTAGCTTTTTACTGCCATATTAGAAGGATAAGGAATTGGCTGTATAAAGTGTATAATGGATAATTTTAAGAGGCAATAAAAAACCCCTATTTCTTGTATACATAAATATTATCTACTATAACAGAGCTGAATGTAGCTTAACACAGTTTTCTAAACATGAAGGTGTTTTCAATCTTATTTTATGTTTTAATGTCAATTTAAATCTATGAATGCTACTTTGCTAGTGGTATAAAAATGTTTTAAAATCCCCAAACATAAAAATCCTAATATAGGATTTCTTCGTGAAATCAGTTTCAGGAAACATCTGCAGAAAGTCTTAAAATTGTAATCAAAACCCAACAGCATATTACAAAGCTGCGAGCGCCTACTAAACCTCTTTCTTTTAAAGAGACTTGCCACGATGTTATGAAATTTTAGCAAGGGAGGACAAGCCTTTACTAGGGAGAGGGATAATCACAGTTTACAGGTTGCTGGGGTAATGAAATCTGGACTATATATTTAATTTTTCAGTGTGGTTGTCATAAGAACAAACATCTTCTGTGATTTCATAATATTCGCTGCTGTTACACATGTTGGCAGTTTTATTTACAAGCACTAACATTTTCTTTGTATGTGCAAGCAAAGAAAGCCTTGAACACAGGAACTAAAAACATTATTCTGTATTCTTAAACAAGAATTAAGTAAAGCAAATCAGAGTCACTTCTTCCTCATGACTCTGTGATGTTTTCTAGAGTGGGCAGAGATCTGGGTGCACCAGAGAGAGACCGTCTTTAACTGGATGCAGCAAATCTGCAATTACCAAACTTGCCTCTGGCCTGAAACTGATCAAGTCCTGCAAGTTTTATTGTATTATCTCCATTGGTACTTTTCAGTCAGCTCTTATTTGCCAGAATTGAGCTTATGGACTATGGCTGTTGACAGAAATAATGATCTGTGGGCATCAACAGTGTAAAAACTGATCTTAGAAATTATTATGGACTGATTTAAGTGAACATACATGGTAAAACAGAGTGGCTTCACATTTCCCATTAGGAGAAACTTGGTAAATCCCAGCTGTTTTGTCAAGTTCATGAACTAGATTCCAGTAATCTGAGATGTGGATTTTTATTTTGAAACTTTTTGCCCTTGAAACTTTTGCCTTTATTTATTTTTCCAAATTAACTTTTCAAATGAGTCCTTCCTAAACTAAGGAGAGTAAACCAGAGGAATCAATATGTCACAAACTTCTGTTTAAGTCAGGCAAACAGCAGCAAGTGGGAGGGCAGTGCCTGTTGAGCCATGGAACATCTTGTGGTTGTGTAGATTTAATGATACAGCAAGGCACAGCTGTGGGTAAGAACTTTCAGTAAACCACCTGATGTAAGTACAGAAAGCAGCCAAGCACCAGGGCACATGAGTTCTGTGGTCTGTCAGGCCTCCTACCATGAAGAGCCTGTACACCCTCACCCCTGTTCTGTCCTGCTGTTTTTAGGTCTGATACAAGTTATGTTTCCTTGCAAGTCATGCCTCATTGACATCTTGTTCCCACCTACTGATGTCTGCCTGAAAGCCTCAACATATGCTCATGTCTGTGGCACTGGGTGCAAATAACTTCTGAAAAGTACCTGTGGATGTCTAGGGTTATTGCAGGGGTGTGGCCTGTAAATGGCAAAACAATATGTCAAATTCAGTAGAGTGGGAAAAAAAGATAAATTTTTTAATAAGAAAATACAGCAATATTGTCACAATGACTATGAGGAAAAAAGCAAGGTAGAATGCAGTAAAAAATAAAGAATAGCAAGCTACAGGGAGGAAGGTTTTTTGGGCGGTGAAAAACTAACTGCAAATTTTAGTTATACACCTGTGTTCTCATTTCCATGTTTCATCTGTGTGTTACAGCTGGATGTTAACAAAGTGCATTGTGTAGTCTATAACAGCATGATCTGAGTGAAGAGTAGAAGTATTCTATGGAGCATTATTGTGATTCCTATAGTACCTATAATTTTTAAGAAGGAATGCTAACATAGTCTACTCACTCTGTCAAACTTCTGAGTATAGTGGGTGTGATGAAAATACATAATCTTGTTTAAAAAAAACACCTAAGATTTGTGCACTTGCTCTTTCTGTGTGCATATCTGCATTTGCCTATCTGTCAGCAAATCTGACCTTGAGGCATAGATCTCATCTAAATTGTACACTTATGGAAACAAGCAGCCAGGCAGAGGGACTGTGCTAATGTCCCTGCAGAGGCATAAGCTGCAGCCTGAAATCAATCATATTAAGCTCAGTTTCAACATATCAATCTAGAGAAAGCAAGGTTTCACTGTTTCTGTGGCGTGTGTTTGACTTGGACACAGCACAACTCCCACAGTGGTGGGAATATTTCCATATCATGCAGTCTTGGCAGGCAAACAAATTATCCACAGGCTTACATAAGATGGTCTAGGTGTGTGTCATTTCTTACATTTTCTCCATATAGTGCTTTTTCTGTCAATTAAATGTCAAAATCGTGATGTTCCTGTAAAAGAGCAAACAAGTATCATTATTGGCAAAGAAAGTAGTTTTAACTTTTTAGCTGCTGATTAATTATTCCTTCTCCAAAGTAGTCTCAGAATTTGCAAGTAATTTTCTAGCACCACTCTGAAGCTCCTGACAGTTAAAAACTATCTATAGGATACTGAGAGAGAAAATGCAGGGAGCTTTTTCCTAAATCTACTAAAATACAGGAGTGATGAAGAGTTTATGTTGACATAGAAGTATTTTACTCAATATGAACTTCCTCGAGTGACGATGTTTGAAATGTAGAAAGCAAACAAGCAAACAGATGAGGAAGAATAAACAAGGTTGCCATGCAATTGTGGCGGGCCCACAGTTGCCATGACTATTGGCAACCCGTGTGGAGGCATGGGGAATGTTACCAATCCACTATGTTATAGTAGCATTTGTGATCTGGAACAAAAGCTTTCTATTTCCATGTGGAAAAGCTACAGAGGATCAACTGGAAAAAATATTTTGGTTTTGTTGGTTTTTTTGTGTGGTGGTTTTTTTGAGGTTTTGTTTTTGGTTTGTTTTTTTTGTTTTGTTATGTTTTGTTTTTGCAGGGATATAGAAGTAATATTTTTCTGTAAAGGAATATATTGTCCATGGTTTTGTCTGCAGTCTTGTGCTTAGAAGGTGGGAAGCCTCTTGAGACTGTGTATTAATTTCTATTTCAGACAATAAATTCTCCAAACCAGATAGTCTGTGGATCTTGGAGAAAAGCCTCTGTCCTCATCAAATATGGCTGGTTTTTTTGACGGTGCCAAGAGGAAAGGAGTGAGAAGACATTTGCATAGACTTGATTTGTGAAAACTATTTGAAATTATTAATTCTGCATTTGAGAGGAAATTTACAAAATTATGAACTCTTCCCATTATGATTAATTATGCTGAATTTAGTAGCTTATAGGGTCACAGCAAGATAAGATACAGATAGTACTTAGGTTTAGAAATTTGATGAAAATATTAATCCAGCATTCTATGGAATGCCATCGCTTAAAGTTATCTCATTCTGGACTTATCTTTTATAATACAGTTGTATTTATTTTTGCCAAAATAATTGCTGGCTTTCTGCACTGGTCAGTTTGCTAAGTAACAAAGATTTCTACAACACTCATTAAAGAATGATACAAGAACAGGCATGCAACAGCCAAATTAGTCTGTACTGTTAACAGTGCTCTAGAGATACTTCTAAGTAATTGCAGTCTCTTCATTTAGTACTATGGAAAAATTCTTAAATGATGATGACTAACCTAAGTTTTAAAGCAGTAATATTATCTAAACTATTCATTCCCATTATTACATTTCATTATTTTAAAGACTACTTTGTAAATATTTTTTTTTAATCTGCTTCAAATTGAAGAGCCAGTATAAAGTATAGGTATACTTCTTAAAATACATTATTTTGAACAACATTAACCAGTTTTGGCTGCTGGCACAAGTATTGTTCCACTAAAAATACTTCATTACTGCTTAATGAACCAACTTTTTAACTCTAATGTAGGAAGATTCCAGGTTGTAAGTTATGAGAAGAGTAAATGCCGCGTTGATTGTAAAATCTAACTTTGCCTACAACGCCAGTGTTTTGTAACCTTCTGCTGTTTACAGCCATCTGTGTAACAATAATACACTAGGGATATTTGGAAGAAAATCAATGGATACATTTTTATATAGGTTGTAAATATATTTCCCCAAAAGTTTTGCAGTCACTATGTCTACTTCTGGGGTTAAGTCCAGTAGCTTTTGAACCGCACACAGAGATAATACATACATGGAGGTCCTCAGGATAGACATGGCATTCGATTGAAGCATAAATTTGACAGGTTTAAAATGTAGAACATTTTAGCTCTACTCTGGCTATGTCATTCCTCACAGTTATAAAAGAGACTCCAATTATTAATATAGCATTTGTGCAGATCTGTATAGATAAGAATACACTTCTTCTGCTGTCAGCCTAATTATCCATCACCAAAAACGTTGTGCCAATAAAGAAATCTAGGGAAACACACAGAATCAGCAGCTTTATTTCTAATTAGACTTGGTGTTACCTTTTTAAATAAGCCCCTATTCTCTGAGAATTAATTTTAATATAAATGTGGAAGAAATGAAAGTCAACCGACCCCTTGAAGAATTGGGACTCCAATGATATGCCTAAAAAAAACCCCAAACTTTGTTTTTTACACATCAGGAATTGCAGAAATCTTAGTGATCTGTTAGCTGTACCTTGGAGATTAAGATATGCAGAGATATGTGTATGTGTTTGTGTGCATAACTCAGTGGCCAAGCCTCCATTTATCTCAGATGAAATGAGTTTTATCTCAGATGAAATTCAGTAAGAGAATAATTGGAAAACATTAATATTACTGATGTTAGCAAAAAACCAAATAACAGGTGTAGTGGTGCATCCCCCCCCACATTACTTTCCAGGCTGCAGTGTGATCTGAGAAACGCCTGTTCATGACCACAGCTACTGTCATCAATTTAAATTCTGAAAATAAGAGCAATTTATTCTTTATCACTTTTTTTTTTTTAACTGTTATTCGTAACATGCATGAGAGATGGAAAATAATCCGTGGAAAAGTACTTAATTTTAATGGTTTATGGACCAAAGGCTACTTTTAGTTATGCCAGTGTAAGCCAGTTCGCTGAATTGGAGCTCTCTCAGTGTTACAGAACACAATCTGCCTGTAAATTTACCTCTTTAATAAATGAGCCAGGTGGCTCAAAAATGTAATCTTTATAATGGCAAATTCAGTTGCCCCGGCTTCTTTTGCTTGTATGGTACAATAAATAGAAATACATAATATTTCTTATTTAGAGAGTGATTTCATGCACAGACCCCATTTAGGAAGCCTGTTTTACTTTACATCGAAACCCTAAGTGTAGGAATTTGCCAGATATGACAGTAGGGTTCCAAAGCAATTACATCCAAAGATTTAACATTGTCATGGTATCGGATGTGCCTGTAGCATAAGGGAACGAATTTTGAATATCTATGAGAAACCAGTGCAGTTTTTGGTTGTTGTTTTGCAGTACTTGCGTTTGGAAACTCCGTCCGTACAAGTCGAGCCACCCGCAGATGCACCTTAAGCCCTAAATGGAGACTGCCTTTCTCTGTCGGAAGACCCCGTGTCTGAGGTCTTAGCGAAACACGGCGTTTTCGCACAGGGGAGCGCCTCCCGCACGGGGGATTTAACCCGACGTGTCCGCGGGAGCGCGGTATTTCCCGCTGGGAAATGCGGGCTCCCGGCGGCCGCGCTGTCTACCCCGGCGGCCGTCGCGCCTGGGACGGCCATGTGTAGGGCAGGTCCCGCTCAGTCCCTCCCGGGAGCGCCCTACCTGCGGCGGGGCGGCGCAGGAAGGGGGCGGCGCGGCGGGGCGGCGGTTCCGGGCACGTCGCGTTCCTCTCCCCGGGACCCGCCGCGCCCCATGGCCGCTCCGCAGGACCCGCTGCCCCCAGGTGAGGCCGGCGCCGCGGGGAGCCGGGCGGGCGGGCGGGCGGGGGTGCCCCGAGGGGCGGCGGCCGCTGCCGGAACCCCCAAGGGTCCGGGACAGGCGATGCACGGGGTGCGGCCCGCAGCGCCCATCCCGGGCCGCGGCTCCTGGGAGCCAGGTGAGGAGCGTAGCCCCGACCGGGCTGAAAAGAGTTTGTTAGTTGCTCCCTTCCCCCTCCGCACACGCTAATTAAGTATGGTAATAATTTGTCATGTGCTCTGCTGATGTGATTAGTGCAACTTGTCTTGTCGAAGCCTGCTCCAGCATTTAGCGTGTAAGTTAGTTTGCGCTAGTTAACAGCATGTTAAAAAAACCTTTTCCAAAGATATTTACTTAGAATCCCAGAGCTCGGGTGGCTACGAAGTCCACACGCATTAACTTTCACAGTAATGGTGCAAATGACTTCTAAGTACCTCACCTGTGGTGTGCCAGCGTCGCAGATTTTTCCATACCTCTCTGCTCAGTTAACAGTAAACAAAAATGCACAAGTTCTGATGGGCTTATACTTTTCAGGATATTGAATATTCTAGTATAATTTGCCATATCTTCTCCTCCTATTCACATCTGAAATTCACATGCCTCTAGTCAAAGCAACATTTTTCATTTGGGTTTAATCAAAGGGTTCATCTCTATGAGCAACATCAGTATTAGAGCGATCACTTGTTTGAGTTGTGGTAAGTGAAACTCTTAATGTGTATGCCCAGCCTTGGTGTGGAAAAGGTCTTATGAGCATGGTTGAAGTATGTAACTACAACCGACCTTAGGTGCTTCACTCACTACTCATGGTGTCAAGACTGTGTTGCAGAGAAAAACTGTAACAGAGAGGAATACTATCTCAGCTACTTGATGCTTTGTGAACCTCCTCCTGTTTAAAAGTCAAAGTGCTGAGGTCTCCAAAAACTCACTTTCAGACTTCCTTCTAATGCAAGGGTGGAAAGCAGAAAAACTGTGTGCACTGGTAAGTGCAGAGCATTGCATCCCCATTAAAGTAGCAGTATTGAACAAAGAGAAAAGGTGGGAATTGGTACGAGTCTGCTGCTCTTCTTGCTCTTCTGGATGGGCTCTGGCAGAGCTGTGGCAGCCTCTGAGCAGCGTGCAGGTGCTGCATGGCAAAAATGAGCTTCAGGAGCAACCACTGACCCTGACTTATGTCTGTTAAATGTTGTCCAACGTCTGTGTTGCGTCAGTGGCAGATACAGTGGTAGTGATTTTGTGATTTTGTGTTATGAAGCTGTCTGTCAAAGTGACCATGAAATCAGTCAGTCAGATGATACCCTCATTTCCTGTTGGCCTTTCAGCATGCAAAACTGTGGATGGTTTGCATCTGAGATAAACAGAGAAATTTCCTCCCTACTGCTTTGTGCACCTGTGTCCAGCTCTATCCCACGAGCTGTGGAATGTTGGGGAAGATGCATGTGAGAAAGAAGGAAGGGACATTCTAATTGCCTTATTCACAATAAAATACTAGGTCTGTGGTTTTCAGATTATTTGCCTACTGTGAGTGGTCAACAAGACCTTGGTGAATCATCTGCAACCCAATATGTAGAATCTTTAATCTTAGGTGCAAATATTCATACATGTACATGCCACTTACAAAAAAATTTGGGACTTAGTACGGCTCTGCAACCTAAACAAAACAATGGAAATTACTATTCTTCATAAGGAACTATTAAATAAAAGGAAGCAATTGAGTTATAGGACATAAAATACAATTTTAAAATACTTTTCAGGATGCATGCTAAGCAAGAAAGACGTAGAGTCACAGATTCCCATGACTGTGTTTATGTGTGAGACCTAGAAAGCAGGAGTCAGAAGTACCATCCTGTACCTCATCACCTCTTGTAGAGATATCCTTTTGTCTGTCAATTACTTATTTCAAGTGCCTGTATCCTCTGAGCTTCTCCAGTTTTTTCAGTGCTTCCCTCTGGATTGTGGAAAGTAAGTTACCAGTGTCAAAATATGCCTTGGTGACTTGGAGATGTGACAGAGGACAGGGGACAGAGCCCTTGCCATAGCTACAGTAGCCAGTGAGATTCACCAAGGCATTGACATTCTGTGGGGTCTGCTTTCATCTGCCTCAAGGCACCCACAGGACCAGCTTCTCTTTGCCCCAGCTTCTTTTCTGGTCCCTCTGCAGCCTTCCACTACAGTTCCCACTAGGGAGCCTGCATTTTTGGCCCTACTCTCAATCAATGTCTTATGCCAGTTTACTGTATTTTCCCATATCCCGATAACTGTCAACCTCTCTGCATTTGAGAGTTTGTGCTGCCTCTTGCTATCAGGGCAGGCTTTATCCCAAACATTTTTGTTAATACCATGTTTCTGGAGCAGGGATTTCATATTTACCAAAAAGTACACATGAAAAGAACATGGGGTTTTAGATTGATTTTGGGGTTTTTTCCTCTTCTGCATATGGCTTCCTAATTTGCAGTGTGAACAATGCTCATCTGCAATTTCATAGGCCCCTGCCTTTTTAAAACATTCAGTGTGAAAAGACTGTGCTCAGCCCTTCTCGTCTGACCCCTCCGATCATGTGCCACCTGCCTGGACAATGCCTGTGGATTTCCTGGGGGCTCTAGCACTGAGAAACACTTTACCTGGAATCTCAGGGACACCCAGGAACTGCTGCTGGTGGGGCTGCCTCACAGAAGCAGGAGGGGGAACAACTCTGTCCCACTGCTGCCACCTTTTTTATTTTCAGTTTGTTGTGCTGCCTTGCATTGGTTAGCACTTCATCTTGTTCTGTTGTACTGAGTGGATTTGTAAGAGCTGGTCCCCAGATAAGCAATTATGCTAAATTTGAGCTGGTTAGAGTAGTGTCTGTGTAACTTCTGTTTTGGGACTCAGTGTTTATTCTGTGTGCTTTGTAGTTAATTTCTATGACTCTAAATCTACTGGTTTTTATATTCCAAAGAAAGCAATCACCAAATACTGATTACAATCACATCTTACTGGTTGCAGCTGAAAACGTAGTGTGTACTTGCAGTAAGTGACTTTTAGAGTAAGAGTGACAAGAGTGAAGATCTTACCACATAATTTGAGATGTTTTTCAATTTTTGTAAACATTTATGCTTATCAACGGAAGAGACTTCTCAAAAATATGGCAGGATGATGTTAAATTACAGGAGTAGTTTTGTGAATCCTGACCTCTGTATGAGATTTCTTTCAGATTCTCTGTGCACTTGTGGTCAGTACCCCACTAGTATTTGTCAATTTAGCTATCGATGCAGAGGGGTTAACATTTCATGATTCATCTGCGGGTAGATTTATTTTTTGTTCTTTTGATATTAATATAGTTGAAGTTTATAGTTCTGTTGTATACAAGTAATTAATATTTTCCTCAACTGTTTTTTAATTAGTATCTTAAATTTTCTATTGTAATCTGGTGTTTGTTATAGTATTAATTTTTGTTGTAGTGAGTATGTATGTTTCCTGTTTGAATTATTTCTTTGAGGAAAAAATGGAAAGCTCTCAATAGGAAAACAGAACTCAGCTTTAAGAAATTTACTGGATTTTATTATTTATTGCTGAAATGTTTTGTGTTTGTTTTTCACTAAAAATAATTCAGGATTTTAATTTAAGTCTATCTTTTGTTAGGTTAGAGTTGGGTTTCCTTGTTGCATGTAGTCTCCCATCTCTGTGCTAGTAGATCTGACATTTTCCAGTTTGTCATGCTTTCTTGTGGAAATATGCCATAATGTATGTAATGGCTGCACAGATACATTTTATCTTGATCAGACAAAGAAGCAAAATATGAATTGGCAGAAAGACTTTGATGATCATGCAGTGATAAAGCTTTCTTATTTCCATCAGATCATGCAGCAAAAGAGCCAGTGGAGGATACGGATCCAAGCACTCTTTCCTTAGCAATGGTACGTGTTTCTGGTCCAGGGCAGTTGAAACCATTACAGCTCTCTCTGGTTATGCAATGCAGCAGTGAGAATAAACATTCAAGGATGCTCACTCAAACTGTGAGTGTATATACAAGATTTTGCTTATCTGTTTGACTGCACAAACAAACTTTAATTTGCTAACCTGTGCAGTTAAAGTGTAAATAAAATTACCAGCAGGTGCATCAGCTGAACTGGATGATATCAGTGGAGCTGTCCATGGGATAACTTCCAGAGGCTGTGGCAGTGCCATCTCTTTAATTAAAAAAAGCCCCAACAACTGAGAAAAATTGATGCTGACGTTCTTCTGTCTATACAGTGTGGAGGGATAAAAAAGCCCACATAGGGCATAAATGTTCAGTAGTGCTAAGCTGTTCTCATTCGTGTAGCTGATTTGAAGTCATGGAAAGGTGGGATCCGGGAGCGATGCCTTAGGCAGGCACGCCTGAGCCTCGGGAGGGACCAAACCGCGCCCTCTGGTGTTCGCCGGCACACGAGTACCGCTTGGGTCGGGATCTCGAACATCCCAGTCCCGTGCCGAGGTGGGACTAGAAGTAGTACGAAATTCTATGAAGACTTTTTTAAAATGTGACTTTCCATAAAAGCCACACCTACTTTCACATAAGGGTAGGGGACACAGGGAAGGAGGTAAATTTCAAGTACAATAGTAAGTTATGTCATGCCTGGGAATCAGTAGCTATCTCCTTAAACTCAATAATGATAATTTCCTATTGCATCTTAATCAGCTATGTAAATTTAGAGCAGAAGGGGAAAATATTTATTTTTTTCCAAAGCAGTAACATTTTATTAAAAGCTTAATGTGCTAAAAGAGAATTTGAAGTCATCTTTGTTCCTCCTGGCATGCGTTACGTTTTCAGGATTATCTCACTACTTCAGTACAAAATTTCTTTCCTAAACTCTTCTTTTTCACTAAAAATAGCTTTAAAAGTACTGTATCAAAGCAGCAATCTCTATTGCTTGTTCATGTGCTAATCAGTACTGTTAGTAGCATCTCAGTTCCCACAAGACTGTTACTGAATCTGATGGTGTACAGATCAACTACTAGTGACTTGAGAGATACAATTATAATTTTGCACTTAGAAAACTGCATAAAGAAAGTGTTTATAAATACTCCTTCCCCAGCATAATTACACTCAAAATAGCAAACATCTGTGTTTCTTGCCTTTTTGTGACAGACTGAAAAATATCCTATCCAAGACACAGGAGTACCTAAAGGTAAGTATTTTGAATTCTGTCTGTTCAGATATCATTGATCTATGTTGTAATCTGCAATAAAACCAGTGGTGTTACCCAACTGATTGAAATACTCATACTTCTTGCTAGATATTTGTGTTTTAAATGTAATGCCCTCTTTATTTTTAAGGTCAGCTTGGTGTGTATATCTAACTTTTGAAATTTCTTTCCAAAGCTTAGTTTTGATCCAAAAGTCAGTCTAAAACTATCATCAGAAGACCTGGGTTCTCAGTCTGGAAGGAAAGTAAGTGGTGCCATTGAAAGACAGGGTTCAGACAACAGATGGTAGAGACTTCATAATGTTAGAAAGTGACTTTGAAGGGATTATTACTGCCTTCGTGTTGTTAGAAATACAATCAAGAAACACCTTCCAGGTCTTTTGCCTCTGACTGCATTCCCAGCCTTATAACCAGTCAACTCTTGGTGCCATCTTTTACCTTTAGGCCCACTCTGCACAAGTCCCTGTCTCTCCTTGCTGAAAATGGAGTGAAAGAGTGCAGGTTCTGAAGTCAAATACATGGATTACACAATGTGAATATCCTCTTTATGTTTCCTTGACGTGCGGGGTGGCTTTTTTATTGTCATCCCAGGCTTCACCACTGACTGTTGTCCAGGGAATGCACTGGCAGGGGCTTGGTTGAAAAGCACTGTGCAGATAGTGTGTTTTCCATCCTGTGTTGCACAGCAGGTCTGCAGTGGGACAGACAAAGAAAACCAGGCTAGTCACCCTGGAAACTTCTGCTGAGGAGTGTGAGCAGTGTACCATTGGGGATTAAAGAATGGGTGGAGATTATTCTGGGGCTTGAGAAAGCCAGACACAGGAAATGAACATGCTTCAGAAGTGCTGCTCAGCAGGGAAGGATAATGTGGGATGAAGACTATATGAAGTCATAAACTAGCTTCTGTGTATTTGCAGTCAGGTGGTTTGGTCCTTCAAAATTTTTTATTAGCACTAAAGCAATAACATTGGAACATTCTCTTCCATGTCCTGTTTTTTTATTTCACCTGTGACATTACATCCGCCTCAAAATTAATTAGATAAATCCCTAAATTTCAATTGTCAAGCTTGTTTGAAACCCAAAATTGCATATTCTAAATGCATCTAATTTAAAAAGGAAAGCTAAGACATACGTAGAAAGGTCAGCACTTTCTGTAAAAAAGAAGTGCACGTGGTTTATATTAATTTTCGGTTTTGCTTCCTCTTACTAAGTGTAAGAAGATGTAATTACTAATAGAGCTTGACATTTCCCCTTTGAAGTTGAATGTGATACAAATACCTCTTAGTATTCTGTTCATTTCTGTGAATTTAATTTTTTCCCTGACAATGGCTTTTCATAGCTATTTCTATTAAAAATACAAACTTAGAAGTATGAGTCTGTGAACTAAAAATTGTAACAGAAGTGCAGGTCTGATTCTGTATAACACACAATTATGTTTGTTTCAGATTTCATGTTTGCAGACAGTACACTGGTGAGAGTGGCTGGCTGTTGCTTTTATTGGTCAATTAATGGCCGATTTTGGAGCCATAACTTATTAAAGTTCTTGGCACCCTTTATTGATTATGATATAAAATAGAGTTGAGGGAACTTTTTGTCTTGCAGGGGTTGCCCTAGTGTTTTTCATGATTTGATAATTCTACTTCCACTCAAATATAGAACAAATTTCACACATATTATTTCCACAATTTTGGTGCTCGTGTTCTGCATTTTTAGACAGACTTTGTTTTGGGTTTTTTTGTTTTGTCTCTGACATACTGTCATAAACAATAATGATGATCCTCTACTAAACGTTGACATTACTGGGGATGAAATATATTTCAACAGTCTTATAAAACCAGAAAAAGAGGAAAATAATGATTTTTTATTTTCTTTTTCTTTCAAGTGTAAGGATGAATTCTTTGATTCAGATCATTTTCTTGAGTGAGATAAGAAAATATTGCTTCTTTCTGTTATGTGATGATTCATGAAGATAACAGAGGTTCTGAGATCTTACCATTAAACAAACAGCAAATGGAAACATACCAGCACTACAAATGTAGTCACCCCCATGGAGCATTCTTGTATGTAAAAATATGTAGACTATAACCTTTTTAAAGCCTATGTTAATGGTTGGTCAGCACCTGACTTAGGGGAATTATGCAAATGGTTTAATGAGGAGGGCCTTACTAATCATGCAGAGTGAAATTTGTCCATTTGCCCAAGGTTCGCAGAGGGTTTATGTATCCTTTGTATCCCATTCTGAGGGCTGAAGTGATTCTTGAAAGGTTAATAGAGTTTGTGCTGTACTAGGGAATGCTGTGCTTTTCAGTGGACTCCCAGGGCAGTGGATAAACACACTTTGAAATGGATTTTTCAGTGCTTCAGCAAATTCCTATGTAGTAGAAATCAGTAGGATGAGTCCAGTTCACCAAGGGGCAGAATAAAAGGTAAATATTTATGCAGTACATTTTAACTGTCATTTTAAGTGTGATGAGAAAAGCAAAACAAAAACTACTTGGATGTATTGGTTCAGTTAATATTCTGTAGTCAGCTTTCTGAAAGATGAACATGACTCTTGCTTTAAAAATAGTGTGGTGTTTGTTTAGGAAACAACTGCTACTCTAATATCTAATCTCTGCAAGGATTATATTTCTTCTCACAGTCATGCTCTGCATGAATGTTACAAGCTCTGCTGATTTAATATTTTGGGCTTTTAATGTAGAAATTGCCAGTGTTTGATCATGATATGGAGCTGAATTTTGTATCTTAGACACCTATCCTATAATTTATGTTTGATAGTCTTACTATTTAAATTTGTGTTTGAGTGGAAAACCAGTGTTTCACACTCTTTGCCTTAGATGAGGAATACCTAACAGATCAAGTTACTTTGGAAATTGCATCTGTGAACATCAAGACCCTTACGTCAGATTCTGGCCTAATCCAACAGGTAAGAAAAGTGATACTTGAATGTGAACTAAGTTACTGCTGTTAATGAACTAAGTATGTTAACAAATAAATATATCTTCAGACTATATCTGGAGAGCAGAAAATTATTTGGTAAAACAGACCGGAAATTTACTTTCTTTTCAAGAGTTTAATGAAGGGAGCTTTTCTGGAGAAGAGCAAAAAAAAGATTATTTTATCATTAACCTATACATTTTAGTTTAAATACATTTTGATCAATGTATAGATGTTCTGAAGAAGAGCCAGCAAATAGTTAAGGCTTTGTCATACGTGCTGTCCCTTCTTCCGCTGAAAATAAAGCCAGGCAGACAAGTGAAGAAGTAAGGAATCCTAGATTTTGCCCTTAGGGAGGCATTTGACTGTTTTGCTTTGATTTTAGGACATTGCTCTTCCCATAGTTGAAACACTGTCCACTTCTTGTGAAATCTTACATTGCCATAGGAAGGGTAGTGCTGAGTGATTACCATGCTCCATGGTTAGCATCTTTCAAGTGAATGTTATTTGCTGAATTTCAAATTGATTCTCTTTGAGTTGAGCAGAAAACTTGGAGAAGAGAAATGAATGAGCATTTTCCAGCAAGATGAAGAATTAAAAGGAGTTCCTAATGCCAGAGTCCCAGCTGAATTCCTTTAGAAACAAACATGGGTTTGGTATGCATTTCACAGATGATGGAGGTAGCTGTTCATTCCCATCATCAAGGAGAGAGCATTTATTGGCAGCTTAGAGTCATTGTAAAGATAATTCAGTATATTAGGGTATTAATGGTTCCACAGGGTGGAAAACTTTCTGCTTACCTTCAGACTGTGCATAAGTTTATGGCTTTGATTAGACCTGTGAAGGATGATTGGATCTTCATTGTGGGGAAAAATATTCTTGCTTAATGCCTTCATTTCCTGGGCAGTAACACTTCATTGTCTTATTGCAATTACGTTACAAGAAAATTATATTGAATAAACCTGAGTGCACCTAACTTGATAAAAGTGGATAATGACTGATAAAATATGAATTTTGAAAACAGATGTATGGCACAGGTAAATATTGCTGCTTTTCTTTGCACTTTTTGCAGTATTACCCTTTCTTGTTTTTTATGCCTCACAAGGCATGTATAATGACATCAGGACACTAAGGCATTGGCTTTCACAATAAGGTTTGAACTTCAATGATTTGATAAAGTCTGAGAAATGAAGGTCAGGACAGCAGTTAAGTGAACAGTGAACAATATTGGCTTTTTTTTTTTTTTAATTTGCTTGTTTGTTTCTTTTGAAGTAGATCTTTGGGGAGGCTGAACTGTGCTGGGTAGTTCCTCATTCTCCCCAGAGAGCTACTCTTCTGGGAATTTGCGCCTTGAGGGTCAGTAATTACATTCTGCCTTTTTAAGGAATTTGTGGGAGTGGAGACAATTACTATAATCAGACACTTCAGATTTAATTTTTCTTAAACTTCAGGCGCTTACATGTTCCCATGAAGACCAAGTTTGCTTTTAAAAAGCACTGTCCAGATAAATCTGTCATGGTAGAAAAGTAAGAAGATAATGGCTGGGCTTATTCAGTTGCAATTGGCATGTGCAGTGTTAGATCTCTCTTGAGCAGAGAGCACACATTTTGATGTTGCATGTGTGGTCTTGCAGTTTTCAGGGAGTAAAGAAATGCTGAAAACAGTATGCAAATTTTTCCTTTCTTAACAAAGTCTGTAAATATTTTGGAGAGAGTTCACCTTCTTCATAATTAGGTTCACCACAGCAACTGAAACTGCCTGTATTCTATTTTTAGTGGATTTCTTAGTAAAGGAGGTATAGCAGGTAGGACTAGAGTATCTTATTACACATATTGTTACCATATATTGACCTGTGTTTGTATGCATAACCTGCAAAATTAAGAAGCCTGCTGTTACAGTTTTGGAAGAATTGATGCAGTACAAAAAGATCAACAATACTTCATAGCAGATATCTAAGGGGAAAATCCCCTTCTACTTTCATCTTTAAATCCTCAACAGAAGAAAGCTATTTCACCTGGCTCCACACCTGCATAGTTAAAGTAAGGGCAGCTGCAGCTTCCCCACAGTTCTATGATCAAGGGGCTGTCCTTCCAGTTTTTAGATGTTGCTAAGTAGTAGAATTGAAATGTTATAATGTGTATTACAGTTTCAGGCTGCTAAGTAATTTCATTATGTTTAATTAGCAGACGAAACACCATTGAGGGAATGTTAACTTCAGTCCAGGAGGAGGGTTAGATGTGAGCCGCAGAAATGTTCACGTCCACCTGTTGTCTATAAAAGCTTCCTCTGTATGTAAGGAAGTTTGTAAAAAAAATCCTCCACTTTGCCTAGATCAACGGAACAATCCCTTACTGCTGCTTGTCACATGCAAAATTACTGTTTTTTACACTGCAAAACATTTAAAAAAATCTTTCTAATTAAACCATATGAATTGTTAAATAGCTGTTGAGGTTTAAAGAGAGAGTTAGTCAATGGATGCAATGCTATAGCATATTATTAATAAAAATGCTATTGTTCAGTGCATGTAACCAACAGGGCAGTTCTATGAGCTGAAGCATGGAAATGCTGCCTGAAAAGACTGCAGATGTTAGTAATTCCTCAAAACTGTATGTATATCCCCTGTCTGACTTTACAAGTAGCTTGGGATTCTTTTAAGTAATCTCCTCTGGTTGTAAATTAGTCAAATACTTCTCCTGGTTCAATTATATTGTTTTACTTTGACTTTATATTTGTTTTCTGCTTTGTAGCCAGAAGACAAAGACACACAAAACCATACTGACAAATCACTTTCAGGTAATATGTCAGCTTTATTGTTCTACATATTTTATTCCCAGTTTTATTTCTAAAAACTGCTCTTTCTCATAACAAATAACTGCCTGGATAATTACTGCTTACGGAGCTTATTTCATTAGCAGTGTCATTTACAGCTTCCCCTTTGTTCTAAGAAGATGGTGATCAATAATGCAGACCATACAAAATATGTAAGTTAGGCTTTCCAAATACATTTAGTACATCTGCCTTTGGAAGTGATGTGTAAATAGCTGTCAGGAGAGAGCAGAAGCTGGCAGTAGGCTGTGAGGGCTTACCCCATAACTGTGTGAGTTCTGCTGGGGAGGGGGGTGTGTGTATACAGTTCTTAGTCTAACAGTAAGAAACTGAGTGTTTCCTATTAGTAAAGAAGCTTGTCCTATCGGGTGGCATTAGGATCATGCAATTAGTTGGGTAGGCCATCATTTTGTTGTCAGTGTCTAACACAGGGATGTCGCCGTAGGACACGAAAGCACACGCGTGTTCACACAGCTGAAGGTGAGAGTGAAAAGAGGAAGTTTATTTTCTGACTCCACTATTTATAGTTTTACAAAAGAGACAGGGGATTGGAGAGTGAAGAGGCCACCTCTCCAATGACACTGGACAGGTTACCCATCCATCAGCTTCTCTCCACCTCTATGAAGGAATGCAAAACAACTGAGTGTTTACAGAACAAAGCATGGGAAAGCGTGTAACTAGAATGAAAACATCAGAAGGCTAAAAGATTTCTAAAAAACAGGGTGACACAGGGGCATCTTAGAAAAGCAGGATTCTTTATGATGCTTTTGATAGTCTTGCTGATGATATAGCACAAGAAGCAGGTTGGTTTGGTTTTGTTTACTTCTATCTGTGCCCTTTTAGAGGGGTGTTTTCTTTACCCCTTCTCTTCCCTGTTTCCATTGGAGGATAAAACTCACTCTGGCAACCCTGCCAGAGTAAACAAGATGAAATTCAGATAGGGTGCTCTCCTGCCCTCTAAGCTCAGTCAGACATTTGATTGGATTATATTCATTTGCCTTGTTTGTATTGGATTATATTCATTTGCCTTGTTTGTATAAGTAAAGTTTGGTATGAATGAAGTGAGCAAGTTTTGTATCACTTTGTCAAGAGTTTAGGTGCCCAAGAAGAACAGAAGTGTTAACATACATATTCCTGTAGAGAACAGCTGCAAGGCCTGTGGAATACCTGTGAGCAAGGTGTCACCAGAACATGTTTCCCTTTAACAGAGAATCTAAGCATTTGTCTGGTGTTACATGTCTGCAGCACTGTTGTTGGTGCATGTCCTAACTCGTTGAAAACTTCAGAAGTTGTCCTTAGCCTGCTAAAAAAGCGATCTGATGAACAATGTTACAAAAATAAGAATAGCCTGTCCTTTCTTTAAAAATAAAATACAAAGTGCGTGCAGGCATTATATTCTGGAATTTTCACACAATCTGACAATAGTTACTGAAAATAAATTCATTATTTAAAAAAAAAAAAAAAAGAGCCACAAACCCCCACAAGCAACCAACCTTAACAGATGCTGTTGTCCTTATAAGTAGGAGGCACTAAGTACCAGATTTGTCCTTTGCCAGAGATACAGTTCAGGCCTCTGATCCAGCACTTGTAAATTGTGTGTCACTGTTTTCTGTTGTTTTTAATCAATCTTTGGATTAATATCAGCCCCTTTTTCAAAGAGTTTTGTCTGAAGTAGGACTAGCTACTTCCCTGTTTCAAGCTGGATCACAATGAGGCTGGAGCACAGAAGCTTTAGAAAATGCTTCTAGGCTGTGTCCATTATCTACAATTTGGAAATACCAGATTCTCCCTGCTTTCAAAATGGAGCAGGGAGAGTTAAGGTCCTGTCTGCAGCCAAAATGCTCAGACTGTGTCCTACACTGCTGCAGTGTTAAAGGTCTTGGTATTAGAGTTTCACTAGAAGTATGACTTGAACTGGTTTCTGCATGCCTTTATGTGTCATTTATATATAATATAGTCTGATAGCACCACATTGTTCCCAGTTTTGGGGCGATACTGGCTATGGTGTACAGGAGATTTCTAAATGGGAATTTTCAGTATTTGATGCAGATTTTAGAACACATCACCACCTCTTTCCAGCAACTTGGTATTTTTATTTTTCTCACACATGGAGGAGTATGCACTGTATTCCTTTTCATGATATACATTTAAAATAGGCTTTGTTGGTTAAACAGGGACAGTTTTTATTGTAAGAGCCCTTACAAAGCAAAGGAGCATTTCTACTTTTTCATTGTGTTAAAGTACTAGATGTTAGTTATGTTTGGATCTGTCAGAAGAGATTCTCCTGGTGCACATACTTCATGTTGTTACGAAGGCAGCAGCTCAGAAATGCAAAGCCTTTTCCTTCATTCTACAACACACAAATACAAGATGCACAGAATGTATATATAATCCTGTTGGTGATTTAAGTGGGGGTTATGGCAGATTCAAGGAAGCTACATGGTTCCAAAACCAAGAAATGGGACTATCTTAGCTCTCACACTGCATTGAATCCTATGTCTTTTCTATAAGAGTATAAATATGGTACTTTCAAAATTACTGTCCTTTTGAGTAAAGCCACTGAGTGTTGGGAAGAGAGAAGTTTTAGAAGGTTAATTTCATGAATTCTTCATGAGGAAGGGCATTGCATATCACTATTCTGACTTTTTCAGAAGCAGTTCAAAGCAACCTAATACTCCTCAATCCTTTATGCTTTTAACTTTTTGTTCCCAATGATACCACAGTAATACATCTTAATTCCTTCCCATGTAATGGTTTTCACTGCAGATCTCAAGAAATCCTGCAAGGAAAATGTCACCTGCTCCTTGTGCTTATTCCGTGCACCGACCATCAGTGACATGCTCAATGATGAGGACTTGTTGTACACAGTGAGGCTAAAGCTGGATCCCTGCCACCCAACAGTGAAAAACTGGAGAAATTTAGCAAGCAAGTGGGGAATGACTTATGATGAATTGTGTTTCCTTGAACAAAAGCCCCAAAGTCCCACCTTGGAGTTCTTGCTACGGAATAGTGACCGGACTGTGGAGCAGCTGATTGATCTCTGTAAATTTTATAAGAGAATTGATGTTGTGAAAGTGCTGCTGAAATGGGTGGAGGAGGAATGGCCCAAGAGAGGGAACAGAACTTACCAGAATGACTTCTAGGTCAAAGAAAGTTGTTAGTCTGTATGCGTTAAATGCTGGGACAAGCTACCACTAATACATTGGAAGTTTCCCTTGCAAGAGAGAGAAAGCCTTTACTGAGGGTTTGTATATTGTGTAAGTTTTATCTACTGTATACACAAATGTATGCTTTATGCCCTCAGGGTTGCAAAGATAACCTTCCAAAAGTGGATGGAATCATCCAGGTTGTGTTCTTGAGTCTGCAAATACCATCAGTTTCTTTGCTGCTGTTCACAAGCTTCCTAAACAGAAAAGGAATCAAAAGGCCAGACCAGCGTTTTTACTGCAGCAGTTGTGAACTGTATCAGTTGTGTGCTGTGGCTTTTGGGGAAAGCCACAGTTAGAAGGCAAATCTCTTGGCCTTTTTGGTAGCCCTTCCACAATTTTGTATGTCCTACCTAGTACAAGATGAGGTGGAATCTTTTTCTTCCTTTTTAGTTGTTTTTTAAGCTTTGTGACACTGTTTTTGGCACAGGAACACCTCAATGTTCCAGGCAGTAATTTGGATCAACATGTTACAATTAACTGAATATTGAACATCACATTTGAGCAAATTAGGTCTCTTTTATGAACAAGAGGAGACATTAAACAATAACAGATGTTAAAATAATTACTCATATGCTACTACATAATAGGACATATATTTACCCTAAGAAGAAATCATGCAATTCAGAGAGACTTTTCAACCTGTAACATTTAGGGGCCAAAAGAACCAATTTAAAGGCTCTGTGCTTCAAATTACTTTCCAAAGGTTTAAAGACAGTGTACACTCTGAGTGCCCATACCAAATGTCTCTCACTTTGCAGTGTGAGGTGATGGCACCATAGGGTATTGTTAGTATTGACTGTAACTTCCCTGTTCGCTGGCTGTGGTTTTCTTTATAGTCCTGTGGGTTGGCCTACATTCTGTCCCACACCAAGGTAGTTGCACTCTTGTGTGAAACTAGCACTGTTTTTTGATTAAAGCCACTCTAATGGAAAATTAAGAGCTGAATTCACCTACAGCCCGGGTGGATGGTTATTAGAGCACTTACAGTGGTTTAGACTGATTTTTTTTTAAAAGGATTTTGATACTCTGAATTACACTGTTTACATTTTAAATGTTTCAGAAATTGGCCTTTTTCCTACCATTCTTCCGACATCTCAGACAGTATAGTATGTACATAGTTGTATATACCAAAGCACTGGTCAAGATGTGGGGCAAAACTAAAATGGGGTGCAGGTTGATA
This sequence comes from Lanius collurio, assembly GCA_020086605.1. Taxonomy (NCBI): domain Eukaryota; kingdom Metazoa; phylum Chordata; class Aves; order Passeriformes; family Laniidae; genus Lanius; species Lanius collurio. The sequence continues at coordinate 16,023,851 of JACBWW010000002.1, read as the reverse complement.
CACTGTTTACTTTTCTCGATTAGAAATAGTAAGAATTAGTAGCAAAGCTGAGGGAAGTCTAATGCTGTATGCTGAGTTTCTTACTGTAAGAGATTGAAAAGGGACCTCTAGTACACTTTACTGTAGATACTGAGTGATATGATTACAAAGGAGCTAGAAGTAAAAACTAACATTTTCAGTGTCAGACGCTTGTTCTGGGCTGACATAAAATTATCTTTATTTTAGTGACTTAAAGAAGCTGAAAGTCTTGTTTCAGGGTAAAGATTGACCTGAATTTGAGGTTTGAATTTTTAATTTTTTCAGAAAAGACTGAAATTTGTAATAAATTTTTTTAACCATTCCTCAAAAAAAGCTGCTGCTCTTTAGAACTCTAGTTTTCTAGTATTTTAAGGAGGAAATTTTACTGCTCTGTCTTGTTGGAGCTGCAGTTCATGTGTTTCATGATTCTCTTCTAGGAACTGTGGTTTCCCAATAGATAGATGTCTGTCAGCTTGTAACTTTTGCAAATAATCTTCTGTCTTGAGTTAGATGTTCTAGATTCAGCTTTGGGGACTACTGCTGTGGCTGAGCTTCCTGCTATTTTCAGTTCCTGGAGAGGCATCCACTGTCTATGTGCAAATAGCTCATAATGCAGCTTGTCCAACATAATTCCCATACCATGGGCTTGCATGCATGATTTAGGATCATATGTCTGTGTGTTAAGTTGTTCTTCTGAGTGATGAGTGCTGGCATGTATGCCCACAGCTTTTCCCTCCCATAACATACCATAGGTATATCTGTGTGGTATTACAATATGCTCTGCTTTGGTAGATCCAGCTAGGATCTGGAAAATCCTAGAAGCTGGAATCCTCACATAAGAATCAGAATGGGAATATGAAATGATCCAGTAGCATTCCTGAATCAACTGAAATCTACTCCTTTTCCTGACTTCTGGCTAAAGCTTGTAAAATTTTTAAGAAACTTTGTTGTCTTGTGAAGATGAGTTTTGCTCCCTTGAAGCTCTTCAAAAGTCAGTGTCAGCTGCAAGAGTTCGTGTCTGATGGAAATAAAGCTGCTTCTGAGAGTTCATAGATGGATTCTGTATAAATTAGCTCTGAGGGCTGAAAATGTTAGCTGTAAACTTCACCACACACTGGATTACTCATTACTATACTTGAAATACTTTTTTTTCCTTCTTTGTCTGGCAGAAATGGAGAGGTACACACTCTTTTTTAAGTTTTATGTCTGTTTACAAGATATTGGTTCTGAGTGTTCAATTTATTCTTATATCTTCTGTTATAATGTGTACTATTTTTAGAAGAAATATAGATTGTCAGTGTTTGACTTTATTGTATTTGTTTTTTATTACAGCTAGGAAAACAGCTGTTTTCTTTCTCACCTGTCACCTTGAAATTACTGAACTACCAATTAGTTGTGCTGTATAAAAAATACCTTCTATATGAAATTCCTGGTGCCTTAAAGCACTTACGTTTGCGACAGATATGCTGTTCAAGAAAGGAAGATGCATTTTTAAATCTTTTCTATATGAAAAATGAGTTGATTTTGATGAGATGATGAACAAAGATGTTCATTTAGAAACTCGTAGCTGAGTTACTAAGAGAGGTATGAATCCTGTATGAGGTGAACTTTTCCTGAATTAATAACCAATCTGATACTGGACATTAAAAAGCTCTACTAGGCTATCACTTTTGTTCCATTGTATCTTTCTCCTATTCCTGTATAATACCTGCTTTCCCTAAAGGAATTTCCAGGTTTTTTTGCCTGCCATCTCTCTGCCTGCAGGATGATCAGTGGCCTTTGCCACTCATTTTAGCTTCTATGAAGCTGCCCAAACCACTGTTATTATTTAATTTCTGCAACATTATCTAAGATTTAAGGAGCTTAATATCTGTTCCTTAATGACATAGTTATGGTGCTGTGCTCCAGGAGAACCTAGATTTCCTGTGAGGACAACTATGGAGTATCCCCAGCAAAATGGTGACAGGGCCCAGTTGCCTTACTCTCTGAATGCACTCCCCTTGGATCTGTGGAGAAGAATGCAGGATAGGTTTGGGACTGTCCTTTAGAACCTAATGTAATGGATAGGGGTAGTCAGCATGGTCCCAGATGCTTGCTTTGAAATAACTTGTACAGAAATGGTAAATCAAAGGTTCTTCCTGAACCATTACTGAAAAATGGAGAGCTGCAGCTTGGCCTGGACAGTGCTTTGTGAAAGAGACTGCATATTTTTCACTGTCTCAAAAGGCTTCTCACAGTTCCAAGTCAAGCTGTTAGCAAGAGGAAAGAAATGTAAATTCTGCCTTATGGTTCTTTAAGATAGGGTAACACCATTGACCTGTGGCCAGACATAGTTGGAAATTATTTATCAGACAGCAGAAGTATTTAAAAAAGGAAGTGCATGGCATTTATAGTAAAGAGCAGACTACTTGTCTAATTTTTGCAGCAGACCATGTTCTTCTGTCCATGAAGGAATTAGTTATTCATAACTACTTTCAATATATCTTGTTAATTTTAAATTTTGGCTCACTTTTGGACAGAAGGGCAGAGGACTTGAGCTTGTTGCCTGTTTTGACAGAAAAGTGCTTTTCCTAGTCCCTGCATTCATCTAGTCTTGATTCCATGGCTATGGTCAGTTGGCCTTAAGTGGATTATGGAAGAGATGAGGAAGTAGCTTGTTTCTGTTAGAAATAATTGGTGAGAAATAATTGTCTGTGGTGTTAACTTACTCTTCCTTCTGATGTATATAGAGAAGTAGTTTCCTTGCAAGAAAATCTTAGGTAATTACATCTTTCTACTTTTTGTATCTGTACAGCATGGGATGAATACACAACTTTATATGTCCACATGAAAGTGCTGCTTTTTTTTTTTTTTTTTAAATGAGTTTTCTTCAAAATTACCCAGTATTTAGTTTGGGAATGTTTCTTGTCTCCAAAAATAACCAAAGTTTCATGTTGATGACATAAAAGAAATTTACACAACTGAAAAGTTCCTTAACAGAAGAGCCTGGATAAGAAAGGGGAACCCATATCCTTACAGTAGTAAAAATATCTTGAGTCTCAAGTGAGAATTTATTTTTGTCTTTGCATCCATTATATATAAGCTTCCCTTACTTCAGTTCATTCACAGGCCCATGAAGAGGTTTCTTTTTGTCCTAATTTACTTTTTCCTCTGCTTTCTCTGAAGCTGAGAAGTTCACTAGCTCAAAGGTCTATTAAAAGCCTGATCCTCTCTAGCATCAGGAAACACCTACCATCTCGTGGTGACAGATGATACTACAGCCCTCGCAAATCTCCCTTGAAAATGCCGGAGAGCTGAGGGCAGGTGAGATCGTTGTAACTGCACAGACCCACCAGGAGATCCAAGGGCAACTGCAGTGAGGATGATGAAGGTGTGAAGATGGAGTTCTAGGGATCTTGGGTTTGGTCACAGTCCCCAGTTTGGAGAACATCACACAGTTTTTCCTTTTGCACAGATGCGGCATGTTTCCTGGTTTTTATCTCCCTAGTTAGGCGGGGACTGAATGTGCAGATTGTGGCACAGCCACCTGGGGGTGGAGGTGTGGTGGGGTGTGCAGACAGGGCAACCACAGGCACAGGTTTGCTCTCATATCTATTGCAGTGCAAATGAAGGAATGATCCTGACTACTTCAAGGAACCTAGAGTGTCATGTCACTGATCTAAAAAGAAGGGGTGAGTATGTTTTAAGGCTTATATGGCCTATAATTGGTTTTCAAAAGGTCTAGTGATTTCCTGGTATCTTGTTTGTCCTTTGGCCCTCATATCTATTCTGTATCTTGTTTGCTCTGATGCTTCTCTTCCACATTTTGCTTTAAAATCAGGCATTGCAATAAAAAAATAGAATACTTGCTAGTTCCTGCAGTAGCAGTAGCATTTTAAGCTTTTGAATCTCTAAGCCCATTAAAAAAAAACATGACTTTTTGTTTTGTTCCCTGTGATTTGTAAGCTTTAAACTGAAAACTGGAAGGTCTGAATGGTCACTGGAACTAAATAGTGACATATCAAGGAAGAGTTATGGAAGGCCACTGATTAACTTGTAGCTAAGTAAAAGCTAAGCTGGCTGGACTGTCAACTGAAATTTTAATGTTGATGTACCAAGAGGTGGTGACTCATGCCCTCTTCGAACCTAAAGCCTTTCAAAGAAGCTAGGGCAATAATTTCCATCAGAAAATGCTGTAATACGCAAACAGTTCCACTAAAACTATGGAAGACACAACAATGTCAGTCTTTTGAGATCGTATGTAGTCCTTAAGCACAAAATGTCTGCTGAACAGTCCAGTGCGCTAGAGGCTTTACCCCTGTGGCCTGTAGTACTATATTAACTAGGGAAAAACTACAGTTATTCTGGTACCACATAACAACAAAAAAAAATTAGCTGAGAGTAACTCCCATGGGCAGGTTTCTTAATGGAGACTAGTGTTTATTTGTGTCAAGTCCAGGGAATTCCATGATTGATGGAAATTTTGTAATTGGAACTGTGTATAAAATATCGGGCCAAGGAAGTGTGACTGTGTATGTTTTCTCCTTGACCTTGGACCATGGCTTGCTACCCTCAGAGGCACAGGTTACAGGCTTGGCAGCAAGGACAGGAAATCTGCTTGAGAAGTCTCTTTTGAAGAAGTCAAATAGCATGTAGCCATGTACTTTATGGCACTGTGCTGAAAAGTGAGAGGGACAGGAGAGCAGGAGCAGATAGCTAAGGCATCTAGCAGAGCCAGAGCACTGCTGGGGTGAGTGACTCGCAAAGCACAGAGCAGCTTGTAATGCTGCTGTGTCTGCTGCAGGTTGGGTGCAACCCTGTGGCCCAGCATGGAAGACATCAGCCCTCTGATTTGGAGAAGTGCAGATGTGAGATGAGATGTTTATGGCAATAAAAAGGAGCAAACATAGCAGCTCCTTTACCAAGAAATTACAGGGAGACTCAAAATTTTAGTCTGTGGTTCTACCCTTTGTTTTTTATGCAGTGAAGTGGTAATTGTTAAGCTACCTCACTGAGTATGTGGAAAAGAGTTTAAAAGTGCCTGGGCATCAGTTTAGTTCAATTTTCCCAGATTTCTGAGCGACCATGTTATTAGCATGGCCTATCTTGCTGTTAGGAGCTTACACTGAAGCATGGTACAATTATAGAATTGATTATTACAAACTATATCAAAACCAGTTGTGTTGACAACACTCAGCAAGCACTAAATTTATCTAAACTAAATGAATTGTTACTATTAGACTCAGATCCAACAACTCTGTGCAAAATGGTGCTAGACGCTTTCAGTCTGTCCTGTTTATTTGGTTGTGGTCTGATACTGCAGTTGTCAGGGGACCATATTTTCTCTTCTCCAAAGTGGAAAGAGAAAACAGAGTGGAGAGCTAAATCTGTAAAAGACCACAATTCAGTTTTCAGTGTAATGAATCAAAACCATTTTTGGTACCAAAAGAAAATATTTGAGATTTGAAGATCACTTATTATTGAAGAAAATAAGCAGGAAGTTCATAAAAGCTGTACTTCAGGTTGAGTGGTGGTTGAGTATGGCAGCGGCAGATGTGCAGTAGCAGCTCCTGCATTGCTGGTGTTCTGTGATTATATTCCTCTACCAATTCTTGTAGTGGGGGCAGGAGAGGCAGGTAAAATTTCTTAGGGGTAACAGGGTCCTCGCTGAAATGCTACCTTATGGCCACGAATAGCTGCTATATTGCTTCAGCTGAAATTGGCTGCATCTGTCTTGACAAAGCATTTCTATTTTTCCAGCAAGCAAAATTCTGCTGGAACATGAAAAGTCTCTGCTGACAGGATTACACATAGTCTCAGCAATGGTTGAGTGCACATTAAATTGTAGCTTTAAAAGAAAAAGCCTGAATTAGGACTTGGACTGTGGAAATAAGGGAAGACTTTGCTATTTGCTGTCAGGACTGCCATTAGTAAATGGTGCTAAAAATAGCAGTTACAAGAAATTAGCAGATGAGTGACAGTCTGTGAACAAAGCAACAGCAGTGTGATGCAGAGCTGCTGAAGCTGTAATCCAACTGACTCATTGTCAATGCTGCATCAGAGCTGGGAGCTGAAATAGGGACTTTCCTACAAATTTCATAAATGGCCTGTGACTCAGCCTAAAATCAAGTTAATAAAACAGCTGTTCTGCTTCAGTAAAGAACTGGTGCATAATTCAAATCAGTGTTGTGTTTAGATTGTTTCTTCCCAAAAGTAAAAGAGCCCTGAGCAAGAAGTAGTAAAGTAGTAAGACTTTATTTCTGTGGTGTGGTTCTAGAAACACTTCCACTTATTGCTCCTCCTTTCAGCATCATCTTTTTTATTCCAAGCTTTCAGCATCTTTTCTGTCTTTTCTTGAACTGAACTTTCAAACCTGCTTTGAGGTTGCAGCCTAATACTGACAATTGAGTGTATTTCATTTACTTTTGTCAGTCTGGTTTTATCAAAGTGTTCTACTCTTTCAACTAGGGTGCCTGGAAAAATAGCTTAAAAGAAAAACTAAGTGGTAGTTCGGGCTCAGGACCTTTTATTTGTTCTGTTTTTAAGTAGTGCTGTGGAATTATGCAGAACAGTTGAATAATAGGCTTTTTGCTAGCATCTGACTACACACAATAGTTGTCAATCCTCTTTCATAACCATGCATGATTCTAAAGTATCTTTCCCCAGGCAAGCTGCTTTGCTACTCTTTTATCTAAGTATCTCGTTTCTGCAGTTCTCCTCAAAAGAAGTGTTATCATACCTTTCTGTGAATTAATCCTTCAAAGCTTATACAGCTAAACTGATGTACCCCTTAAAGCTGCAATCCTACAACTATCAGCAGAACTCTAGCAAGTAGATATGATTTAAGATGGGACTTATGGGTTGGTTAATTGTAAAATGGAAGACTGCATATTATCTAGCTAAGATTATGCAGTGGTCTTTGTGATTCAATGGCTGAACACCATTCTAACTTGGTTATAGCCACATACACTGCTTTTTGCATGGCAAAGAAATACTGAGGGCCTTTAATCAAATAGGAGATAGTGGTTTAAGCTTGTGAGCCTTTTATATTGCATTCTTTATTTTTGTGCTCATCTTTTCCCCATCCAGCATATTAACAGGGGAAACTTGAAGTAGTGCTTCTCTGAGCAGACCGTTGCTAGACATCATGACCTGTAAAACTGCAAAGGACTTCATTGCCCTTCCTGCTTACTAGACCAAAACTGCCAAAATCACTCTTAGTGGGTGGGGCCTGCGAGGGAAGAGGAGGATGGAAGGACAGCCTTGCAGTGGTAGTTTTAAGATTGGGTTGGGTGTAAGATTTCCTTCCAGGTTTCAGAAACACAAAGGTCCTGGGCCAGGGCATTACTCAAGAGTGAGCTTTGAAACCATGTTTGGGACTGATCACAGAAATAACCATGGTCATCATGAGTCACTGGAGAGCCTGGAGAACTGAGTGGAGAGAAACCTAAGGAGGTTCAACCAGGGCAAGTGCAGGGTCCTGCGCCTGGGGAGGAATAATCCCAAATGCCAGCACAGGCTGAGGGCCAGCCTACGAGGGAGCAGCTTGCAGAGGGGTGCATTGGGAAGACTGTGGCCAGCAGGCTGAGGGAGGTGATCCTGCCCCTCTACTCCACCCTAGAGAGGCCACAGTTGGCGTGCTGTGTGCAGTTCTGGGCTCCTCAGTACAACAAAGACAAGGAGCTCCTGGAGAGGGTTCAGCAGAGGTCACAAAGGTTATTTGGGGTGCGGAGTGTCTCTTATGAGGAGAGACTGTGGGAGCTGGGCCTGTTTAGTCTGGAGAAGGCTCAGAGGGGAGCTCAAAGGTGGGTTTCAAGAGGATGGTGCCAGACTCTCTTCAGTGATGCCCAGTGACAGGGCATGGAGCAATGGCCATAAACTGAAACACAAGAACACGTTGAGGATGGCACAGCACTGGAACACGCTGTCCAGGGAGGTCGTGCCCTGTCTGGAGACATTCAAAACCCACCTGGACGCATTGCTGTGTCACCTGCTCGAGGTGACCCTGCTTTGGCAGGGGGGCTGGACTGCATAATCACCAGAGGGTTGGCAAGAACGTAACAATTCCGTGATTCTGTGTGAGTGGCGTGTTGTTACGAGATGGGGTTGGGCCGTAACAGGGACCTTCGGAAGAAGCGCGACACAGAGGAAGGGAAGGGCTCGCAGGGGAAAGAGCCGCATTTACTCCCCCAGGCTCACCCCCAGCCCGACGGGCGCGGCGCTCCCGGGCCCTCCCAGCCCCGCCCGCTGCAGGAGGAGGCGCCTGCGCGCGCCGGGACCGGGCTGCGCCGGAAGCCGCCGTGAGGGACGGGCCGGGAGCCCGGAGCGGGGTGGGAGCCATGGCGGCGCCGGGCGGGCGGGTTCCGCGGCTGTGCGGGCACTGCTGATCACCGCGGTACTTCCTGCAGGTAAGAGAGGGAGCGGAGAATGCAGGGGCACGCCCCCTTCCCGCCCCTGTGCGTGTCGGGGAGGGGGCTGCTCCCGGCGGGGCTCTGGGGAGCCGAGTGCCTCGGGTCGTTGTAAAACTGAAGCGGCCGAGGTTGTTTGGTGAAGGTGGTCCTGTGTCCTTTCAGTGTTCGGGAGTGTTGGGGTTATAGCGGGGGATAGGGGGACACCGCTGGTATTTTGTTCTTTAATTACTTGCACATATCCAGAAGGCTTCTCGGTAATTCTGTTTGCAGAAGCCTTGTTCGCATTGGTGCAAAATCTCGCTTTGCTTGTAAGGACTGGCCGGAGTTACCCTCATGGAGGTAGCTCATGAAGGACACATTTTCTTTGTGTTCCAGTGGGAAGCATAATAGCTGCTTTTTGACCTCTATGGTTTCCTGTGTGTCTGTGGAAGATATTTCCAGCCCCTGCAATGTGTGAGATAACAGGGCAGCCTACGTATCTCAATTCTCAAAGCACACTCGGGAACCTTAACTTGCCGAGTTGCAGATTTGGTGTAACACCTACACTGGTAGTGGTTCCTCTGACAAGGAGAGCCTTGCAATTCCATGTCCTGCTTTTGACAAACAGAGCCTTTCCTTCATTATTGTGACCTTGTCAATAAAATACCAATAGGCAAACAAGAAAACCCTTAACTCATCACTTTGTCACAGTGCTGCCTGGCCTGGCAAGATCCTGTGCCAGGATCCTCTCCTAGCAGGATCTAGATTGCTGTTGCACACACAGCAAGTTCAGATAGCAGGCTGTTAGGTTGTAGGTTTCATTTTCATGGGGTCTGCTGTTGGACCTCACAGCGTAAAGGCAAAATTATTGTTCACTTTGGTCTTTATTGTCTCCTTTAAAAAATTAAATCAATAAAATCTGCCTGCACCGGCAAAAGTGAATTTATGGTAATGTCCCGCGAGAAGATCAAAGGGCAAAATAGTTGTAAAGTGTTGGCACCTTATGTTCTCTGAATTGTATTCTAGATACTGGTCTTAAGTGGGTGAGTTAATACCCATCTGGTCCAAATCAACAAGATTAGCCAGATATTGGAGAGCCAGATAAATGGACCACTCTGTTGTTTAATCATTGCAGAAGATTAACCCCTGTGGAACTGGCCACAGACCTTTGGGGTTTTGGCTTTGTGTTGTTTTGGAGCTTTTTCTGGGTTTTTTTTCTTCTTTATGACACTGCTTGCTGTTGTCACACAGTAATGCTGCTAGAGCCCTTACCTTTGATTTTTTTCCCTGTCTGCCTGTAATCACCACACAGCTTACATGCTACCTTGTTTCTCGAGAATATGCCAGAAATTATATTTAGTAGTTTCTGTTGGGCCCTGAATTTTGGTCACTTTGTTAAAGGATTTGCTAAAAAAGTTGCACTATAGCTGAGTATACTCACAAGCTTTATTTCTTATTAATGTTGTGCATTTAATTCAAATTTTACAAACTCTTGTAATTACTTGTGGCGTTCAGGGATTGTATGTGTTGGAGGGAGAAATATAAAACACCCTCTGTTTCTCTTTGTCTTTGCCTAGTATTTCTTAACTTTATGTAAGATAAAGGTGGAAAAGGCAAGGTCAGCCACTGAGGCTTGTCTGCCATGGGAAATCTGGGGACAGCATGCTGCTGATGACATTGTTTACCAGTGTGGCATCTTAGTGCTTTAAGCAAGCCTTTTAATTTCATATTTCAAAACTCCAGCAGATTTACTGGAAAGATGTTTGCATCATTTCTTGTGCTATTTACAGGTGTACCTTGGAGGGTTTCACTTCATATTGTGTCACCTTGTTTCTCTTTAATTAAAATTTTTGGGTTTTTTTCGAAGGAAGCCCTCCTTTGGTGTTGCCTGATCAGTGAGTTCTTTAAATACACTCCAGCAGTGGCCACATAGAACTGACAGACTTCAGCTGGAGGAGGGAAGATGACATCCTTGGGTGCACCAGAGCAAGAAATGCGTAAACTGACCTTGGATACACCACAGAAAGAAATATGTAAACTGCCCTTGGATACATCACAGAAGACAATCAGTAACCCGGTAACTCCTCTGTCGTGTTAACAATGCCTCCCTTGGGAAATGGAACTTTGCTGTTTTATGTCAATAGTACTGTTTTGCACAGTGAGGAATGCTACTGAGAGCTCTACATCACTCGAGTATTTGAGAGAGAAAGTCATAGGTGACGCGAAGAGCTGATGATGTTTAGAAGTTGTGCTGTAAACAAATGGACAGGACTTCTAAAACAAGATAGACATTCTGTCAGCCTTGGAGGATAATCCTGTTTCATGTACAGCTTATGTCTGGCATTTTTGCAGAACATGCTGGAAAGTGAAAGTATGATAAGAAGTGTTTTCACTCCTAATTCTCTGTAAACATGGGTGGTGCCTGGCAGCTCTCTTGTTTATTTTGTGGTGCCTGTAACTTCAGTCTGAACAACTAAACTTGGAATCTTTTTTCATAGTTCATATTTTAATTTATAATAAATTCTGTTTTCTAGGGAAAACTTGAGCTGACATGGTTCAGCAATTGCAAAGACTTAATTTGACAGAATGTTGTTTGCCTAGCTCAGAGTCTGGAAACTTTCTCTGAAAAGTTCTAGCATCCTTATGATCTGTGACAGCAGCCTGACTTTGGCTTACCCTAAAGGGGTGAACTGAAGCTGTGGTTTTTGTTGTGTCTTAAAAAAAAGTAGTTCATTTGAACCTGCAGGAAAAAAGCATTTTTATCATCTGTGCTAGACTCCTTTAAAATTACTAAACTCTGTAAAGTATTGTTGGGGAATGTACAGTAACACAGACGTGCATAGGACTTTTTATCTGTTGCCACTTTGCACTGTCACACTCTTGGGCCCTCAGTGAATCTGATTGTTATTCCCAGTATATGGTCACTGCTTGCAAAGTGGGTAGAGTTAGGGATGATGGGGGGATAGTTTCAACCTCCTTCACAAGAACCCAGCTGGAAGAAGAAGGAGAGCTGTACGATTAACCAGAAGGTGGAAGGGCTGAAGTGCGAAAGGAAAGAGGATGGAAGTTGGTAGATGGAGATCTTGGTGGGAGAGGAGGTGTGAAGAGAAGGATTAGGAGATGTTTAGGACAAATGACTAGTATAAGAGAGAGATGAAGAGTCCAGCAAAATTGGGTGGCTGCAAGGGGATTGATGACTATGATGAGTTAAAAGACTTAGCAGGAGAGTTCAGTTAGGGCTTAGGGACCATGAGCCTGTTGTGGGAAAAAGAATGAGTATTTGCAATTGGAATATGGAGGCAGAGTTGGGATGACCTCCAGACAAGGCAGTGAGCAACCCGCTCTATCTGACTTTGCTTTGAGCAAGGCATTGGGCTAGAGAGACCAGAACCTCAGCCCTTCTGTAGCAGGGCACGCTGTGGAAATGTCCTTGTTTCAGTACATTGTTCCATTAGCAGCAAAACTTCAGAGCTTTATTACAGGTTTGAGTCTTGAGATGTATTTCTTCATTACTGTTCTCAAGCATCCAGAAAATCTGCTTTCTTCTTTATACCCTTTACTTCACTCATCTGACCAGAAATGATGTAATGTCCCATCTGGTGGGATAGCTGTCTGATAATCCAGCATGCTGGATGAAAGCTATTATCACAGTCCTTTCCTCTTTAAGACTATAATCTGCCTTCTTGTTTTATGAAAACTGGCATTTTCTTTTAGGAAGAATATAATTTTTGAGACCTCTCAAACTTAGTTCATATTCACCAGTTGGCTTTAGAGCTAAGTTTTGGAGATCTGGAAGAAGGACAGGATGATGGTAGATCATGTCATGTGACAAGCATTATTCTTAATAAATGAGGAAAAAGTAGAAGAGCATCTTGAGACATGAGGAAATTACAGGCACATTCTGTGATGACAAAGTCTCATTAAGTCTATAGTATTGCACCCCAAAAAATGCTCTAATATGGTCTTGTAGATTCCACATCTGAGCTTCTGAAGAGTTGATGGGCCACCTTTTCTTTTAAATAAATGCATCCTTTTGAATATAAAGAAGTGCTTTTGCCACAGTTCCTTTTCAGGAGTATAGAACTTTGCTTCACTGATGTGGTTAAGTCTCAGTATCCCTGACCTGTGTGTGTTTCTTTGATTTGTCTTTGGAGACCGAACCTGTAACTTACTACTTTATTGTAATAGAGCTACTGCCCCTCAGGAGCAGAGTGTAAAAATGAGAACAATCAAGATAGACTTTTTCTTTTGTATTATTATTGTTCTTATTGTTTGAATAAAAATTATCTTCTGAGTATGCAGCTTGTATTTTAAGGAACAAGTAAGCAAACAGATTTCACTTTTCTTTTACTTTTAACACTCAATTTCACATTTTGGTTCTCTTCTACTGCACCTGCTAAAGCCAATAAAAATGATGAGACTTAAAACAACCTGACAATTTGCTTGAGAAGCAAGTTCTATTTTTTTTTCCTGATATAGAAGATGACTGAATTAGATTTTATGCAGTGGGTAGGTAGCTGAGAAGGGATGTGGAGAGCAGACAGAAAAGGATGTTTATCTACTGGCAGAAATGATCAACACTCTGATTTAGACAATTTTTGTTGTCATTCCTTTTTCCTCACAGATTAACAAGAGTATGTTTCAGTAAACACATATCCTTTTCATATGTGCCTGTTTCATGCAATGATTATTTTTAAAATAATTTCAATTTGTCATTTTATAGTCCTATATTCCATTCAAGAGTAGTATTTCCAATATTTTAATTATTTCTGTTGTTAAATTACTGGAACTCTTGATTGGAATTGATGTTTCATTTCAAAGGTATCCTAAAATCTTACAAACTACCAAAACCAACCCTGGCAAAATTTCCTGTCTGTTAGCCAGAGCAAATGCAACATTTTCTACCTTTTACTTCCTTTTTCAATCTGAAGCACATGTGATGAGATGCAGACTTACTGCTTTGCTTTTGGGCCGGACACCTGGGAACTTCCACAGTTTAATGTTAAAGTGCTTCCCATCCCTTTCCATTTCCTGAAATGCTGGATGACCAGAGTAGGGCTTCTGTCAGCACATCTCTGTCTTTGCCAGTGAGGTGTACCGGGGTGTTTGGGGTTTTTGTCTTAATTGGCATATCCCTCCCAATGGCTTAACAACTCTCACCATGCTGCCATTTCAGTTCCTTGTAACTTCCATATGTTACCTTCTCTAGTATTGATAAGGACGAAAAGATAGTGATGCTTTGAGCCAGACTTCATACTGTAGGCACCATATAATCCAAGACCCCTGAACAGGACTATTTCAGTACACTTTGCAGTTCTTAGCTGATTAGGATGAGGTATTTTGTTGTGTTTGTGTAAGATTTGCTAAGAAGACACTCTGTGACATAGCCTGCCTATTACTGTTTTCCATAATGGAGCAGGAACAAGCAAAAAGGCAGCTCCTGTAGTCTGGGGTCAGAAGGGTTGTGGAAGTTGCTTCCTGGTACCACCAAGGGGCTGATAAATAGTCAGCCCTTGGGAATGACCTAATTTGAAGTGAATCCTCTTTATGGTCCATGAACAGTGAGGCAATAACGTATTATGACTCTTCATTTGAGAGCTGGGAATGGAGGATGAAAATTTTAATTTTATTTGAAAAGCTTAGTTTTCATAGGGGAACATATGCCAGATTTTTCCTTCCTGTTGTGATTTCTTTTATATTAAAAGCTAGTTGTGTTTCTTTTAATGTTCTAGATTATCATATAATTAAGGATTAGAATACTAGTTTTTAAACTGTTTTGGTTTTTTTTGCCTCCATCACAAAATGGTATTGGAATATTTTTTCTTCTTTTTTTTGTTCTTCCCTTTTCTAGACCATTCCATATGTTGGCACAATACATGGTGGCCTTGTTCCTGGAGAGCTGATTGTGATACATGGGACTGTTCCTGATGATGCAGACAGGTAGTGGCTGTGGTGTCATGTTTTGCACTGTCACCCTGTGAACAAGAATATAATGGATAAAGTGTTTCCAGGGGTTCTACTTAGGATGGCACACAAAGGCTTGGTCTAAAGCCTTCTTATAGCATCAGATTGAATGCAGGCTGAAAGGGTTATCTGAGACTAAAAAAATTGATAACTGAATGTGTAGTGTGTAGGAATTAACTTAAACTGGGATAAGGAGGTATGGACTAGTGCCTGTGCCCAGTGACGGGGTTCTGTTCCCTGACCTTATCTGAGATTCATTTGATATATTCTGCTGAAGGTGGTAAACACAGTAAGTGAGGAGTTTACATGATATGATTGATGACCATTAAATAAATATGTGAACATTTATATTCACTGCACTAAATCATGGGAGAACCTTTGCTTGGGGATTTTTTCTTGTCCAATGACATTCATTGTGTCTGCCTGTTCTGAGGCTCCACAGTAAAACACAAATGTACTGAGCTTTTAGGTGAATTCCTGAGAGACTGAGCTGAATGTGATTTGTCTGATTTTTATGATTAGGTTCCAGATGGATTTACAGTGTGGCAGCAGCATAAAGCCTCGAGCTGATGTGGCATTCCATTTCAACCCCCGCTTCAAAAGGTCTGGCTGCATTGTTTGCAACACACTGGAGAGGGAGAAGTGGGGCTGGGAGGAGATCACTTATGAGATGCCATTTGAAAAAGGAAAGTCATTTGAGATTGTCATCATGGTTTTAAAGGATAAATTCCAGGTGAGTCTGGGTCGGTTCTTCATCTGCATCCAGTTGTCAGGCCAATAAAATAAAGGTATTTTGTATAATTGAAATAAATATGGCAAGTCTAGGTGCCTCTGTTACCTAGGTATAGTCTAACTACAGAAAAGTTTAGAGCTTTTCTTTAAAGAGGTGGTAATTAAATCAGACCTTTAATTTTGTATTGCTTCCCTCTGAATTGGATGAGTAGGCAAGTAACTTCCTGCCATGACTAATGGCTACTCCACCCTTCCCTCTCTAGGGGCAAAGGGCTAATCTTGGGATAAACCTGTTCAGTGATGAGTGTAGGACAGTCCTCTCGGAGGGGACATGTGAGATGTATTTGTCTTGCTCTGTTAGACTGCAATAATAGATTCTATTACATTGGTAATACCACACTCGTAAATGACCAGGTGCTAGAAAAAAAGGTGTGAAATGCCAATTTTAGTGTAGGCAAATAAATCTCCGTCATAGTGATGGAGAGAGAGACTGAATCGTGGATGAGCTGAACTTAGCTGATATGATATTTCTAGGACACTCCTAGAGTTGCTTCTGTACCAAACCAGTGTTAGCCTGAGATGTGTGCGTACACTTTGATATGTGGCTGGTGTAATGTATGTTAAATACAGTTTTTCTGTTTTGTTTCCTGTCTCTTTAGGTGACGGTAAATAAAAAGCACTTGCTGCTCTACAAGCACAGAATTAGCCTTGAAAAAATAGATACTCTTGGAATATATGGCAAGGTGCAGATCAAAAACATAGAGTTTGTTTCTAAGGTAAGTTGTATAGATAGCCAGCTTGTTTGATTCTTTTTCTCTATCCTGCTAAACTGCATAGGATTTATTGTGAAAAGGAAGGAAGACGAAGCAGTTACACAATCTAATTTTAGTAAGGAGATTTTTGATTTCCCCACATTTCAGCATGTGAGTTTCATGAGGATTTCTGTCTTCCTGTTTCAGTCTTGCAGTTAGGGGCAAGAAGGTGACAGAAGTTTACAGCTTAGAAAGTTAACAGAACAGATGGTGTAAGAATTGATTGGATACTTGGTCTGGGAGTGGATTAGACTTTTCAAATATTGCAGAGGCTCCAGAATGAACTCTCAAGTATTCAGTGCTTCTAAGTGACAAGTTTAGCCATGGCTGTAACTTGTTGCTTGGCTTTGAAATGCCAAGATCAGTGGCAGCTGGAGCTTCTTGTGCACATAGCCCTGTTTTTCCTCCTAAGCTGACCGATTTGTTGAAGTTGGAAGTATACATTTATGGGGATTAGAGCAGGGATTCTTTCTCAGACTTTGTAGCTTGACTTGTACATGGACCAAGCTGCAGTGAATTTGAAGTGAAGGCTGTGCTATGCCTGCTCTCAGCTGCCAGCTCTGCTACTGATAGTAAACCAGCAGGGAGTTTTTACCTGGGCAGAAGGAGAGATCCTTTTGTTCAGGAGGAGTTAGCCTTTTAGAACAGAAACTGGAGGTGGTAAATTCCAGGCAGATACAGAACGTGAATGCCTTTTCCCTTTTCTGCTTCTCACTAAGGTAGCCTATCTACTCCTGTCGAATATTCTGTGTCTCTTCTGCTCCATCTTCACTACAATGTGGGCAAAGCTTTTGACTCTTGCTGACAAATATCAGGTCTAACTCAGGTCAGCAGACTAATAATTGTTTTGGTAGGAAGCAAAGCTGAACATAATGGAAGCCTAAGCTTTAAACATAGGTCTACTGTGTTTAAAGATCATTTGCACAGCCTGTAAACAGACTTTCATGGGTCCCAGCACTTGGCCTTGGGCATATTGCCAGAATAATATTCCTGCAAAAACTGTCTGCATCCTGATCTTGGAGGACTGACTCCAAGAAGTGCTTGAAGGCAAGCAGGTGCTGTAAGTTGGTTTCTGACCCAAGCACAAAACGTACACTTGGTTTAATCTGTGGCTGCTGATGGTCTATCCTTTGTGGAAGAAAGGAATGGAGAAAGGTGATTCTTTCCTCTTAGTCTTTGCTTCAATACACTTTTCTGAGGAGGAGGTTGGAGATTTATATTGAAATAAACAACCTGAGGACACAGTCTGGTAGGGCTAGGCTGGAACTGTCTCTGCATGGCCATGTTGCTCATCTTTCCTTCCTATAGGAAGGGACAAGGATGTAATGGCTGCTTAGAATCCCAAGAATCCCTGTGTGGACCTGACATACTGGTATTTCTACCCCAGCAAGGAAAACTCTTGGGTACCCTCAGATGCTGAGGGCTTGACAGTAGTCTGAACTGTTAAATAAAGGTTCAAACTGTAATGAGGTGATCTTCAGAAATCTCCGGAGATTTGGCTTTAGCAGTTGGCCTTCAGAACTTTTCTGTAGTTTGTAGGGGTTTGTAGGCTATCTTTTTCATTAACATAGCCCTAGATTAACAGTAAACTCATTTTAACAGTTCACGATTCAAAGCATGATGATCCTTACATTGTTCTAAACCAATATGTTAAAGTTATAAGATGTTAGCAATGACTCCTAAATATCTCTCTTTCTGCAGTCTTTACAAGGCTCTCAGCCATCATCTCTAGGAGTAACAAAGATAAGCACAGAAAATGTACGTATGTTTGTAAAAGGTTGAATGAGTCTCCCTGTTGTCTGATAAGCTAGATAATGTTCTTTTCTTCTTTTCTAGGGGGAAATGTCAAATGGTTCACAATTGGTAAGTGTCTCCTGTAGATTTGTGGCAAATGTGGAGTAAAAAAAATCAAAAATACCTCAGTTATTCATAAAAAGACATGCACAAAAGATAAGAACAAAGGAATTTAGAGTCAGCTGGAGAAAGATTATCAGTGAGGTTTTGTAAAGGGTAATCCTGAGCTGCTAGGACAAATGAGAGTGTTGTTAAATCATTTAGAAAACCCAAAAGATAAACACAGCATCTACAACAAATAAAGAAATAAAAAGTGGAGCACCTGAAGTTTTAAAGGACCAAGTCACATTCAAACCTTTTTTTTCAGATAAGCATACTTTGTTTTCTCTGCCTTAGGGAGTACCTGCAAAACAAAAGTATTCTGCAATCTCATTATGGTAACGTGTCTTGGAACCTGTCTGCTACATTTCCTCTTGCTGACAGATCCCTTTGTACACTTAAAGTAGCTGTATGCAAGCATTGAACCTTAGGTTTGGAGCTTGCACCCAGCTACCATTGGTATAGATGTTGGTATAGATGGTATAGATGGAGTGAGTGCTCATCTTTTTGCAAAAACGTGTGCAGGTGGACTGTATGCACACTGGAGTAAGGACCACACTCAAACTGAAAAGGGGTTGAAAGCCAGGAATATATACAAATAGAATTTCTGGAGCAGGTGAAGTTGCAGTGAGTGCCATAATTTTAGATGCTTTGTCACTTTGACAGCCTGCCTTCTTCAGTCTTTTTTTCAATACCAAATAACATGCAATATTGTAATTTGCAAGTGGTGGATTTTAGCAAAAACATGAAAATGAAGTGCTTCTCTATTTTCTTTTCCCTGATAAAAATAACTTCTAACACAATGAAAAAATAAGATGAATAAAATACTTGCCCTGTCTATCAGTACGAACTGCTTCCAGGACAGAACACTTAGTGACCCTACTTCTAGTCCCTACAACCACGGGACAACAACACACCTTAGCATGAGCCTTACTCTTGAAAGCAAAACTGATACTTTTAGAGATGAGAAGTCAGGTATAAATCTGCATAATTATGTAATATGAATTTAAACTATTACAGGGAATTTCATGCTTACTTTTTTTTCTTTTTTTTCTTTCCCCTTCTTCCCCTCCTTCCACCATTAATGGTGGCAGAAGTAGTTGTAAATAATGTTTTGAAGCCAAGGTGGTCTAAATTAAAACCCAATACACTGATGTATTTATTTCAGTGTAAGTTTTCCACTATAGTGTTAGGATCCCTCAATATGCTGGTAGGAATAGCTTCAGCTGTAAGTGCAGATTTGCAATTGTACTCCAAATTTCCGTAGTAAAGCTCAGCTTGTATGTTGACAAAAGTAAGTCACAGTCAAAATTTTTACTGGGGGTGTACTTCCAGGGTGTTCCTTATGTTGGGAAACTTGATACTGCACTTCGTCCAGGATGCACAATTGCCATTAAAGGAGAAATCAATAAAAACCCAAAGAGGTATGTGTTACTGATGGTTTTTTTCTGTTATTTAACTGAGGTACTCTTGAGAATGAGTAGGCTTTTCCATTGCTTCTGTATATCCTTACTCATTTGCAACTTTACATTTGGAATCATCTGAAACTACAATGCAGTTTCCTCAGGAGCCAGCAGGATACCACTTTAGAGAGGACTTAAAAGAGCAGCTCCATTGTGAAAAGTGAAGGTAAAACTTGAGTGTCTTACCTACTAAATCTGTGTCATTCACAAGTTTGTGTGTTTGTTCAGGGCTTTCCATTGTTCAGGAAGTGTGAGCAAATGTACTGTACAGAGACAGCCTTTATTCTAAAGAGATCCAAGAGTAAGGGAGCTGGCACAAATAGATGAAACAAAAGTGGGGCAAGTTGCTGGTGTGCTCAAATGCTGTGTGTTGCAATATTTCTCTGAAAAACCTCCGTGGTATAATCAGAATGGTGCCTAAACTGAGTGATGACCTGAGTGATTAGAAGGATGGAGCACATCTCGTAAGAGGAAAAGCTAAGAAAATGGGGATTTTTCAGCCTGGGAAACAAAGTGCTTTGAGAAGACCTAATTGTGGCTTTCCTGTACATGAAGGGAGCTTATAAGAAAAATGGAGAGAGACTATTTGCAAGAGCATGTAGTGACAGACAAGGGGGAATGGCTTCCACCTATAAGAGAGTAGGTGTAAGTTTAGGTTAGATATGAGGAAGAAATCCATTACTGTGAGGGTGGTGCAGCATTGGAACAGGGTGCCAGAGAAACTGTGGATGCCTCATCTGTGGCAGTGTTTAGGGCCAGGTTGGATGGGGCCCTGAGCAACCAGGTCTGGTGAAAGATGTCCCTGCTCACAGCAGGAGGGTTGGAACAAAATGATCTTTAAGGTCCCTCCCAATCCAAGCCATTCTATGATTCCATGAAAGCTGATAGGGAAATACGAGCAAAAATTTTGATAGCAAATTGGCAACAGCTTGCAAAGAAGACATTTTCCAAACATGAAAAAAAGGTCAGGGTGGAGGGGAGCGCAACACAGTCAAAATGGAGCTGATCAAGTGTCTGTGCTTCAGCATGCCCTTTACTTGAAGGGTGGTTTTGGCTCTGCAAAAACATTAAAATAAAGCAAATGAGAAGTATACACTTCACATTGTGCGTGTGTGTGTATTGCACTCATACTTCCTCAGGGCGTGTTTCTTCCCTGAACAGCATTCAGAGTTCATACTGGAATCCAAGGTCTGGAATCCTTATCCACAAAGTTTGGATGGACTTCAGATTGAATAGGATAATTAATACCTAGAGAGTAGCATTTCTTTTCCTTCTTTTGGCTTGAAAAGTTCATTAGCACTTTACAAGTGTTGAATGTGCTCAAATGCTTGTAAGCATGAAGAGGCTTTTGGCTGTTAAAGCACTGCAGGTTGTCTGCTTTTTTATGTTTGTGCTTTTAAACCTATGTATTTATGTAGAATTTGTAAGTTATTTCATGTCTTTCACTCATACAGTTGTAGATGTTTCTTGGGGAAAAAAAGAACTTCACAGCTTGGAAGTATTGCAATATTTCCTATCTGTACTGAATAATTTTTAAAAGAGGGCAACAGTCTGACAGCTGGAGCTAATTTGGGTGGGGAGGGAATATTTTTTTTTCTTCAAATGCAATAAGGTTTTTGCCACAGGTTGAAGCATTCATTTGAATTGGAATGACTGTTCCCTCTGATCACCCTTCTGCAGAGCTCCCCTTTAGGAGCCCTGTTTTGTGGACATGTCTGAGATGGCATTCACTCAGCCTGAGTAGAGCTTTGCTGCCTACAGAGTAACATTTTGTATGCATGATGTCCCACCAGTTTTAAATGTATGGAGAGAATCCTTGAACTTTTCCTCAGAGTTCAACCAGTTTGTTGGCAGAAGGAATATGATGTCTTTAAGTAAAACAAAGCCTCCCACTCTCCATTGCCTGAGTGAAAGAGATGGGGGAGCAGGCAGCTCCATGTGTTCCTGTGAGAATGCTGCTTCCTAGTGCAGTAGGGGTGCAGCTCTTGGTTCAATAGCTTCTTGCAGAGACAGGAACAGAAAGCTGTGAGTGATGAAGTAGATCTAGCAGGGTAATGTCCTACATTTGTTGCCCCCAGCAAAGGTTTCTGTGCCAAGACCAGTGCATGCTGGCTGGCTGCTTGCTTGGTTCTTCAGGTGAATCACAGCCCTGGCTCCCAAGCAGCCCAAGTATTGGCTAAGGACTTGGTAAATGGTGTGGACTGTTGTGTGTTGTCTGTAAACACTTGCAGTAAACTTAAAAAAAATATCTTCCAGCTTTGCAATAAATCTGAGACCAAGTGACTCAAAGGACATTGCTTTACATCTGAATCCCCGAATAAAAAATAAAGTTTTTGTAAGAAACTCCTACCTTCATGACAGCTGGGGAGAAGAAGAAAAGGAAGTTGCTAACTTCCCTTTCATTCCGGGGATGTACTTTGAGGTAAGATTAACTGAAACATAGCATCAAACTGGAAAATCTGCCAGACAGATTAGCATTGGTGTTCAAATGTCCTATTACTAATACAGATTTAAATAAAACCGCTATTCCTGCATTTCATGTCTTGAAAATACTCAGGATTAAATGGGACTATAAAGAGCAGAGAATTGTCCTTATTTAATGACAGTGTTCTTTTTAAGTAGTTGCAAAAATTCAACATGGGATCAGAGGAAATTTAAATTAAATTGGACTTGATGATTCCTATGGGTCCCTTGCAACTTGAGTTATTGTATGTGTCCCTGAATTTTATTGATGCTCCATTTCTGTTTTTAAATGTTGCTTTTGCATGAAACATTCTCTGTAACAGAAACAGGTCTTGCTCAAGTCTAGGCTAGGTCATCAGATTGTTTTTCACATTTTACCTGAGCTTAAATCTTAACTGTTTCTCTTCTTGCTTTCCAGCTGATTATTTTCTGTGATGCCTACCAGTTCAAAGTTGCTGTTAATGGTGTTCACACTCTGGAGTACAAGCATCGTTTTAAACAACTTGAAAAGATCAACATAGTGGAAGTCACAGGAGATGTTAATTTGTTAGATGTGAGGAACTGGTAGTTCTTTTAAGTGAGTACTAAAAGAATTTAACCTATTCTAATGACAGTGCCTCCTTGTCAAGTACAAACAGGTGCTGACTGTGCTGAGCCTGCCTTTAATCTATCTAGGCTTTTGCATTTGCCTCTCTCAGTTAGGCAAGTACCAGAAATGCTAACTGCAAGATTAAATCCTTCTCTAGTGACAGTTTTCTGGCAAGCTAAGTAGGTGTTTGCTCAGATAAATCTCCTGTATTACTGAACCTAGCAATATGAAAATGCTGCATCATACTGTGTGTAACAAT
This sequence comes from Lanius collurio, assembly GCA_020086605.1. Taxonomy (NCBI): domain Eukaryota; kingdom Metazoa; phylum Chordata; class Aves; order Passeriformes; family Laniidae; genus Lanius; species Lanius collurio. Next base: position 16,001,289 of record JACBWW010000002.1, on the reverse strand, counting down.
TGCACTCTGTATGTTTAACTACCATTTGGCATTCCTCAATACATACATTCGATATTGTGAAGTAGAAATGAGACTGAAATAGGATCCAAAGATACAGTTATCCACCTCAAAAGGGATGTTCATAATTTATTTAAAATAGAGCTATGGATTATAATTTTCTATGTCCTAATTTATGTTAGCACCTATAACCTTTACAGCAAGGCTGGATTAAGCAAACAGTTGACCTGTTACTGGCAAAAGGCAAGGAGTTTGATCTTACTTCTTAGCCTGCTGCTGCAATAGCATCTTCTCGGACACCTGTGGTTATGTCACCGCCTGCTTACAAGGGCCCAAGATTTCTAGCTTTTAGTTTTCCAGAGTGAAACATGGGAAAGTGATTTAGCTGGTTTCAATTACATGAATTTTTGAAAGCTTGTTTGATCTGAAGGGGCTCACAATTGGGTTAAAAATCCTTAGGGTCTGAATTAGATATTTGTGGGTTTCATTTTTAAAATATGCGTGAATCCAGCTAGTCCAGGTAGGGTTTCAGCTGAGAGGGCACTCAACTACTAAGCAGTGGACTAGAGAATGAAGCAGTGGACTAGAGAATTAATCCTTTTCAGTCTTGTATTAAAATACTATATATGTGAAATAATCTGTTCCTATTCAGTTTTCCATACAAATGTTAGTCTTTTTATATTATTTTTAAAAATAAGTTACTACTGTTTATTAATACATGCCTGAAAGATGTCCCTATATATCTTAAGACTGCTAAAACTGAAGCAATTTCAAGAACAAGATGTACACTAAAAGACTTTAAATGACCAGATTTAATGTACAAAAAGTACCAATAAATGCGTATGTGAACTTTGTTTTTCTCCAAGTGTAGTTAAGCAGATATGATCCCTTTTTGGTCTATTTAATCTTGTTTTGTTTTGCTTATTGTTTTACCAGTATCTCCAAAGCAATGCGACCCCGACTGGAGAACCATTTCCCCATCAAGGAATTAGTGATCCACAGACCAGTTAACCTGAGCAGGCATTGGGACTGGGCTGTGGCCGTGCTGGGGTGGCCTTCAGGACAGTGCTGTGCTGTAATGTAACCCTTGGCTGCAGGATAAACTGACTGCAACAGAGGAGCTGGTAGGCAGCTCCTCATGGCACTAGCAGCACTTGTGTGTCCTTGCCTTTATCTAAGAGAGCAGAAGACATTCTCATGGGAATGTCCTTTTTGTTTGACAGCAGACACAACACTTTTAAGAAAATCCTCTAAGAGCTTGATGTGGTAATCTTTCCACATATGGGATCTACATGGCATGTTGCACCCTGGACAGAGGCTTGTTCCTAGCACCCAATAGGATGTAAGATTGTCCTCTGTCTAGTGTCAGTTCTACTCAGTTGCATTTTAAACCCTATTTTACAGAGTCTGCCTTTCTTAGTACCAATAGAATGAACCAGCACTTCATGGTGCAAAACGAGTAGTAGGTTTTTGGGCAAATTCTTTATCATAGCAAGCAGTTTATTTTTGAACTTCAGCTAATCAGTAGCAGTCTTTAAAGACTGTAAAACAGATTTAGTTTCTACATGAATCATAGTTTCTTGGTACTTCTTTTTCAGTATCTTCAGTGGGTATACTTTTTACTTCCCTACAGATGACAGGATAAACCAGATTCTCAGGATTGCAGTGCATTGGTCCAGTGAGTACCATACTTGGAGCACGGCAGCCCCTCCACTGGGACAGTAACTGTATATACCCCAAGCACAGTGGAATTCAGCAAGTCTCACATGTTGTCACTCAGGATTTCTTTAGAGTCTGCTCCAGTGTTCCACTGTTAAGAGCAATTAAGGAAAATTCATAAGAAAAGTACCCAGTCCATCCAGAAATGATAAAGCCAGATTCTTAAAATATTTTATTAAAAAGTTAAAATCTTGTCTCTGATAAAAAAACCAGTTATGACAGTTTGCCTGTAACACCCGAATGTGTGAAGCTAACGTAATTCAGACAAAATTTGAAAACAACTTAGAAGTAGCTTTGGAGTGGTTCTCCCAAAATGACTTCCAGTTGTTGAATTGTCTTCTGACACTGCTGTTCAACTTCTTCACATTCATCTAGAAAAAGAAGTTAAGCAGGAATTAAGTAGAGCAGTGATTACAAGGCTACCCTAGGAAGGCTTCATCACCCATCAAGGCTAGAACCATCCTTGAACACCATATATGAAATTATTATTCAGAAATATTTTGTCAGTGAACTAGGTAAACTCTTTCTACTGTGACACTGATCTAGAATTTGCAACTGGTGAGATGTATGCAGGCTACAACACTGAAGAAATTACCGTAATATAACTGAACTTCATGAGTGTGTTTGATGTAATCCATTTCAGTTTGCATTTTGAACAGTATAAGCTACCATATACCAATTGGTAAGATTTATAGCAGTTGTAACAATGAGCCTGTCTGAATCTTTAAAGTGAGTCACCCTTCACTAATTCCAGTTTAGAACATTACCTTCCATAAGCTCAGCTAAGAATGGAATAGATTCTGGTAGCAGGACCAGGTAGTTCTCCTTCAGTTTTTGTGCAACTTCTATCAAAGCAAGCAGGGCAGCAAACCGGACCTAAACCAAAACAATTTTGTAAGGAAACAAACTACAGTATAGTTCCGTGTTTTCTCCCACCCTTGCCTTCTTTCCATTCATTATAAGGTTAAAATCTTCCATTACTGAAGGGAACTAGTGTTAAACTAATATAAATATTAAGATCTGGGTTAACATAAAGGCAAATAAAAAAACAGGTTGCAAGAAGCAGGTAATGTTGCTGCAAGTTATTTGATACAATGGACTTTAACTTCCTGTCACAGTGTCACTTCCACTCTATCAGGGCTTAGTTCAGCACTGTGAAAAACCAAGTACAGTCCCTTAATGTCTATAACCTGTCAACAGAAGAGTCTTGACAAAAGTCTATATAATAAACAGGTCTGAAAGCTGGTAACTGTCTTCCAGGTACCCCTCTAAAGTGCCCCTTTCTTCATTATCTCTTACTCTAACAGATACCAATCTTCAAAAAACCCAAACCACACAGTATAAAAGCATGTGGAATATTGACTGCTTGAAGTGAAAGCAAAAGAGCATGTTGCACCCATCTCTACAACTTGGAAGTACTGTGGTACAGCACCAGTATTTCAATTTAGTCTAGTATTTCAGCAGTGACTTGGTTAATTCACTTCTCATTTTGGGGGCACTGTTCCCATTTTCTAGCATGACAAAGAGAACCAGTTCAAATTCTGATAGCTCCCAACCTTAGGAGAATTGTGCCTTGTCTTCAGCAGGATCTGGTAGTTCAGAGGTTTCCAAAGAGAATCATCTGCCATTGCCACTGAAAACTGAGCTATGCAGGGTATCAGGTGTGCTGTCACTCTTTCCTGGAACTTCTCATCTCCTCCAAGCACATTTTCTATCTGTGGAAGTAAAACAGATCCAGGCTCAGATAAACCCAGCCAAAACCACTTCTAGCTTTGGCTTTCAGGTACTCAAGAATTCAAGTCAAAGGTCATCAGTGGGAGTGCACTGGTCTGCAAGAGCTCAACAGCATGCATGAACCTTACAGAACAAAGACATTCAGAAGAGGATAAAAAATTAATCAGTAATCCAGAGTCTTAGGGCAAAACAATCAATACTGTCTGTAGCCCAATGAACTAATACCACCCCCCCCCCTTCTTGTTAAGGGGAAGGACTAACACCTGGTCTTTCTTTTTTTAACTATCAAAGGGGAAAAAAAACCAGCTATAAATTGTTTTTAGGGGGTTGTCAATACCTGATCGACCAGAGGCTGCATCAAGGTTTCTGCTCTTTCTTTACTCAGGAACTTCTGGGTGTCAAACAGGAAGAGCTTATGCAGACAGTCCATGGTGAACTGCAACAGTAGACAGCTCTTTTCTGTGTTATTGTCAGAGTCAAAGAAGGCTTCATCTACACATCAGGAGAAGAATAAAAAAAAATCATCAACAGAATGAAAACACAAAACTTCCCCCTACAGGACAGAAACACTGCTAGTCTGTGAACGTAGCGAAGGGATGGACTACATAGCAATTATGTACTCATCAGAACAATAAAGTGGATGTGATAGGGTATCTGGCTTTTAGCTACTGCCCCAGCAGGTCTGCTACTGCTGGAAATAAAAGAGAACAGCCACAGGCTACAGGAAAAGTGCTTGGCCATACCTGTGGATATGGAGAGTTTCTTCAGGTCACTAAAACTGGGATGGGCAAATAGTTTCCCATAGAAAACAGTAACCCCTATTTTTGCCCAGAAAGCAGAGGACTCTGAATATACCAGATTGCTTGTAAGAGAAATCAATGAATGAAAAAGAAAAAAGCAAAAAGAGAAACAAGTCTCCCTCTTTCTACACAATTTCATACTTAGGGAACTCACTGGGACTGACACTGAAAATTTTCATGTGGTCTCAACTTTGAAAGCATAGTGCCCAAGGATGAAAAATGTCCTTTGGTTCCATCAGAGGAAGATTACTCATTTACCAGAGAAAAAAAAGGAGAGAAATGAATAACATGTGCATTAAAAATAAATAAATAAGAATTTATGAAATAAATTTGAAATAAAACCTGTAAGACTAAAATTTCAGCAATTAAAATTAACTTCTCAGTAATCAAGATTAGGCTGCTCTGTAGCCAGTAACTGACAACTTACCAGTTTTAGAAATGTTGACTTGGTTCAACGTCTCAGCAAATGGCTTCACTAAATGACCAGCAAAGAGGGTGAAGAGACCCTTGAGCTTGTCTGCAATGCAGTCTGCTATTCGGTGGAATGTCAGCAGCCTGTCTTTTAGGGTAGCCTCTGTTTTGGACCAATCAAAGAGCTGAAAGTGAAAGGCAGATTAGCTATTTCCTATGTCTGTGCACTGGAAAGCACAAACATACTGATGCAGATGAATCACATTTAGACTTCTTACCTTGAAGAAGAGGGGCCTGAAAGAAGCCTCGGAAAGTTTCATAACCATACTGATCAGACAGTCAATAATATAAGCCTCTATCTTACCAACTTCCTCTAAATCATCCTAGAAAAATCAGAAAACATAATTCTGTGTTTGAAATGTAAGAATTTGAGTTTTCAAAGCACATTTTAATTTTGTCTATTTCAGACTAAATACTTAACTATCATGTTTTCTACTGTAAGAACAATTCGGAACAGAGTGTTTCACACACAGAATTTCAGAGCATGTATACAATCCATAACAGCACATATACAATCTACTAATCTTTTTTTAAACAAGTGATAGAATTAACAAGTGGAGAGGTGCAGCTGCTGCTCATCCTCCCAATCAAACTACCTCGGCATGCTCTGTTCGGAAGTCCAGGACTTTCATGAAAAATGCTGTCAGTTCAGGCTGATGGGAGATCAGGTGCTCCTTCTCCATACCAGCAATGTGCTCCTTCAAGATGTTCATCAGAGCACCCAGGCAGTTCTGCCAAAGCAAAAGCAAAGCAATGCAAAGACAACTGTGATATTTACAGTAACTGAGAAATGTAACTAGGGAATTGGATTGATGTACTTCATGCATTTACTCATTAAAATACTGTCAGATAAAATAAATAAACTTTTCCCCTGTACTTTTGGGAGCTTAAGTTAGTAGGATTCCTGAAAAGCACTTTGTCTACTCTCTGCCATACTGGAGAGAATTCTGACTCACTCATGTTCCTAGCACATAAATGAAGGTCCCTTATGAATGGGATGATCTCCCAAGCATTCATCATCTAACATGCAAAGGACATTAAACCGCTGGATCTCTCCCAGATCTATCTTTCCCGAATCACCACAGCAGTATAAAAAAACCCCAGAGATTATACTATAGAGACTATGGTAGGTTTGGCTGGGATGGAGTTAATTTTCTTCATAGCAGCTCACATGGTTCTGTGTATTAGATCTGTGACCAAAAAACTCCGATTATACTGTGGTGTTTTAGCTGTTGCTGAAGAGTGCTTGTTAGACTTTCTTTGTTTCTCATTCTGCTGCCACAGTGAGCAGGCTAGTGGTGGCCAAGGCACTGGGAGGGGACACAGCTGAACCAAATTTTTCACTGCTTGTTTCTTTTTTTTCTCCTTCTTTATCTGTGCTAAAGGATGAAAAAAACCCTTACCTTTCGGGTGTGCACCACCTCGCTGTAACACTTGGTAACTGCAGGCAGGAGTATTCGGGGAGCCAGTCTTGTCGCTAGGATGGTTTTTAGTGATGCTACACGTACGCTTATCTGGGAAGAAGGACCAAACTCGGCCACAATCTTTTCCAAGCGGACAACCTATAAGGAATTCCAAGAAGATTTAGGCCTACTTAGCAACTAAAGAACTTATTTTACAGTAGCTGTCTGCTGCAAACGTCAGACAGGAATTTTGCTGTTTGCACCACTTGAAGCACCTTAGATTAAGCTTTCTGTACAAAGCTTCACTCTCTTCAGAAGACAAACACTGAAAAAACGCCCATGTCAACAGCAGAGAGCCAGAATGACTCTAACAAGAGTGTTAGATGCACATTTGAGGAGACTGTGGATATTACAGAATGATCTTTCAGGATACATCTCCCTTTTCAAAGAGGTAAAATACAACCTGTGTGAGGGAGAAGAAGGAGATGCTTGTAGGTTCTGTATCTGAGTTACCTGCACAAGAAAGTGAGTACAAGAGTCACATGTTACGAACTTTCACATAGTTGGCACACACTCCTACTTCAGTTTCAGAGAAAAAAGTAATCTCTACAGCTTCTCCTGGGATCTGGGCACATCCCCTCTCCCCTTTACATGCCTGGGGGAGTCACACAGCTCACCTGCAACAAGCACTCCAAAAGATAAGGACTAAGGAAGTGTGGTAGTGTTTCTGCAACCTTTAGCAGAGCAGTGACAGCACTCAGCAGGTAAATCTCATTTGAGACCAGCTCCTTCTTACTTTTTAAAGTCTTCAAGAGTGCCGGCATCAGCCTGTGAATAACCAAGCATAAACAGAGAAAGGTGAAATAACTGACCATTTGGAGGTATGTTTCCAATCAAATAAATCCATCTGTTAAGCCTGCAGGGACCATTTTCACATGCATATTTGAGAAAACTCAGTATACTGGGCTCACTGCCATATTTTCTTTTCAAGCTAATGAAGAATATTAGATTCAGACTCACAGAATGGTTTGGTCAGGAATCTTTAAAGATCATCTAGATCAACACCTTTCACTCTATCCAGTTAGTCAAAGCCCTCTCTTTAGTTTAAAGATTTAATGACAATAAGAGACTTAAATTTGTAAAGAGATAAAATAGTTTTACAAGCAAAAAGTTAGATGCTTGGATTCTTCTTGAATAGGGAGAATAAAATAATGTAGCTTGAAGGGTACTTGTTCGTATGGTTTTAAATGCAATCTGTTCTACAGAAAAAACAGACTATGGTCTGATTTTAATAAAGCCATAAAGCTTGCCTCTCTAGTGACAGCAGCAGATTCCATAAAGAACTCTACTGTGCATTAGGAAAGTCCTGCAATTCTGCTCACTAGTTTCTCAGTTCTATGACGACAAAGCAACTTCAAGCACTAGAAATACTTTTGTCTACACAAAACACACAGGGGGCAGACTGCCATTCGGCCTTCAGCAGCATTCCTTCACTAATGCATTTTAGTATAACTAATTCCTGCTGCAGTTGGTTCTGTTAAAAAGAACAGTACCTTGGAAGCTGAGGTATTGCTTGGGCTTTCAGGGTACAGGTGACCTCAGCTATACAGAGCAAAGCACTTCCCATCACATTTTTTTCCTCCTTCTCTGAAGAAATGAGATCAATGGCAGTTTTTAGAACAGGCACAAATGGCGCGGGATTTTCTGTGCCGAAACCTTTGCAGAGCAACTTGAGGCTGAACAAAGCAGTCTGCCTGTTGATGGCTTGCTCCTCCTCTTCCTCATTTCTTCTACACTTGACAATGGCAATGAGCTCAGGAACCAGCTCTAAGAGCTGCAGGATCTGAGAGGACAAGAGAACACCCACATCAGACATAGTCAGAAACTCAGGGCCTGCAAGGGTAACTCAGGGCAGGTAGCCTACGTGTCACTGCTCAGGAGTCCTTGCCAGGCTCAGCACTGGTACTGGGCATCTTTACACTGCGTCAAGCACTTACACATCAGTCTCTCTCTGGGTACTTTTGCTTAAGGAACTGGGTTTATCCCTTTTGTCTCACCTGGCTTTTCTGCCACTTGGTGCGCTGCTGCACCTTGTTGTTCAGAAGGTCCATGGCCTTGCGTCTCACCGATGGCAGCTGATTCATCATCAGTCCCCCAATTACAGGGATGAAGGTTTCTGTTGGCAGTAAGGCATTGACCTACAAAACAATACCATAAATCCTTTTGCATGCACTGTGACATGGCAGCCTCCTGATATGACTCTCTCCAACTTCCCTTAATGGGTCTTAGGATCAGAGGAGAGAGGACAAGTCAGCAATGCTGTATCTGAGGCAAGCAAAAAGTCAAAGCATGTTCCAGCTAGTCTGTGTTCACTGGCTGCTAACCAGCCATTATCCACTAGCTCTAAGATTTCCTCAGCAAGTCCTTTTGGCTGGTGAGCTATCCCTCATTACCCAAAATAATTCTGCCAATGCCCTCTGCATGTACATCATGAAAATTGGAATATGCTTTACAGGTGAAAAAAACAAATTAGAAGCTGTAAAAAGATGTATGTTCTGACTTATGCAAAAAGATAGACACTCAAATTCTACAAATATACTTCTAATCAGAAAAAATAGATGAAAAGTGTAAGGATTTAACTTCGTGTAGAAATATGCAACAGCATTAGTTAAGTCATTTTATGAGTTAACAGTGAGAAATGCTGCCAAGAGCCATGCTTCTCAACCAGACATAGTGAAATGACTGCTTACAGCCAGCAGAATACTAAAGGAAACAAGCATTGCTGATGTTTGTTCTGCTTGTTCTAAGAAGCTGTTAGCTGTTGTTAGCTGTTAGTGTGGTTGTTAGGTGAGTTTAAACATTGATGCACCAGGCTGCAGACCATCCAATGAAATACAGTACTAATGCAATAAGAAATCCTACAAAGTTTATAATCATATTAACGAGCAAAAGCAGCAATGTCCCAGTGCTAACATGGGGGCTAGTGAGACATACTTTATCCAGCATATCATAGCACTTGCTAAGCAGAACCCTCCAGAATTTGGCTGTTGGCTTGTCCGTGTTTCCTTCCACAGAAGATGCCACAGTGTTTATATAGTGAAGAACTTCTTCTAGCAGCCTAGAAAGAAAGGAAGTAACTTTTAGTAAGCAACAGGGAGACTAAAGAAGTCCATTTTTATTACTAGAAAGCGTAACATTTCACAAGACAACAAAAATACAAGAAAATGAAACAGAAAAATTTTAAAATGAGCATTTGTGGACCACAGCATTTAAAATAAATCTTACACCCTTTTTCTCTTGGAACAAACATACAAGTTAGGCCTCTGCAAAAGAAACCCTCAATTTTGTATCACTGGCTTTTACAGCACAATGGCTACAACTGTTATCTTTGGTTACTGGTACTTACACCAATACAGAAGCACCTGTGAAGAATGATTAATTCTTTTCTTTCTACTAATTAAGCAATATAATTTACTAAAAATGTGGAATTCTTTTAGTGATTCAGACATGAATAGCATGACATCTATGGCCAAGCACATAAATAACCTCTATCAAAAATACAGAAAAAGAGTGTATACTAGGTAGAGCAATCTTTCAGATATAAAAAGCTCTACATTCTATTAAAAGAATAAACCAAACCAAAACCAAACACAACTAAATTACACATGATAAATACTGCTTGTTGCAGAGGACATTAAAAAAGTATCATTAGAGTAAAAGATATTCTAATGGCACTACACTTAAAGGTATTCCTGGGTTGCAGTAAAAGCTAAAAATAGGAGTAGGGCAAATTTAAAGCATACCTCTGTTCCAACTCCTGCAGCTCTTCTGTTTCTCCATATTCAACTATCTGGTTTAAAAAGCAAGAATGAAAATATGAAACTTACCTCTCCTCATTAAACTAAAATGCCAGAATACAGAAATATCTTTGTTTTGAATCAAACATCCACTAGCATGGTAATTATGAGCCCCTACATTTGTACTTAAGCCATCATTCTAGAAGGAAATCTGAGAACCCTCGACAATGCAGTCACATTAGCAAATACATTTCATGCTGGTGGATGATTCACCTGAAAAACTGGGACTACCAGCTAGAGTAAGAGCCTGAAATTTGTAAAATTTTGTCTTTTCAGTTTACAGCATGAATCCTACACTGAACTTGGAGTTACAGAGGCTGTGAGTGAAATCCTAAGCTCCACGAAGCCAGAGGGAATACACTGGGAACAGAATTTCATGTGGTTACCTATACATCAATCATGTAAGTGGAGTCTGTCTGGAAAAGCATTATTAAAAAATAAGTAACATTACTGAGAGGTTTCAAAACTGTGTCAATACAAAACTGTGTTTCCAAACTGCTAAAACCACCACAAGGTGTCAGCAAGATACACTGGACAATGCTGCCCCTTTGAATATAAAAGTCATACTGAAAAGTAAATTATATCTCATCTATTACTATAAGGCACAATCACTTACTGTGATCAGTTTAGAAGCAATCTGCCATTATTACCTTTTTCACAAAACTCTGAGAGGACAGAAGTTGTGACATGAAGGAGACGGACAAGAATTTGAAATGCCGGAGTTGTTTGTCAGAGTGAGACTCCACATTAAAGAGCTGCCCATCCTGATTTTTTGGCTGTGTCTTACACGTTCTTGACTTTTTTGTCCCAGGATCATCTGTTTAAGACGTTGACAAGAAAAATTTGCATCCAAGAGAAAAAGTTACTTCACTTCTGATCACAGAAACAAAATTAAAGTTGTTCAAAGCCCCATCCAGCCTGGCCTTGAACACTGCCAGGGATGGGGCATCCACCACCTTTCTGGGACACCTGTTCCAGTGCTTCACCACTCTCACTGTTTAGTTTCTCCCTTACATCCAGTCTGAATATACCCTCTTTTAGTTTAAAACCATTACTCTTTGTCTCTTATAATAGGAAGGTTTACATGCATTTGCTGGCTCTGTTTTGTGTTTACCTTCTTTGTTCTCTGGCAGCTCTGTCAGGTACTGGATTATTTTCATCACGCTCTGGAACTGTGAACGTACATTAAATTCACAGCAGATGGAAATCCAAAATTCAGTGTCTGCTTCCAGAACAGCATCCTGTTAATGGTTCAGAAAAAAAGAGAAGTATTTCAAGGATTAAGATAGAATATTTCTAATAATTGATGCCTTTTCCTGGTCTTAAGAATCAAACAAGGGAAAAAGGGATTTTACCTCTGTATTTATTTTAAGGATCTTTAGGTGCACCATGTCCTGGTGGAATGCGCCGAAATGCACACCGCAATGCACATGCACACACATATAACATGATAGGTCTTAGTAATTAGCATATCTATCAGAGATTCCCCAGTGAGAGGCTCGAGTGAGCCCCCCTCCCTCAGGAACCTTCCCCTGGACGGTTCTATCTTAATTTACAAAGTGTTCTGGAGAGGAGTTTGGTGTCTGGGGCTTTCTGATTCCTAACTGCGAGGCTTCCAAGATGCTTAGTCTCCTAGCTTAACAAAATAAGTCTAAGAATGCAGGCTAAAAAACACTAAGAATACAAAAAGCTATAAAAAGGTATATAAAAGAAAAGGCAAAAATCATCATGGCATCATAATAATAATAAAAATACTCAAAAATTCCTCAGTGAGCTTGTGAAAATGCCATGCTGAGCTGGACACTGCCAGGATTAACACCAGTGGTAAAAGCAGCAAACTCTTGGAGAGAACATAGCTCTAGAGGGTGTAGAGAGAGCTTAAACTGCTGCAGCAAAGACTATCTTCTCACCAACATTCCTTTAATAATTTTTTACAGTTTTCCCCATAAATTATGCTTTCACCTAATCTCAGGGCCTGCCTACACAAAAACATAATAGGGTTTTCATCTTGGTCTGTAGAGAAAGACCAGTATCATGTTTCACAAACACAATTGAAGAAAAAACCCTGACTTCATTAATACTGAAGCCCTACCTAATTAGATTATCAGCTCTTCAGATCAAGGATTGCTGTACAATATGATCTGATTTATTGTTCAGGCTCCAGGACCTAATACTACCGAATGTGCAGTACAAGTCATAGTCAACATCACCATCAGGTTCTGCTGCAGCACAAACCCAGAGCTCACCACCTTTTCCATCATAATCTGGGGCTTACTGAGAACCTTCTTAAAGGCAAGACCACAAACAAAAGAGGGAGATCAGGTTCTCAAGGAAAAAGCTGACCCCCTCAGCCTGCTAACCTTGTCTGTGCTTGATGTCGCCGTCACAGTTTTGGTCACATACTGCTCAAAGAGCAGCACCAGAAGAACCCAGAGGAATTTGTCTCCTCCCACCGTGGTGATCAGCTGGGACAGGATGGGCAGGCGCCGGTGCTCCGGCACGTGGGGCAGGGCATCCACAAACACACGAATGATCTTGATCACCACCTCTTCCACGCTTCCCGAGGACTCTGACAAGTCACTGTCTTCAGCCTGTGCACAAACACAGGTACAGCAGTTCAGACAGGTTACTGCAGATGGGTACAAAGTCTTTCTGGCAATCTCAGAAAGCAGGAGAAAGTACTACGTGCCAGATAATGGCACTGCCAAATGCAGAATTTCAAGGGTAATGTAAATGTTCTGACGTTTTCAATCATATAGCTCCTTGTCAGTGTTAAAGGAAGTTGTTTGAAATAAAAGAAAGAAAAAAAAAGGAGAAAAAAAAAAAAAAGAGAAAAACTGCTACTTGGCATCAGCTGAAACAAATAGGACATTTTCAAGAGAAAGCAAAGCCACATCCTTCAGAAAACTTTGCTTGAGTTAGAGACTCAACCTAGGGATTCAAGGGGCCGGGAAAAATAATATACATGGGCTGCATGGTGTCAAGTTAATAACATTAGGCTCTTCCCACATACTAATTGTGTGCCACAAATAATTTGTGACAGAACATTGTGTGGGCTGCTATGAAAGGCTTTAAATAATAAACTTAGGAAATCAAGTTGCCTTTCTTTTTATATAACAGAGAACTGCAAGAGGATGAAAAATGTGTACACGTATAATTAAGAACAGTCTAGGAAATCCTCAGCCCATTATTGAAGACAACATTTTTTTCCCCAATTCATTTTTACATGACATTTATACAACATTTTTTCATGTTTAAAACTAGTAATGATCAAGAATTAAGATTTCTTAGGTGCAAGTGAAATCAGAATGAAGAAAATGTTGCTTTGAAAAACAAGGATCTATTTTTGTTTTGGTTTATAGCTATTTATCTAAAAAGTCCAGGCAAAACCAAGAAAAGACACACAAACACCAGCTGAAAAAATAAAAGCATCTGTCAAATATTATACCTTTCCACTTCTTTCAGACCATGTGTATTATAGCTATGACCATGACATATTATAGGACTAATAACCACCTGGTTACTTCCTACAGTTCCTCTACTTTTATGACGAAAAACTTAAAGTATGTTTCAGGTCCTCTCCACATATAGTTGTGATAATTTTGGGTAAACCATTTATAAAGTGCAGGAACTCAAAAGACTGCAAAGAAGCAGAAGTCTGATGAACTTAGAGACAGAGGCATCTGAATTACATTGTATTACACAGAATTTAATGTCTATCCAAAAATAATCCTAGAGTAGCTGACAACTTGTTCTACCACCAATATTCTAAATAATTTACTTAATTAATGATCTTTCATTAAGTAGATAAATTTACCTGTATAAGAGCAGGAATAACCATCTGCACTGTCTTGTTAATTACTTGGAAAGTGTAGGTATCATCCAGACGCAAGACATTTGCTCCCATGAATGTAAAAATCGGCATAATGTTGTGAAGAACTTTATCCTGGAAAATAACAGATGAAATTAGTTCATGCTGCTGTGCATGTTATACCTTAAGGCATTTCTCATTCCCACAAATGACACTAGATTCCTATCAAAAAGCTCAAAAAACCAAAAGATAATTTTGAGTATCTTTCAAAATCTCCCTAAATTAATTTCAAATGTATATTGTCCCTTAATGCCACTTACTGTGTCATTGGTAGAGTTCTAAATATGATTTAGAAACCAAGACATACATCTAAGCAAGTAATTAAAGAGTGGAAATTGAGAGTTTAGTGTGATGAGACACATTGTATCCTTCCAGTCAGCACCACCTGAATACAGCAAGTAAAACCGGCTATGAGACTTGCAGAAGCACAAATGTGATTGTGCCACAGGTTCCAGTGATTTTCCCACCCATTATTTTTATATCTGTAAAACATCTGCAACATCCACAATCCTACAGTGTAAACCAACTATGCTCAATTAAATTTTTGGCTTTTGGGGGGCCTAGACTGTAATCACAGTAACCAATTTTAAGAAGGCTGAATTAGAGGTGTCACCTAGCTCAAAAGTTGATTTCCTAGATTTTGCCAGAACTTAGAGCAGTAAGTTATGGGCATATTTTTCATTTAGTGACTGGAAGAAGTGTTAGATATTAAAAGCAAGATGAGATGGATACAAAATGTTTCCTTGTATTCTGACCTCAAAAATCTTGTAAGAGCTAATATTTATGTAAAATAAACATCTAGTTCTATAGCAGGTGATGGCAGTAAGATAGAGGCAAAAAACCCCATACAATTTAACCTCAAAATCCTCCAAAAATTTATCAAAAACATTACTGCTTTGTCTTTTGGAAAAAATGCTACCTTTCCAAATGTGTGGAGAAAATATTGAGGCGAATATAAAGATGCAAACTGAGTTTGATACACCTGGATATATTTTGCTGGCTTAGAGTTTCAAAGCAAAAGAACCTTACTTAGAACAGTGTACAGTCAAATTTCAATCTATACAAGAAAAGGCCTGTTTCTTGGTCAGTTAAAATCAGACCAACACAGTTTTATCATCAACTAAACCCACATTTTTCAGTGTTGTACAAGATAGAAATGTGTAAGAATGCATGTGCTATCAGGCTAGGTGTTTTCCCTCTTTATATAAAAAAGCAGGAGAAAGAAGAAACAAGGCATGAGAGCTGTGAGCACAGTGGGAAGGTGAGGCAGGGCTGGTGTCAGAAAGCTGCTTCCATTTCTACTGCACTCCACTGCAAGCCATAAATTGCTGGTGACCAAAGCATCAAGACAGAGGTTTGTTTTCAATTAAAACGGAATAGAAAGCCCTAAAGGAGCAGGGAACCTGCCCATTTTGCCTCTTGCTCCTTTCAGGAAGTTTTTCTCCACAGAACAGATCTGTATGTTCTTCACTCTACCCAATACTTGGAAACCAAAGAGAAGAGCAGAAGCATAAATTCCAGGTGTTACTTACAGGAAACATTCCAGCAACAGCACCAAGGAGCAGCAGAGCATGGTGGTGTGTCTGGGGCATTTTAGAAATCCTGATGCACTGAACTATCAGTTCCACATTGAATTTTTCTTTGTCTAGGATATCTGCAGGTAAAAATATTCTCTGATTAACATTTTGATGGTTAGCCATGTAGGAATAAACAGTACTCTCAAGTAGTGGTTTCAATTTTCAAACCATACCTACTGGATCTACAAAAAATTATTAGGAAGGCAAACTTGTACCCCCTTAGAGAGGAATCTCAACAATACAGTGCAGATTGACGAAGAAAAAAGTTAAGATACAATTGTTTTTGTGCTGTCCTGGTGAGAGAAGTACCAAGAAATCAGTCTGGTGATTTTTACCTGCTGGGACCTTGCTACCATCTGATGACAATTTCTGACAGATGTTCAGCAGGCAGCTGAGGATCAGCTGCTTTGTATATTCCATATTTTCTTCTTCTGATGCCATGGGTTCCAGACATCTATACATTCAGGAAAAAAAACAGAGATGGAAAAATAAGTGACCAAACTGCATATTAAGAAACTGCAATTTTAATTCCACGTAAGTTCTAAATTGAAGCTTCCAAAAAGTCTTTGCCAAAAAAGTGTCTCTTCTTTTTTTGTTTTCAAATGCATCAGCTGGTCTAATAAAAGACATTTATCAAAGCACTGTCAAAAACAAAAGTATAACCTGAACTATAATTGTCAGTCTACGTACAAGCAAGTCATATGGAAAGAAAGACAAACACCCAATCTACATGTAAACTTATTAAGTGCTTGGAGATAGGGCTGGCAGGAAAAACAAGAGTTTTCTTAGGTTGCACTGGACTAAGACTGTTCCACAATGTGTAGGGAGGAATTTCAAAGTGTAGAGAATTATAATAGCTCTGCTGAAGACAAGTCCTGCCAATTATCCTTGTTTGAGGACAGGTGTCAATTGCCTTGTTGGCAATCCCAAGCCCTCTGCCTGAAAGTTTTCACACAAGAGAAGCTATGCATTAGGTAAAAATCTTTTTGTTTCAAAGAAAAAAGAATCATAACAACTTCTTATTCCCCTCCTCTGCTTTGCCTAACAGAAGTTCAGTTGAAAAAGGCAACCTAAGCTACAAGACATGGCAACAACGCAGAGACCCAGTAGCCAATATCTCCATGCTTTAGAGTGCCTGCTGCAGAAGAGAAGGCTCCAGGGCTCTGCTGCTGGGGCACCATTACCTGCTCAGAAGGTTGAAAAGTGCAGGTACCAACACCTGCGGGCGCCGAAGCTTCTTCTTATGCTGCAGTAACTCCAGAATAAGCATCACCCTCTGCCAGTTGAAGTGGCTTGTTTCTGGTGCCAATTCTGCATCTTGAGGCTTTCTAAAAAGGCAATCAATCAGGGATTTGCAAAAGAAACACATCCCGCACACTCCTCCTCCCCCAGTAAAAAAAGACCATTTTTCTTTCACATAGTAATGTATGCCCTTTACTGCTGCTCCGTGGAGAGGTGGCAATATGTGGGCTTTTGATTGAAGCAGCAACACACTTTAAACAAACAATAAAATAAAAAAAAAAAAATCAGACCAAACTTGAAAAACAAGTGTTCCTTGGAAACACTTCTGGAAGCAGAGAAAAAAAAATCTGCTTCCAGGTAACTGTCTAAATGATCATCAGCTTGCCATCCAGGAAACTCGCTTCTCTGGAACTACTAGTGGTTAATACACTGACTATGCAGGCAATGGAGGTGTGTGTGAGCCTGTGTGTTTGTAAACTGTGACAGGTACAGTTTACAGATTGATCAATCTAATAGGTGATGATTATTCAAAATGGTTAAGTGAAGGAAAATTAGAAAAGCTATTCTAGGTCAAACCAGGAAAATTAAGTCAATATCCTGTTTCAATATGGCTGAAAGAACATTTAAAGAGAGTAAGTACAGTGAACAAAACAGTTCCTTATGAGAATGGAGAGAAGAAACATGACAAAGATCTAAAAATTAGTGATTATATTGTCATCTTAATGAAAACACAATACTGACTTTCAGTCAACTAACAGAAATATTTTGATGTACATCTGTAGGTTTCAGCCAAGTTTACGTAATTTGTCCATGCATCTATACTTAAAACTAACTTTACTATTAACAAAAATGGATCTTGGTCAAGTGCTCCAAGCCATATTCTATAAAATCAAATGTCAACATTAAAAATGCTGGACTTTTTTTTTCTTTTTTTTAAATTCTGACTGTACTTCCATCGGTTCTCAAACAGGAACATGAGTTCGTTTTCTCATGCTAGAAGTAGCTTGGAATTATTCTTACTGCACAGAGGAAAAGAGGAAATAGTTGCTTGTGCTTTCAATACAAACTATGCAATGTTTTAAGAGAAGAGGGGTTTTCAAACTGCACGGATACTTGTGGGTTTCTAGTTATTTTACCTCTGTTGCTGCATTTTCTGCCTTCTAGTTTGTTGAACAGTGGCCAGACTTTTGGTTTTCTCAGGAAGCTCCAGTTCTCTGACAATCTGCTCAGCACACACTGTAATCTGAAACAAAACAAGAACAATGCAAGCACCAATGAACAATTTATCACATTGCATATCTGTGCCCTGCCTTTTTTTGAAAACACATCCCTTTCCTGCACATATGAGTATATAATCCACATAGTCCTTTCATATCCCAGAAAATGAAAATCAGTGCAGCAGAAAGAAGTGACTTCTGGTGAATTCATTCACTTAGTGTTGTAAATGACAGGTGGCTTTTAAAGAAGCACCTTCTAAAAGCAGTACTTTAACAAACTTTTCATGCCATTAATGCTATTCTATTATTTGACAAAAAGTTTACCATTCCTTTCCTGCTATAAATGATACAAACAGTGAGTGTTACTGAATGTAGGTGAGACAAAATCACACTGCAGTAGGTTTGAACGTATTTCTGTGTTCTGGACGTTGCCACTTACCCCTTTGAACACACTGCTGATTGTCTGGGCACAGAGCGGGTTCTTGCAGTTTAAGAGTAAGTCGAACAATACATTTAGCAGCTTCTGTTGCACCATCCCATCTGACACAGCTGCAAAGAATGGCTTAGTAATCTACAAAAGGGGAAAAAAAAAGGATGCAGAGAGGTTTATTTTAAGAGGGTAACAAAATCACGAGGTGTGGAATTAATACATATTGGATTCTGTATGACACACCCCATCAATCTGCACATTACCTGTGTATTTGTATATATCCAGGAATCTTAAAGATGTAAATCACATACATGTGAAATATCCAACACACAAACTTATTCCTGAAATTTTTCACACAACTGGTGTGTGGAACAAACTTGCTGTTGCCAGCCTTTGGGAAATATATGCCAACACCTGGCTAATATAGGCCTGAATTTGAAGCCTCCTTCAAATGAAACTACTTCTCACCTACTGTATTTTGTTGACAATTTTTCCTCAGAAGAAAAACATTAGGTAAAGCTCTTGCCTGACTGACAAAAACCTAAAACCTGTATTACAGTAGTATCTGTAATGATACAGGAATTCATCTGTGTGTAAATACAGCATTTCTATTTCGTGCTTCTCAAAATGCAAAAAATAGAGCAAGCAGCAATTTCTCCTCCTGATAGCTTTAAGAGTTCAAGTTTTGCAGGCTGTTTATATGTTTCAAAGACACTATGGAGACACTAAAAACTTGTACTAAAAGAAAGGTTGAAAGCTATGGACTCCTTCACACAGAAAGAGTCCTTGTAAATTGAATCCTAAACACTGCTAGCTGCTTTAAGCATAAAAATAAATGAAAGGTCTTTCATAAAGCCATACCTGCCCAAGTGCTGTGATCTGAAATGGTGGAATTTCTTCATATATTTTCTTGGCAGCATGCAGACTTTTGATAAACAAATCCAGACTCTGCTGATTCTTGCACAGGAGCGTTGCTGAATATTCATTAAACTTTCCCAGGATTAGATGCAGGAGAATAACTTCATCTTTCAACATTGCCTCAGGTTTGTTAAAGACCTTCTCTAGCAAACGGTCTAAGGCAGGCAAGAGGTGAGAGAGAACCATCTGCAGAGAAAATGTGTAACAGAAGTTTTGATCCATTCTCAATTTAAGAACTTTCCAGTAGCACAGCTTCATTTTACTGCAGCATCCCCTCTCTCGTAACACACTGCATACAGGATTTTAGGCAACAGCTGTTCAACTGGAAAAATACAAGACATAATGTGAGATTACCCCAAGTACTTGCTCATCTGCTCCTTACCTATTCTCCTTTGCAGAGCAGTATTTCATATTTTCAAAGTACAGAAACAAGGTAATTTTCCCACCAATTTATGACTGCTGTTTTCCACAAAACCCAAACGTGAGACAAAACCACTTACCCTCTCTATGCAGTTCACAACCTTTTCAAGACACATACAGCTGGACAGAGCATAAAAATTCTAATTTAATTAATTTTTTGAACTTTGAAGTCATATATTTTCCAGCACTTGGAGAATTCTGAATATGCTAGATAAGAGTAGGTTAATATAAATAAAAGAAATTCACAGTACTACTTAATACCTTGCAATTCTGTACAGAATTCTAGGTTCACTGATACCTAACCAAAGTAATACATTTCCTCTGTAACAATTTCTTGTGAAACAGATCTTTTTTTAGTAGTATCAAGGGACTTTCCTTAAAAATTCTAACGCAAAATTCTGCAGCCATTACATTCCTGGAAGGAGCATGCAAATGTTTTATGTTTCATTAAATTGTACTTTGCAGTATTACTGCTTATTATTGGAAGTGTCAATACCTAATAATCTAATACATTATGGAATTATTTAACAGCATTATTACTAAATGAAATTTGATTTCAGCATTTCACTCAAGTGCAGAACCCATAACACAACTCAAAAGGCAGCACTTACTTCACCATGGATTTCATGAAGAATTTTCATTAAGTTTCTTGCAATATATGATGGGAAAATAGGACTCTGTACACAATCGAGTATATTTTCCAAAGCTTCCAACAATTTTTTCTTCTGGGATTTCTGTTTTGGTTTTGTCTCAAGCTCCTCAAATAGAGTTTCCATAATCTAGTTCATTAACAAAGTGAAAATTAAGTTTTTTTCATGCAATAAAAATGCCTTATAACAACATTTATTTGATGCTTTCATAACAATGCAATCTAGATATAAGCAGAATTCTTCATCTGGAAATAAACCAGCATTAATGCCTCTTAGGTTCTTAGCTCTCTGCATGTAATAAATCACTTGAATGTTTTTATAGTTCCTAAAAAAATTATACATCAGTCTACTATAGAATATAAAGACAATTAACTTTCCTACTTAACTTGATTTCTTTTCTATAAGTTAGAAGCTCCCAGCAGCAGACAAAACTTGTATTAATGTATACCTTAACAAGAAAAATACCTGTGCTACATATGTAGGGTCAGATATTATCTCTTCTGTCTTTTGCTCCAAATGCTGAAGGACAGGATGAAATAGAGACTCCTTTACTCCTCTCAAGGAATGGAGGCAGTTGAGAGCAGCCCTTCGAACTTCACTCACAGGACTACCCAAGTTAATAAGCAGAGATATCATCACTGCAAACAGAATGAGGGAAGGAAGGAGGAAAAGAACAGAGTAAAATGAGTGGTGAAAATTTTACTGTAGCTGTCCCTGAAGAGGCGTCAACATAACTTTGGATTTAAGAAGTTGTCTCTTTTCACTGTAAACCTCTAGCAATTAAAAACCTTGAGGAAACACAAAACCAACGTAAGTCCCACAGATCCATGACTCTGAACTTCATCACAGTCCTTATATTCGTGTTTAAGCTCAGAGCTCATATACTGCTACTGACTGTCACACCTTGACATGGCACAGACAGTAATGTCCTGTAACAAAAGCTTCTTCAGCACAGCACTGTGCTCCTTTAACTCTTCTAAAATTAAAAAGTGGCTTCACTTACTTCAGGCTTGGACTGATAACTGCAGCAGTGAACCAGCAAGAGAGCTGTCTCAGCCCAGTGCAGCTAAACATAAATAACTACAGATACCCTTCATGGTATAAAATAAAGTAAAATTGCACAAAATTAAAAAGTACTGTGATTGAGTTCTAAGATGCGAGACAGACAGACAGAAAGAGAGATATTGTTTTACTTACCTGGAGATGATGGTGATAGGAGTTGTTTCTTTTTCTGATTTGTTTGTGATTCAAGCAGTGCATAGCCAATATACAGAGCCTGAGTCTGTAGCATTGCACTGACTTCACAGTTCAGATGATTTGAAAGGTTGTAACTGTAAGTCCATAAAATGGAAAGGAATTTGAAGAGAACCTCTGAATCTTTTAGATGTACCTTAAATTTAACACAATGGAAAAAAAGAAAAAAGAGAAAAGCACTTGCTTTATTTATTTGACAAACCACTACTGAAAACATCTGATAAACCACTCCACCCACTTCAAAGGAGTACACTGAAAGAGAACTTTGTCTCAGAAAAACAGAGAAACAGTGTCTTTAGGGAAGAAAAAGTCATTGAATAAATGTTGCATGTATGTGCAAGTCCAAACGTAACTTAAATATGCATATGAAAAACCACGAGATGATGTAATAAGGAAACACAGAATTTCTCCTAGAAGTTTTCCTTTCAGGTTCTGTATTTAAATACTAACAAATTTTACAAAGCAACCCTTTGTCTTGCTACCAGATAGAACCAAAACTTTTAGTTCAAAATTTAGGCTATCTTGTCCTGCAAATCAGTGTTATGTTTTCACCTTTGCCTCAACTGGTACATTTGTGTTTTGGGTTTTTTTTTTTTGGTAACTTTAGTTTTCCATTAATACATTCATTTAGGATTAAGTAACCCAGCTGCAGCTTACACTTCCAGCTCCTCACAGTACTTGAATGCCACAAGCAGTATTGCACGACCTGTTGACCATTTTTCTCAGTTTTCCTTAAAATTAATGTACCTCTGTAATAGTTGATGGCTCATAATTCAGAGCAACAAATGTAAAAATAATACCTTGAATAAGAGATTCATCAGTGCTCTGTACTGAAGAGCATTGCTTCCCTCGCTAGCTCCACTGACAAGCAGGTCAAACAGCCCCAAAAGGAGGTGCAGGTAGTCTCGGCTATCTTGAGTCAGAGATTCAGGATTCCACCAAGATTCTTCTAAAAAATACAGGTTACAATTAAGATACAGCATACCACAGGGATACCCTCAGAAAACAGGAGAAAGGAGACATCTCTAGTTAAAAGAAGACACTACATTTGGTTGATTTCATGTTCACAAGTGAGTAATCTTTACAGATGTCAATAGCAAAGGAGAAGGTTAGGGAAGCAACTTTCCTTCTTCGCTGATGTAAGCGACAGGCAAAATCCTAATACCTACCTTTTGAAAAGGACAGGGGAGGTTTTAGGCCATTAATGAAGTTTTTCAGTAAGAACAGGACCATAGCTGACTCCTCCATCTGAGCAGTCTCATCACTATTGAGCTTTTCTATATATGCACTTAACAAGCCCTTAGGCACCAAAGTTTCCTCTATGGTTTCAACAGACCAATTTAGGGGAGTTTCCTGTGAATGAAAATTGATTTTAATGTATTCTGTCACAATTTCTACCACAAACCCCAGAAATTTAGCACTAAAATTCAGCAACATTTAATTTCCAAACTCCAAAGAGGTATCCTTATGGAATGAATTACACTTCTGATTTTACATTGAAACTTGCATCTGCAGTTTTAAAACCAATGCCAACTCTTTCTACCATAATTACAGTGTACATACATGAGGTAACAGAAGAGTAAAGTATCAATCTCTCTAAACTATCTCTTCAAAGGGTTTGGGAATTGCAGCATTTTTTGACATTCAGCTTAACACTTTTATCTAGCTCTGTTCCAGAAAAATAATCCATATCTTTCATATATATATATATATATTTTGCATACACAAAAAAAATCACTAATGGATTAACGTCAGATCAGAATAATTACCATGTGTCACCATGTGTGTGTGTGTGCGTGAGGGGATGTACACTGCCCTGCTCACATGGGTTTCTTGCACACAGAAAAATCCTAGAGCTGTTTCTCACCAAAATAAGTCAAGAAAATTCCAATGGAAACACACATAAAATTAAGGAAAAAAGGTAGCAAAAAGATAAAAAAGTGCTCTTTCTGAACATTGTTCCTAGCCCTGTGATGGCTCTTCCTTGTGTCTCCATGTTAACCCCCAACAAGTGCCAGGACATCTACTTATGGAGCTGGACAATAAATCAAAACCCAGCAAATTCAGGAACAACCCTTTTAATATTGTTGCAAGGATGTGCATGAGGTTGAAATTCATAGTTTCAGCTCTTGGACCATTTTAACGACCCTCCTCTAGAACATATCTTAGTATTTCCTTCTTTCCCCTACTGAATGAATCAGCAAACCTTGACTCAAGGACTAAACCTCCCAATATTCCTAAGCCTAACAATGACATCATATGACACCACAGGGCAACTGGCAGAAACACAACAAACCTTGTGCCAAGCTCACAGCACCAAAACAACAAATCAGTCGGTGGGATGCTAGCCTAAAGCTCTGGAGTTTTTAATTTGTTAATGGAGACTCACAGGAGTGGTAAAACATTAGAGTAATTCTTAATGGCACTATTGCCAAGTGTGTGTTTTTGCTCTGAGAAGTAATGAAAGCGAGATTTTTCAGTCCTTCTCAAAGCTTCTGAACCTGGCCTTCAATAAAGCAATTACAAAATAAAATTTTAAAATACTTCTTTGTATTGTTTTCCAATACCAAGAAAATGCCCTCTCCACAGTGTTTACATCTTACCTCTGCAGGTTCACAAGTTCTGAGATTTTTAATTTTTTTATCCAAGAAGCGGAAGACTCTGATAGCCACTGGAAAATAATTTTCCTTCATCTGTGTATTGCAGCAGCACTGAACAAGCACTGAACCAATTATATGAGTAGTTACTTTCTGTCTCACACTGTCAGATTCTGTTTCAGCAACGAGTATCAGGTCATCAACCTTAGAAAAAGGAGTGGAGGACAATAAAAATCAGTACAACAGTGGTGGTTCACTATGACTTTAAATTGAACATGTAAATGAAAAGTGGTGTAATACTGTTTACCTTCTCTCATAGGTAACAAGTTCCTGTCTGCTGTAATGGTACTCTGTGGCAATGTACAACCATCAGTTTCTATGAACAACCCACAGGTATACTTGCTTATTCTCTAGAAAAATTTTTTTCGGGAAGCTAAAAATTCCTTGAATTTAGATACACTAATCATTTATCTAGATAGATAATAACATTAACTCTTTTCCTGATGTTAAGGAAGAAATTGGCTTTATCTGGATAGTATTGTGGTTTACTATTTTATATATATGTATCAAAATTGTATATAAATACATACATATCTATATTAAAAAATTAATATATATACACACAGATATACATGTTTGCCTAGCAGCTTGATGATTGCATACTAGTGCCTAGAGCAGTCATGAAAAGTTCTTCTATATCACATTTGTTCAATTACAGTCACCATCTGGAAAGTAAAACTTCTTAAGGTCAGGGTACCATGGTACACGTACCATTTGCAATAGTAAGGAAGGGTCTCCTGAAGTCAAGTTTCCAGAAAGTAGAAGAATAATTTTCTCATTGGCCACTCCAACCAACTCTGCAGACTTGGTAGATTTAATTGCCTCTTCAAGAGCTACTCCAAGGGAAAAAAGAAAAGTCAGATAATCTAGGTAAAAAAATAACACATATTAACACACTGGTGGCTCAGTAATATTTAGAATCAGTCAGAAACACACAAAACAATTTCTACTGCTTTTCAGAGAGTTTTCTTAAGAAATGCACTCACAGCATGACAGCCTGATAGTGACAGCCAGTCTCCTTAATATGTGTTTAGGTTCAATAAGGATGAGATCCTAACTTGCCACAATTTTTCCTCTTATCAAATTAGTTACAAGAAATGCTTTACCTTCTGGCCAGCCTTTCAGTAAAGGGTGCAAGGAGCAGAGATCAGACTCTGACAGACAAACAGCCATTTTCCAATCTGAAGATTTTGAATTTGCATTAGTGATTATCATAAAAGGCAACAACCGCATTACTGCTTCATCTAGCAGTTCTTTCTTCTCTTTTAAAATCTCCTCTTTGACTAAAATTTTTACTGCTTGCTCCAAAACCTTGTACCTAAAAGAGCACAAATCATGTTGAAAATACATTCTTCAAACACACCGGCAACATTTCTTTGATCTGTCCTCTATTCTCCATGCTGATTTTCTATATCTAAATAAGACCAAGAACAAATAAGGAATTCATGGGAAATGGCATGCAAATAACTGAACATCTCTCCTGTAACTCAGCATAGAAATAGTGTAAAAAAAAGCATTTGCAGAGAAACACAGCTTTTAAAGTATTCTTGATGGTTACTTTTAAAGGAATTAATTTTTATAGAAAGAATGTAGACTGAAAAAAAGAGCACAAACATACCACTTTCCATCCTTTGAAAGATCAGCTTTCTGGAAAATGTTCAAAAGACTTGATACTATTACTTCTGGATTGACTTGTTTCCTGAAAGTCTGAACCATAATCAAGAAAATGAATGAAATACAATAATATACAAAACAATTTACATCATCATAATGAAAAATGCATCTGCTACACCAAGTGGAAGCAGAGATCAAACATCACTAACTGCATTCCTACTGGTGTTCATGTAATGAAAATAGTATCAAGTAAAAAGAAGTAATAAGGCTGCCCAGTATGCCCTGTTGATATGCTAAAGTATGGATAATTGATGATCATGGAAATGTTCGGTAAAATTGATAAATGATATGCAAACCAGTTTATAATTAAATAAGAATTTCTTTTCCTTTACATTCCATCTGGATCCCAAAAATATAAGGCACATTATCAAAAGATACTAAAGTTTAAAGGAGCACTCACGTGCTTCTATTCCTGTTTATCAGTGATTGAGAATGAATGAACACACAAGACCAATTCCACTACTGCTAATAATATGCTCCACTACTACTAGCAGAAGCCATAAAGACAGACTGTTACTCTAGCTGGAAACAATCAGTACAATGCATACCAGAGTCCTATCCAGTAAACCTGAGCTGGAGCTCAGGACTTCGCTGCTATCAACTGACCAAATGACTCGCACATGGAAAAACTCAATCGAGCACCTCTCACTAGAGTAATGTCTTGTGACTGCACCACCTTCCATCCAAAAGACAGATAGTGTGGCTTGCCTTTTTATAGAAAATTGTCCAGAATAAGCAGGAAGCACACCTCAAATAATAATCAAAGATTTAAGTATGCTTCAGTAACGACTGAAAGAAAAAAAAAAAGAAAAGCAAAAAAGCAAAATTGATAAATTCAGTTTAATTGCCAACACTTTGGGAAGGACCGGGTAGCAGAGATTTGGGGGTAATTGTGAGATAGCAAAAAACACAAGCCTCCTAAATTTGTGCTGCTTTATCCTGTTCAGGGATAAAAGCCATACACTAATGACACAAGGACAAGAATGACAACTACACAGAATACATTCCAGACACACATTCAAGATCAGGTAAAGTCTTGCATGCCAAAAGACACACACTTACCTCCAAAGAACTGAGAGCAGACATCACAACATCTCTGTTGTCATCCTTGAGCCGACCAAAAATTGCTTCTTCTATGAAAGCCTGATCAAAGCCTTCCTGAAAAAATAAAGGAAAACAGAGTCAAAGGGAAAAAACATCATTTGTAGGTAGAACAGTTCACAGGCCTTTCATGAAATATCTGAATTCTAGTGTAAGAGAAGTGGTAATATCATCTAAATGAAACCTCACAGGCAGACTTAACTTTCAACAGCTTTTCAACTTTCTTTCAAAAGAAAGAAAACTAGAAATATTCATTAGCTTGAATTTTATCTTAGCATGCAAGCAGCTTAATAAACAAGAACTCTATCCAGACTCCAGAATATGGGAAAATGGTGACAGAAGCCTACTGAAAGCACCATGAAAAGCAGTAAGGATGACAAAGGCACAGTTTCACACACCACTCATCTTCAACTGGTAAGTCTGGCAAACAGTTTTTTGAACATATTCTATGTTAAGTGAGAGATTCAGACACAAACCTTCGAAGTTTCAATAACATCTTTCAAATGCTGAAGAGCCAGGACCCGCACAGCAGGCTGAGGATGATTCAAACTCAGCAGAAGGGAGGTATCAGAGTCTTCCAGAAACTAAAATACAGATTTCACAGTGACCCCATTGCATGTTAAAAACACTTTAAATAAACAAAAGGAAAATGGGAGACATTCTTACAGCAATTTTTTTGCACCAGAAGAAAACCTGCATAATCCACACCTGGAAAGTTAAACTACAGTTACAAGGATGTTGTATAACTGTTTAAATTTGTCTTCTTCACTATTGCAGACAGTTTTTGGAAGCTAGCTTGAAAAGTACAGTAAGCCACAGACACCATTATGTCCTAGAAAAGCATTACACTTATCTAAGGATTCTGAGAAAGCTCAAGTGACAATGCCAGCCTTGACAGAGAACAGATAGAAACTGTTAAAAAGAGCATCCCTGCTAGTCCAATTGCATGTGCTTATCTCAGGAACCTTAAAAGCTGGAAGAGAGTCATATGCCCTTGTTCCGCATGCTTTGTTTTTCTGTTAATCCACTTGTTACTCAGACACAGAATCTGTGCCTTTGTTAAATTAAATCAGTACAAAAATACAGGAAGCACTTCTTTATGTAGTTTGTCATATTTTCCTAAGTGCTTTCAGTCTTTCAATCATTGCAAACAACAGCCATAATACTAACAATCTCTTATAATAAATTCCTTGGCCAGATCTGTTGCAGTAATGGTTATTCTGTGTTAGGCTGAGTTTCAACTGCTCTTCAAAAATGCACAGGAAGAACTCTATGGTCACCCTATTCTTCCATGTTACCAACTGTAAACATTCATAAAATTAGTTCAAGAAAAAGGACCAAGCCATCTTCTCTCAACAGTGATAAAGTTGTTTGTCAGCTTTCCCAAAAGAGACACCTTTGACACTGACAAC
Source organism: Lanius collurio (assembly GCA_020086605.1). Taxonomy (NCBI): domain Eukaryota; kingdom Metazoa; phylum Chordata; class Aves; order Passeriformes; family Laniidae; genus Lanius; species Lanius collurio. The sequence continues at coordinate 15,972,885 of JACBWW010000002.1, read as the reverse complement.
ATCCTTAAGTAACATGAGACCTTGCTGGGCACCACTGTGTTGTCACTACTGACCACTACGGTGTATGCAGTAGTCATGTTTCTAAGTAAAAAAAATTACTGGTAGCAATTGGAGCTGGTGAAAATGTATAAATTTACACCATGGAAAAAAGCTCACGCTCACAAGTCCGTATGATAAACAAAAACTTAGAAGATCTGACAGCTTTTATTTTACCACAGTTTTGACCAAACTACTCCCCAAAATATTTAATCAAGTTGGGTTTTGTGGTGTTTTTGTTGTTTTTGGTTTTTTTTTTTTTTGTGAGAATGGAAGACATTTTATTTATAAGAGGGAACAGAGAGCAGAACTCTGTCAAAAATCAGCCTTCTGACATATAACCATATAAGAGCTGGGATTACAATCCTACCCACCTTGTACTTGCCACAGCTTAATGAAAGTGAAATAAACTGATGAAAAAGATTTTGGTCAGCCTCATCTGTGCAATCTTCCAGGTGCTTCTCCAACACAGAGTCTAAGGCTTTAGGATATCTGCCAAAAGACAAAGCCATCAATATTTTTTGCAGAGGATTCTAGAAAAACATGTATTTACAAGAGAAATGCAGGAAAACCCAAGAAAATTGAATGCACATGTATTCATCCAAACCAGATATTTTAAGTGGCTTTGCAAAAGTAATCAACCATTTTGTCTTAACACAGATGAATGATATGCAGACCACTTGCATACATAACTAGCAGAGAAGGTGATGCAACAAAGTAAAGAGCTGTACAAAGCCAGTAGGTCTGTGTCCATGTATTACAGTGATAACAAAATATGTAAGGACAGATCAGTAAAACAAAACTCTACAGACTGTGGGTCTGTCATAGAGAAATGGAACTTACTTTCTCTCAAGGAGTCTGATAAGAGGAAGGATCTTTTGATTGAGCGCAGCCATTTTGGTGGGATTAGATTTGATCTCTGTACCATGGGAGATAAATTCTTCAAGGAACTTGCTAAAATTACAAACAAAAGCAAAAGCCACCATGTTCTCATTACTATTATAAGGCACAGTTCTTAACAGGTTGGGATTAATATACATTATTTACTGCACATTTGCTCCTGGCCTGAAGTTTCACTCTGTCCCACAACTACTCCCACAAATGCTAAAAGAATGGCTCTTCTGGGTTACTGAATGTTCAAATTTCAAAATCTACATGTGGACTTAACTTATGAACTCAGAAAAACATACTCATATAATCCTAATGCCATTGTCAGGAATTATTTATTATTAAACCATAAGTAACTGCAGTACTGCATAAGAAAAAAAGAACTGAGTCAACTCACGAAGCCAACAGGCAATCTAAATCCTTTTCCAGTGGTATACTCTCAAGAATAGCTTGAAGATGCTTGATGTAAATGTCATTTTCTGTCTCCTTGGATTCTTCTTGCTTCTCTAACGACAATCATGAAAGATGAACAATAGTTAGAGAACAGCCCCTTCATACTGATTAAAGCAAACAGCTCATACAGGCATCATCCTCTGGTGAACCAAGCACACAACTTGAAGACCACAGTGCTCCTTGATTACTAGCACTAACTCTCTGTGATCCATTAGCACTGCTTTATGCCAATGTCATTAAAATGTCAAAGCCTGGACTGCTGCCAGTAACACTCTGGAATGTTCCAGACCTGCTGCTAAAAGCTGTTCCAGCAACTTCCCTACAGCATTCCTTGGTGTGAATCTGGACCTTTTTAACAAAAGAGCTTCCCCAGTTGTGATTCAGCAGCTACACAGCCACAGTGCAAACAGACTCAGTAGCGCAGACACAGGTTGCAACTGCATGCCAGTCAGCCTCGCTGCCCCAAACTGCTCCCAGGCACATTTAATTCACTGGGTAAACACAGTTGTCCCCTAATTAAACAACATATGGAGTACAAGCAATCCATCCAAGAATTCACAGTATTACAATACATCTCTAGGAGTCAGAAAATGAAAAACACAACAAACCCCAAACAACTGGAAAAACAAAAAGCCAACACACAAAAGCTCAATCAGGTCTTCACATGTATTGGTGCAGTTTCAATGGAAGAAGCAATTACACAGCTGTGACATTTACCACAGATATCTGTCCTTAAGGCTAACTCAAGTTTTAAAAAGAATCTGTGCTAACTTACCTGTATCACTTTTCACAATGGTGTGAACAAGATGAGGCAACAGGTAGTGGAGAAGAGGAGAGACATCGTAACCTGCTGACAGGCCTTGCAAAAGCGTTACCAGTTCTGGAGTTTTGCACAGATAATTAAATGGCCTGCACAATGGAAAAGGGGAAAAAAGAAAAGTATGTATGCTCATCTGGGTTACAAACACTTTCAAAACCATGCAGACTTCACAAGGATTCAATTTTAAGCATCAGGTAACAGCCCTATTGTAAGCAAACACTGAAAAGATTCAAGGGGCTCCACTTCCTTAATGACACAAAGGTTTGTTGGCACATTTAACATCCAAGAAGAAAAGAGAGTACTGCCAGTCATGCTGAACACAGCTGCTGCAATGGAAAAAAACCTATGTTTTTTGCAAAGTTGGTAGTACAAGAAAAAATACTTGTATGAATAGCAGGAAGAGATATCCTCACACTGCAAGGAGCATATCCAGCCCCTGGAGGTAGCAAAAGGGATGGGAAGTAATCGTGCAATAACAGATCCTCTGAGTAGAAGCCATTTCCACTTCTGCTAACACAAAGCTTCATCTTGTCTCCTTTTACACCCACCTGGCTGGATGCTGCATGCATCAAGCATGCCTCTCCTTAGTTCCCCACACCTGTGCTTTTTAACTATGACAGTGTTCAAGTATCTGGAAGGTAATCACTCTATATATCCCTCACAAGATTCTTCCTATTGGAATACCCCTCTCTGCCAGCAAGCAAATTGCCTGCAGCATGTGGGACTACATTCAAATGCATGTTAACAGCACAAGCAAACGGTTCCAGGGCAGGGCAGATGGATGGGAATGCACCTACCACATGTTCCTCCAGGAGAACACCTCACCTGAAGCGAGACTGAAGAAATGGTGGTATAGAAGCACTTATGCTTCAGGCAGCAAACTACACAAACTCAAAGCCCTTCCACTGAAGGGGCAGAACTTTTTTTGCACTTTCCAGAAAACCTCTTACTTGACAGGGTTCAGTTTTGCACATTGACATCACTGACCATACTAAGAGAAGTAGCAGGAGAAGGACCAAGAGATGACCAACTTGCACCACTGAGACTCCTGTGCTATAGTGAGCATACAAATTTTCAAAGTAAGCCAAAGGAACTTCTGAGCCCTTTGAAACATCAACTACTACAACTTCTGACAGGGAAATATCCCATTAATGATGAGGATATAAAAATTTCAAATTATCAAAGTGCAGTTTGGAATTTTAGAAAGTGGGAAAATTTGATTCATGTAGACTTACTTTTTCCCAAGTTTATCTCCTTTCTGAGTTTGCAGAAGTAGGTTCAAGCAAGCCAGCCCATCCCTGATTAATGAGGGCACTTTAAATAACGTCTTGCTTATCTGGACCATCAAGGAATGCACCAAGGAAGTCTCCACTGTTACTTTTACTGTCATCTGGCAGATTATCATGTATGTTGCAGCTCTGTAATCCTGTACAGAGGACTTCAAGCCCTAGAAAAGGAGATAAAGGTGAATTTTTTTACACAGAATAACATGAAAACAACATAAATTAACATAAAAATAATTTTTATTCTGACATCCATGGAATCACACTACGTTCTCTTCCCTGTGTTAACGTTCAAGGTATCTATGAACTCAACTTTCAAGAAGAAAAAGCTGTCATGCAGGGTACTCAGATAAAGAAGACACATTTATTAACTACTGCTCTGTTTGTTAACAAAGCAACAGTCCTGGAGGAGAGAGGATATTAAAGCAGGCTGTCTACCCTGACTCCATTTCCTCGTGATTTAGCATGATAAATCTCATAGCAAAGACATTCTTCAAACTGTGTATCCATTTCTCACAGCTCCCTTCCTCATGCAGAGTAGAAAACAGTTTTTAAAGCGCTCATCTGAGGTGTGAAGAAACATTATTTCCCACGGACCCTCACCTGCCTGAGGTCTCAAATCAGGCTGAGTGGCACAATATGTATCATACAGGATGTCTCTCTCAGACACCTGCAGATGCATGCCTGCAGAACGCTGTACACTTCATCACACAGGAAGGAAACAGAGCTTCACCTACCTTTTGGATGTAAGGGAGCAGCAGAGAGACCATAGTGTCTGTTATCTTCTCTGCAGCTCCAAGAGCTGACACAATGGTGGAAGCATAAAATACAAGGAGGACTCTCAGTTGAGCTGAATTGCCGGGACACTCTGAAAAGACCTGGATCACAGAAAAAAATCAGTTGTTCAGACATCAGGGCAAGTGGAAATGCAATATATGGAAATATGGCTTTCCTCAAATCACCAGAATCTTAGAACTCCAGCTTGTAAGCTCCACCAGCTCCTGCTGGCACAACTTAAGTCATCACCTCTTGCAGCAGCAACCCTCACCAGAGGTTACTGCTCCTCCTCACAGATACAGCAGATGGAAATGGGTGCCAGGGTAGTTAATCAGAATAAGGCAGCCAAAATCTGTCGTGATCTTGGTGTACTGCTCAAGACTCAGAGATGGACAGCCAAGAAAACTGGTTATGTTTAACATCTCTTGCTGCACCTATGAATAAACTCTCTTATTGTGTGTGCTTTGCTTAGTTTGACAGCAGATGCATCCCAGTTCTCTTAAATAACCAAAATTATCATACATTTTACCCTTCTGAAACTATAGAACCAGCCATCTATTTGACATTAGCTGAAAAAAACCAAACAAATCTGCCCACCTTCTAACATTCTCAATTTTAAGTTCTCAGTTATATTTGAAGACATGTATTTAAAACACCCATGACAATCCCCAGGAGAGACAAGGGAATTCAGAGCAGTTACAAACTAATACCACGAGTTTATGAAAGAAATTAAGACAATTAAGTACTCTGAGGCAACACAGTATGTAATACAGTATTGCCAAATTGTTTTGTTAAGGCACATTGGTACTCAGTTATTTCCTCATAAGAAGTACTGACAGACCGTCATCTTCACAAATTATAATAAAAGATATCTTCATATTGTTTACTGACAAATAATTAATTTTTGTCTTTGATATGTAGTTCAAAATACTAAGAAATAGCATACTACTATACAAACATGGGGAAGACCAAGTGACAAAGAGCAATGTTCCAGAACAAATGAACAACCTTCACAGATTTTGCCACCAGCCTGCAGATGAAATCCATGAAATCCAGGTCTTTGTAGCAGTGTGTAATGACAGTACCCCTTGCCAGTGGAACTCCTGGTTTCTTTACACAGTGAAAAAAAGTAAAATTAGAACACTCAGAATAAAGCAAAGGACAGAAAGTAAAAATTACTATAATCTCTAAATTAATCCTACTGATCAGTTAACACCATTTAAATTGAAATAAGATATCCACATACTGCTCTACAAGGTTTTGTGTCTACATTAAGACAGATGGTGAAAAGAATTACATATAACCTACATGCAAATAAACATAAATTTTTAGTAATTGATGTATCTTCCCAGCAGTAGCAAATACTTATACCTTAAAAACATGCTTTAACTTAGCCAAAATGAAGAGTAAAAAGTCAAAGCTTTTTAATATCAACTTCATCTCTAAAGAAAGACAACAGAAACAACATGTGGACATCGAGGCTCCATTCCTGTAATTAGATCTTTCAGTACAGTTCTACAACTAATCACATAAATTGGTGGACCACATTCATAGGCAGAGTAAGAGTCAAGATATTATTAAATAAAATCCCTCGAGCTCCTCCCATTTTGCATCTGTTAAAATACTTTACCCTTATTGGATCCATCCAATGCCACTTATGAGTTGGGCTTTTTATATCTAAAAGTTGAATAACTCTCACAAATAGATTAGTCTCATGATATGGCAGAACACAACCAATCAAACTGTCTTGATTGTAGAGATGAATGTGAAATCTAAGGAAAAGAACATACACATATTGTTAAAAAGTATCTGCAAGTCAAAAAGGAAAAAAGACCTAACCACATTCTTCTCCAAATACCTTGTTTATTTGCTTTTAAGCAAGACCTGACATGGTTTTCATACTGACTCAGAAATATGGTCCACCTACAGTCCAGAAACTCAAGGTGGCCACCAGCCTGTACATGCTACAAGAAAGAAACAGTGCTAGTCCTTCTTTTCCCTCACTATCAACTATTCTAGGTCCCTGTATGACTAAAAACTACCTTAATTTCTTCTGCATAGATTTCAATATTAAACCAGATGTTACAATAATCTAGTATGAATCTCAGTATAACAAATGTTTAAAAAATTATGATTCAAAGGCTGTATCAAGAAAATCACCCACTCTTTCATGGTAAGTATTACACTTTCTGGATTTGGATAGGTTAATTTATATAAATGAATACAACATCACTTCACAGAATACTTGGTTGCTTTTTTCTTCACACCTTCTAACAAAACCTTGAAATAAGAATAGTTAGGGTTTATGGTTCACAGTTAATATTGAAAATCTTCTATTTTACAAAGTCCGCTTCTAAAAGCACAATATATAACTTCCTCTCTATGTCTTCTGTAAGATGCCTAGGACTGGGCAACTTTGGTGAAAGCTAAGCAAGGAAGCAATTGCTTTCATACAGAGTACCATGACAGGTTAAAATTTTCACAGAAATTTACCAAAAGACAAAAATCAAATTGGCAAAGAAGAGCACCTGGCCCCATAAATACTAAGCCCAAATGCATATTATTAACATTTTAACCTGTATTTTCAGAGAGCTAAAGTAAAATTATTTTAAGTTTTTGTCATTGGAGAAAAATAAATCTTGCACTTCTAGCCTTATCTATTGACATGTAGGATATTCAGTGGATTACCTCTGAATCAGCCATTCAAGGCACTTCTGGGCTGGCTTAAGCATAAAGTAAGGGGACAGATGAATGAGGAACAATGAAATATTCTTATTCAGCTGCTGATTTACTGCTTTAGTCTGAACACTGCGTTCAAGGCCTTTGGATGTGGAACTAAACAAACTGGACTGGAACTCTTCAAACGAAGGATCAATCCCCATCAGCTCTTCTAAGCCAGTGCATCCTGTGGGGAAAAAAACAGAAATGGGAGGCATGCTTAAAATACAAGTTTTGTTCCCCAGTCCTACCTACCTACCTCCTCACTGGCATATCCAACTTTTTTGCTACACTAGCATGTGTCTTCCTCACCAAGCAAACCAAAACAAACAGTAAAGACACCTATGACCAAAACTTTTAATACACTTTAAGTATTTCTTAAACGACAAAGAAAAACAACATTAGCAACTGTCAGCAGAGTGGTCTCGCAGCAGTGAAGGCCAGCAGCATCCTGGGTTGTGCTGTCCCTGAGAGCATGGCCAGCAGGCTGAGGAGGAGGGAAATGCTCTTTCCAGTTGTGAGCTGCAGCTGGAGCAGTGTGTGCAATTTTGAGATCATCAGTGGAAGAAAAACATTTCTATATGGATGTGAGTTCAGCAGAGGAATGCTGAGATGGTCTGGGGACTGGAAAACAACATACAAGGAAAAGGAGGAATTGGGTTTTTCAGCCTGGAGAAGAGAGAGTCAAAAGGAAACTTCCTGCTGTCTGTAACTAAGCAGGATATAGTGTGGGTTACCAAGAAGATGGAGCCAGACTCTTCTTACACATGCACAGTGGAAGGATGGGAGGGCAACAGTTGCCAACTGGAACCTAGGAAATCAAAGCCAATGTATAAGTTTTACTTTTTCTAACAGTGGAGTGATCAAACACTGGATGAGAGATCCAATAATGAATCAGGGACCATAAAAACTCCATCCTCAAAGTCAGCCAAGAAGTTCTAGAGGAGGTCTTTAAGAAACTAAAAATATACTCTGTGTTGCATCAAAAATATATCTGCAGTCCTGTTACTTAAAATCAGTACAGAGTATCAATCTACCCATCAATAAAAAAACAGCTTTCTTATTCAAGAGTATCCCATTCCTGGATAAAATTTTATACAAAAATGGAAGGGGATAAAGCATGAAGAATTTGAAGTGTGCCAACACTTCAACCTCAAAGGCTACTGCTACTTCACATTATTTGTGACCATAATGTTACTCAAGAGCAGGGCATCAGCATGGTTTCACGAAACACAGAATTCAGGTCAGAAGGGACCTTAGGAGATTTCCAGTCCCAGGCTCTGCTCAAAGCAGGGATAAAAGGGTCCCCAAAATTGGACCAGGTTGCTCAGGGCATTATCCTGTCAGGGTTTTTTTTTTTTTTTTCCAGGCACAATCTCCCTGGACAATCTTGTTAACTGCTTGACTGTCCTCACACTGAAAAATCTTTTCCTTCTATCCAGTCTGAACTCCTGTTCTTTCAACATATGCCCACTGTCTCCTGTGCTCCAGCCATACATTCCTATGGACAGCCTGGTACATCTTCTGAGAACCTCCTCAGAGGTAGTGACAGGCTCCTGAGACCCATCCAAAGCCTTCTCCAGACTGAATGAGACCAGAGACATTCCTCCAACCAACTTTCTCTTATTGGGCAGATTCTCTAGTCCTTGAGCACCTCGGGGATCCTGGACTCTTCTCCATCACCTTATCCTTACGTGCCCAGAAAAGGGCTCAACTCCACCATGGTTTTCCCAAGGACTAGAGTGATGCTGACTAGCCTTAGCTTTTTGAATTATTCTTTTGGCCTTTTTTGAATACGGGTTTGCCTTTCCTATTTATCTTTCTCCAGATTTTTTTTTTCGGCAGAGACTGTTTTTAAAACCAGTGGCACCTAAGCAGCCAAACTCACCGATGGCAAAAAAAGTGTCCCTGTCAATAGTCGCGGCTTCCTTGCAGGTGAAGAGCAGCGATGCCACCTCGCTGCGGTCCAGGAGGCTGGGATCGTTCTGGGGAAGCGCCAGCCGCTTCAGCTGCTCCGCCAGGGACGTCATGGCTTCGCGCTTCGGGGAAAGGAGCCTCCGGAGAAAACTGGGGAAAGAGAAGCACAGCAGGCCTGCGGATGAGGCAGCCGCACGCAGAGCAGCCGCCTCTCCCGGCCCCTTCCCGGCCTCGCCGCCGCTCGGGGCGCGCACGTGCGGCCGGGCCGGGCCCAGCCGGGGAGGAGGAGGAGGGACAGCGCCCGGGGGTGACGCGTGTCCCGGTCCCGGTCCCGGTCCCGGTCCCCGCCACCGACCTGGCTCCCGCCGCTCCCAGCCGGGGCCCACGTGGGCTGCGCGCGCCGCTCACCCGGAAGCGGCTGCTCCAGAGGCTCGGGAAGTTCCCGCCCCGCCGGGGAGAGCCGGGTCCGGCCTCGGCCCTGGCCGCGCTCCGCCCCGCGGAGCAGGAAGGGAGCTGGAGGGGAGCCGCGGAACGTGGGACAGCAGCGTGTCCAGGGCACCCTGGCCTGCGTCAGAATGGCGGGGCCAGAAGGACTGGGGAAGGGATCTCCAGGTCCTGTGTCCGCTTCTGTGCCCTTAAGTACAAGGAAGACAGTGAGATGGTGGAGTGAATCTAGAGAAGGGCAACAAAGTTGGTGAAGGGGCCGGAGCACAAGTCCTGTGAGGAGCAGCTGAGAGAGCTGGAGGCGGGTAGCCTGGGGAAAAGGAGGCTTCTCTCTCTCTACAACTCTCTGGAAGAAGATTGTAGCCAGGTGGGAGTTGGCCTCTTCCTCGGGGCAGCAAGGGACAGGACAAAAGGAAATGGCCTCAAGTTGTGCCAGTTTAGATAGGATATTAAGAAAAATTGTTTCACTGTAAGGGTGGTCAGGCATTGGAATGAGCTGCCGAGGGAAGTAAAGGAGTCACCATCCCTGAAGGTAGTTTGAAGACGTGCACTTTTAGATAGGTGTCATTTAAGGACATGGTTTAGTGGTGGACTTGGCAGTGCTGGGTTAGTGGTTGGACACAATGATCTTAGAGGTCTTTTCCAGTCCAAATGGTTCTGTGATTCAGCTAAGGATGTGCCACATCCAGGAATGGCCATACCAGCATGTGGCTGGTCTCCATGAGGGAAGCAGCTATTGTGGCCGTTGTGGATTGTTTCATCCATCCCGGCAAGTGCCTCGGAGGGCAGTGTCCCTGTGGAGGCATCATGCAGCTGTGGGACAGGGGCCAGCCTGCCTGCACTGAGGCAGCAACTAGTCCAGGCACCAGCCAGGGTGTGAAGGCAGCAGCGGTGAAGAGATGGACACACCTCAGTGAGGAGTCTGTGGCGAGGCTGCTGCTGGCTTTGTGCTGAGCTCAGCAAGGCAACAGCCCGGGCTGAGACTGGGGATCCACAAAACACCTCTTCAGAGAAGAAATGGGACAGCTGGAGTTGTTCCAGCTTAGTTTTTTTCCATATCTGGAGTGAGTGATGTTAGGGAAAGTGCAGGACTCCCGTGAGCAGAAGGTATTGAAAGATGCAGTAATGTGTGTGGGCTAGATCCCAGCTGCAGGACCACAGAATGATCTAGACTGGAAGAGTCTAAAAGCCATCTGATCCAGCCCCAGAGCTGGGCCAGCTTAGAGCAATTTGCTCACAGTTTTGCATGGTTGTGTTTGGAATATCTCCAAGGGTGGAAATTCTATGGCTTCACTGAGCCTCTCATCTGAGATTTGGTTGCACTCAGATTAAAAAGAAATGTCTAATGTTAAAACCCATGATTTCTCCCATCAGTTTGCATTCAAGGTTGCAGGGTTCCACCCCTGGAAGAGGGTGCACAAACCTAGAAAGGCAACATGGCTTGTGACAAACCAGGAGAAGCCTGACAAAAAAATCAGAAATAGAACATATTCCAACTGATAGCAGCAGATGGACAAAATGATACCAAAGGTAACAATTCCAGCATCAGTTCTGTAAAACTATTTCCATATATTGTTGAGAAGCTTCATAGCTATGACACAAGTAACAGATTTGTTTGTGAGGCTGCTATATTTTTCAATCATTTAACATGCAGTAGAAATACAAAATGCTGATAGAAGTTTGGTATTGCAGATAATTGTTTAAATGCTTAATTTTATCCATTGGGAATGTCTACTGATTTCAACATTTTGTTATTTTTTTATGATTTATTTTGCTTATGTTAGGCTAAACCATTGTAGGAATGGGAGCAGAGGGAAGAAATGCAGCTGGATGTCTGACTCTGTCTGATGATATTTACCAGTGACTTGTTAGAGAGCTTGTGTTAACTCTGGGTCACGTTCCTTCTGACATAGTATGATCAGGATGTGATGACAGCAATTGGTGAGCTGGTAAGAGTTGCTACCACTGCAGTTATAACAGTGTTAAAGTGTTTGGAGGATATAACTGATTTAACAGGGATTAATATTATTTTTTTGATCATTCTAACGCTTGAGATACTGATCATCTAGCAAAGAAGCTGGCTGGGGGTGGTGCAAACCAAAAGGCCAGTCTTATTGCACTTTTTCACATTCCCCATGACTTCTGTGCATCCTTTTCTTCCATGAAACTTTCATGTGACCTTACTGCTAGCATAATTTAAAACCTGCAGAAATATATATGTTTCTATGCCTAAAAATACCAAACATTAAAACATCTAGAAAATATGCAAGGGGAAGAAAATTGGTTCTAAAACAAGAAAACCAGTCTTGTTTGTTTGCTTGCTTTTTTTCAGCCATGTGGTTCATTATTTAAATACTCTAGCCAGAAAGATAAACTAGAAGTTGTAAATGCTGAAATGTATACAGGTTTTCCAGTATTCCGATTCCACTCTATTCTTTCCTCTGGAGAGCTGCAAAACAAAGGTGTTACACCTTTGTGCTTTCTGTTCCATCCTTGTTTGGTTACAAAGTAAAGCTGGGATTCCCTTTAGAAGTTAAGTGGAAGAACAGAGACACCTTTTGCAGAGGGAAAAATATTTGTTCTTGATTTGATTATAAAAAGTGTTTTGTGGAAAAGTATAAGGTCAGAAAGTCTATTAGGAAATATGCTTAGTTGGCATTGTAATTATCCAGTGTTGAAGTTGAGCCTCATAGAGATTTGCTCCATGTTGGACTCCAAAGAGGTGCTTTTTGGAACTAAAGTCCAAACCTGTTTCAAGGAGTTCCTTTATTTTCTGATCACATAGATGATCTGTGCAGGTGAAATTCTCGTAGCCACACTACAGCTGAGATCACCTCTGCTGATGGCTTCTGTTAAACTGCTCTTGAATGAATATATTGTCTGTTAAAATTCTTAGAGTCTTAGAATATAAATTGTCAAATGCTAATTTTTAATTGGGAAAAAGGTGATCTGTTTCAAGCTTTTTCACTAAGTTATTAACTTGTAAGCATTGGTGTGTTTGAAATGATTTGATTGAGAAAGGCAAACAGTATTAATGTTCTTTATATTTGGGTGAGTTTGTGGTACTGCTGGAGCAAATATAATGGACATCTTTATATAGCTAGAGGTCTAGCCTTTTCTTCCAACTCACCTCACCAGCTGTGCATTGAGCAGAGCTTCATCTGCCTCAGTAAGTGATGAAATGCAGCAGGAAAAATTCATAGAATGAAGTGGTGCTGAGGAACCCTTATCACACTGTGTGCATTTCAGAGGTTTTATGCAGACCACATCTTGTTCTGTCTGATCAAACTTCTCACCCGGAGTTGTGTGCCTGGAATGCATCTTTCTCGTTTGGTTTCATTTGTAAGCAAGAGAAATGAGGAGGAATAGGGAATCCCTTCTGACATAAGGAAAAAAAAAAGGGAATGCTCAGTAGCATTTGATTGTAATATATCAGAATGAATATGAAGGAATTGAGTACTGCCTATGCAATTTACTGTTTACATACCAAGTTACAGTATTTGTATTAAATCCTATTAAGCCTTCTCAAAGTGTTATTAATTTATTAGCTCATCTGATGCTTCTTTTTTCCTTCTTGCACTGCCTTCTGTAATCTAGTGAACCATCAGGATAAACAGTTCTAAAGGTGACAGAAGAAAGCCACCTTTCCTGTGCTTCCCTATCACTTGCTAATAATCTTAGTGTGTTCTCTGACATTTCCCCATAGCATTTCTAATTGGGAATGTGACAGTGCCTGGCATCTAAAATATAATCTGATTACAGCATCATGAAGTAATGCAGAACTCAGCACTTCTGTGCAAGAAATCATTATGATTATGCAGAAGCTTTAAAATTCTCTAAAATATGCATCACCTCTTTGGGCATCATGCAGGAACTCACACATCTTCTGACTTTTACTTAATACCTTTCTTGTACATTTTGCTTACGTATATATATTCTACCTACTTTTACTTACACATAACTTTCTACTTATACATCTTACTTACTTATTTTATACTACTTATTAGTGTTACTCTACTTATACACTTCATTTTCACCTAACACCCTGCATATACATTGTACTTATACTTTTCACTTAGTTAACACAGTACTCATAGCTAACATGGTACTTATACATTTTACTAACTTATCTATAATACAACAGGTATACATTTTGCAACTGCTGGGCATGAGATTACACATTACTTGATTAGTCCCTCTACTGTGTCCAAGAACTCTGCACACACTTTTCAGGAAATAGGATTGGTTTTAGTGCCCTGTGGCACAGTCCTTTTTACCTTTTCCTTACTGTCTTAGTACTTAGTTTTTCAGCTTCTCCTTTCCCAATTATTTTTAAATTTAGCACAGTTTACTTTTCAGTCCTTGATGCTCCAGATCCAGGCAAGCAGAGTCAAGATGATGGCAGCAACAAAACCCACCCAGTAATAAGTAACCAAGTTAGTCCAGGAAATCCAAACAACCAGACAGCAAAGTAAGGGAAACAGCCACAGGCTTACTTCACCCCTCTCCTCCTTTTTTTGTTTTTTTTCTTCTCACTCCCAACTGAACCTTCTGGCTGGTCTTAAAAACCCTCCAGGAGCTGATATGCTGCAGCTGAAGGTGGACAGCCAGGTGAAGCTGGTGAGGGTAATTCCAGCCTGGTCTCACTCTGAGGGCTCCAATTGGCATAACTAAAGATGGCTTGGCTGGGGCACACTATCATGATTTGAAACACCTTACAACAAAGTAATAGTAAGACCTTTCTAGGCTATGCAGAGGAGATTGTCACTTTCCTTGAGTGTATGATGTTCTTTAATGTTTTAAGCAAAAGTAGGTGTTAACAGATCAATGTGTTTAATGTGGGTATGTGGCTGCTAACTGAACTGTAAACCAGTCTGTGTTTCAGAGCAGTAGCCTAAACATCTTGTTCACCCGAAGTAATCTCATTGTCAAGGAGTACATTGTGTTTTGCTGTTGGCTTTAGGAGGCATGCTGAAATTTAGTAGTTTGGCAGGCTGTGCAGTTTAGTCTGCTACTCTGAGCTAATCCATGTAGTTTGTTCTTAATTCATGTACATATCTGCTCCCTATTAAAAGATTATAATTTATAACAATACACCTGTAGTCTCTGAATTTATTGAGTTACTGTAGTAATCAGGAAGAACAGTGCTTTATTGTGTCTTTAGGCTGCATTAATCAAATTTTCTCTATTTTCAGTTCTTTCTCTACCCTGTGACAATGCAGCTGTCACCGTTCACCAGTGGGCATTGTGAAATGGTGAGGCAGCACCTCATCATTTCCTGCAAAGTACACATTGATAAGGCCTTGAGGCTCTTATTCCCTTGGCTAAGCTTTTGCTAGAAGCAGAGAGATGGGAGTCATTTTGTCATATAGTAATGCACATATCTAAAATGAGGGAGGTAAGATTTGTTTTCCTTGTCTGCTCTTTCTCCCATAAGGGCTTGATATTTTTATGCTTGCATCAGTGAAACTCAGGAGTAATTTTGATAAGGTCAGTGAAGCTGCATGAGTGCACAGCTGATGTAACTGGAGGCAGGCACAATCAAGCCTAATTCATAGAATCACAGAATGGTTTGAGTTGGAAGGGATCTTATAGATCATTTAGTTCCAACCTCCCCACCATGGGCAGGGACACCTTTCACTAGGCCAGGTTACTCAGAGCCTGTAAGGTTGAGGCGTCCATCACTTCTCTGGGGAACCTGTTCCAGTGCCTCACCACCCTCACATTAAAGAATTTCTTCCCAACATCCAATATAAACCTATCTTCTTTCAGTTTGAAGCCATTCCCCATGTTCTATCACTACAGTTCTTGACAAAGAGTCCCTCTCTGGGTTCCCTGTATCCTCCTTCAGATACTGGAAGGTTGCTGTTAGGTCTTCACACAACCTTCTCCAGGCTGAACAGCTTGTGTTCATAGGAGAGATGCTCCCATCCTGTTATCAACTTCATGGCCTCCTCTGGACTTGCTCCAACATTTCCATGTCCTTCTTATGTTGGGAACACCAGAGCTGGATGCTGCAGTCCAGGTGGGGGTCTCACAAGTGCAGAGTAGAAGGGCAGAATCCCCTTCCTTGCCCTGCTGGCCGTGCTGCTTTGGATGCAGCCCAGGACATGGTTGGCTATCGGGGCTGTGAGCACACATTGCTGGGTTGTGTTGAGTTTTTTGTACACTGTCACCACTCAGTGGGGGTTGAAGTTACAGAGAATCACACTTCTCACTGCTGGATTAGGTCTGAAGGGAGAATAATTCTTGAATCGAACTGAGGAGCTGGAAGAAGCTTCCCTTCTAGGAGTGCATCCATTACATCCTTGACTGACTGACTACTGTGGTAGGCAGTGTCATGTTTTCCTGGATGTCCTTGAAAATATTTTGTAGCTTCCCCAGCCATAAATTCTCATGTTTAGATGCATTCCAGATCTAATAATGAATAGAAACCCTCTAGATGCAGTGTGGAAAGCTGTTTTGGGGATTTCACTGTGTTAAAGGCTTTCTGATATGGTAATAGAGACTAAAGACTTTTGAATCAAATTTGCTGTAAAGGAAGCTTTTGAATATATACTCTACATTAAGAGAAATAAACCCAAAGTAAGCAAACTAGCTTCAGCTAGACATGTGCAGAGAGAGTATTGTCTTGAAAAAGGTAGGCAATAGTAATCTTTGTAAATCCGTTTGTATCCATTTGAGGTAGGTCTGGTTTGTCCTAGGAGCATCAGGGAGAGTAAGGAAGACAAATGGAGATGGTAAACAATGGGAAAAAAACTCTATCCTTTCAGTGCTGAGCTGCTTGATGGATTGTGACTTTTTTGTTTGTGTAAAAAGTCAGCTAGAATGTTGGATTGTAGAGACTGCATAACAGTTGCAATGAAAAGTAGGAAATTGTCTCTCATGATTGCTGTGAATGTAGAGTCCTTTGTCATGCTTTGATATTTGTTAGGCCAGGGAATACAATATTGCATCTATAAATTAACGGTTTATTGTTATGAAAAGGTAGCTGAGCCAGACAATCTACTGAGAGAGTAGGTGTCATAGATCTACTGTGGGGTAGTTGTGAGTCACATTGTTTAATGCCTTGGAGTGTAGCTATGTGGCCGTTGGGGACTTGGATGTAATAAACAATAAGGAAAGGGTTGTGTACTAGACATGTCTCATTGCTCATAGCAGGGCTGTAAACAGTGAAAGAGACAGTAAACTGAAAGATGGGAAGGAGGAAGAAGTGATCAATAGTGAACATGCTTAACACACTTTTCTTACTGCATGTACAGTCTTGCTATCACCTCCTTTAATTACCTGTTAAGCAATCGGCAGGTGTTGGAACTGCAGCAGATCTCACTCACCTGTTCCTGACCTGCAGCTGTTCAAACCTCTATTTGCTTGTCAGCTGGCCACTTTCGGTGTCTTTTTAAGAAAAAATGTTAAGCTGAATCCCAGCTCTTTCTCTGAAGAAGAAATAGTGTCATTTGTATCTGGATGCACTAAATACAAATTTCAGCCGTTTTCCCAGGCTGGCCACTGAAGCCTGTGCTGCTTACATTTCTTCATTTGTCCCAGTCACTGCCAGTCTATAGGCCTTTTCTATAGCTGGTGAATACATGATTTGAACTACAATAAGCTCACAACTCTGTATGATAATCCCTGAAAACAGGTATGATCCACATTCCATAGCAGAGAAGAATATTTATCTGCCAGTTTTGCTGTTCAGTTATATTCAGTTACATATTTTGTTTATATGCTTTCTGAAGTTTAATTATTTTGCATATTTTTTTTTGTGTAGGAATGAGTTATATGTTCATGTAATGCCTAGCACAGTGGCACTGTAAACACTGCAAAAAAATGGACATTTTTTAATGTGTATATGTAGATATATGTGCATACATATGTGAGAGATATTAATACTGTTATATTTTAAAAGTATTAAACAGTCAGAAAGTGCATTTTCATGATAGTGAGTCACACAAAGTATCTGCAGTCACAAAAATCCTCCAATCTGCTCTGCATTTCAGTGCTATTTAAAAAAAAATGTTTGGCTCTTGTATTTGTTTCCATTGTGAACTGGAAACTGTTCATGCTCTCGTATTGTGGGGATTTTTGGGGAAAAAAAACCCCCTGTTATTAGATGAAATAGTGTGTTAGATGAGGGTGTGCATCTGGGTTTTACTAATAAGCCTACATCTCCAGATTTGCTGATTACTAGAAGCATCATGTTTTCAGACTTAAAATAGTGGCCCTGCTGTCTCTGTGCCTTGCAGCCTTGCATAAAGTAGTCTTGACAAGTGGAAATGTTCTAGATAACTGCTAACAACTCTTACTGACAGGTGTATGTCAGTAGTTTCTTCACTGTGTTACTCTCTGACACTCTGCCTGCACTGTCCATATTGGGGACTTAAGGGAGTTCTCTGCGGAGAAACTACTTGAGAGAGACTTAGGGACCCCATGGCATCCAAGGCAATTCTTTGGACACACAGAGACAAGGGTACTATTTCTATGCAAGGCTTGACAGGCAACTAGTATAGAGCTAGGAAGGCAGCCTGGACTTGAATATGTAGGGAAGGGGAGAGTGGAGCACTAAGAACCAGCTGCTTCTGGCATCAGTATGCTGATGCATTTCTTTTAAATAAACCTGGTGGCAAAACACTTCTTGCTGTGATGCTCTCAGGTACTATGGGAGAGGTTACACTTCAGAACCTTTCTCACTGTACTTATGGTGTGATCCCTTTGGTTTGTATTACCTGCTGATTCTTAACAGTATGGTGATGTATGTGCCTCATTTTAATTTGCAGAGGGACAGCAAAACACTTTGAACAATTTAGAACTAATTCAATCCAAAAAATGTGTCTAGACTGTGTCACTGTAACACATTTAATGACTCTTGTGTGTGAACTGCAACAGACATCTGAGACACAAAACAGGATGTTATTTCTTGAGCAGAAGCTCTAGGGGTTATGCAACTGCTGGGTTGCACTGGAAGCCTTTAGTGCTTTTCTTAACACTCTGTATGAATTGTCTTCCAATTTAGAACCTATTTATAATTACTTAATTTATAATTTATTTATAAATAGTTGTAGTGCAGTTATCATTAAAAAATCCCATCAAGATCACAATTTAATTCATAGTGGACTATGCCAAAGTTTTCCAAGCTGTTTTGTATGTGTCAGAATGCAGACTTTATAGTCACAAACCTTTTTTCCTAGAAATTGTACTTTGTTCTGTGTTCTGCATAAGCAGTGCTCAGCAGCATTATGATTTCTCTTCTTTATTTGGTGAATGTCTGTTGCACTCAGTTGAAGCACATTCCCAAATACATAATTTATGGTTTTCTGCTCTGGTCATCACATTATTTGTACTTGTCTTCAAGTATTCAAAATTTATCTGGTATTTGATTTTCACACACTTCCTTGTACTTCACAGTAATAGTATTATTCCTGGTCTATAGGAAGAAAACGGAGGCACATGCTCCAAATTGTATATACTTCCATTTCCCCATACAGTGGAGAGTTTTAGGATAATGAATGCTGTTAGTATGGAATTTATCTTTTCCCTTAAGTGCTTTACAGACTACAATTACGTACTGCACTTTTCCCCACTGAGTAAGCCTGATGATTTGAACATTCAGGCCCAGCAGAATCCTATATATTCTTGGTATTTCCATCGTGCATTGCTTTAAACATTCTCTCCTGCAATTGGAAGTGCAGTGACTCTCCCGATTCCCACCACTGGTACATTCACAGTAAAAAATCAGGCCCTACCAATTTGGGGTCTGAACAGCCTGATCTTCCATCGATCACCTCTGTGCTGAGGTTACAGCACAGAGTGGTACAAGAGGGTTTACTGATCTGTGGGGAGCAAATGAAAAAGTGTCATGGTGTTCTAGAAGCACATTCATTACAAAATTAATTCCTCTAAAGAAATCTGAAGTATATTTGAGTCCATTAATTTGAACCGCACAATGAGCTTTCTGCAGAATGTTGTTATCAGGGAAGAGGTGTTCAGATTGTATCTAATGAAAACTTAATGTGGGAGTTAGTAGAAATATATGTGGAGCCTTACAGGCTGTAGGGGTAATTTCACCTTTGTTGCTGACTCCACCTCCAGGAACTGTTTATATGAACTGGAAAATTACCTAGTACAGCTTCTGGCTTAGAAAAAAAACAAAACCACACATGTTGAATTTGGTTCAGGTGTGAAATTCTGGAAGATTACAGGTGTTTCAAATTTATCTGTGGGACACAACAGAAATCTAGACTGCCCTTTCGCACAGATCCACTGCATTTATCCTATAGACTAAATAGTTTCAAAGTGAAGAAACATTTAAATGTTCTCCTGTCCTCCTTTGCTTATGCTTAACTGAACTTAGGCAGGGAGAGAGGTGAGCTAGTTAAGAAACAAAGGACTTGTCCACATTCAGAGGCATTGAGAACAGATAAGAGCCTTCACCCTGAGTAGATTATTGCTGGTAGATCTCAAGAGTGACCAGTCTAATACTGGAAAGTGTGAAAAACTGATACTCATTTCTCCTGACATAAGAATATGTCTGAATTTGGTGAGAGGGATCATAGCTGGGAGGAAACAATTGTCTTTAGAACTGGAATTGGAAAATTTAGGCCTTGCTGTTTTCACATCAGGCACGGCAGGAACATTGCTCATTTTCTCAGTGCCAGTTCTTTATGCATTTGAGTGTCAGAGTAAAGCTTTGTTGGATAGAATGGAAAGACAGCAGCTCTGGAAAAGGGAAATTTGTGCTATACATAAAGAACATGTTATCCCCGTTTGGCAGTAATTCAACTTGTGCCTAACGCTGCTGTGTACAGGGATGAATTTACTGCTTCTAATAATCTTTGTATCACTCCTGTGGAATGAATAATAAGTAGGTAGTATTCATTTTTATAAACTGGCAATTTGTTCAGTCACATTGCCTTCTTGAGTGTGTAACTTGAATATCATTGATGTTAGTGATATTACACTTGTGTATCTGGAAAGAGAAATGAGGACATTGAGATTGCAACTTGTCAAAGGTCAGTCAATCTGTACAAATGCTGAGTTTAGAACACAGCAGTGTCTGATATCCTGTGCCCATAATCTCTACCTCATACCTCAGTGATTTAAAACCTGTGCCCCTCAGATAACTGTTGTCTGGAAACTCTGACTTAGTTGACGGTGTTTGTTTCTAGATAAATAGAGGCATATTGTCTTTGCATTCCTTGTCTCTCACACACACTCCTCTCTCATTGTGACTGAAACTATTGCTGAACTATGTGGTGCCATTTTAGATGATGGTCTCAGGTAAACCATTAAGGGTCACAGGCCGGCCTGCAAAGGGATTTTTTTTAACTGATTGTATTCATGAAGTACAAATTGTATCATCAGTTGCAGCTTTCACATTGCCCTAGTCACACAGTTTCTTCCTTGCTTAGTATCTCTGTGTTGTAAGGCTAAGCCAACATAAAATAGGAACACAGACAGGGTTCTGGGAACACACGATGTGAGAAGGTTTCTTCAAAAGGTTTGTAATAGGCCATGCTATACCCCTAGTCCTGCCCCTTGCATTCTCGTCACTGAACCATTTTTAAAATCCTGGATCTGTCTCACCATTTTTTCCGCTCTTACGCCAGCCCTATTTGTAGTTTCCCCACCTGTTACTGTGTGTATTGCGTTGTAGCTGACTGCATGTTGCACCACTACTTCAGTGTGCCAACAGACTGACTGCAGTGTGGTATATAAACTACAATATACTTTTCCCAGTTTTTCCTTTGCCCACTTCTAATCTGTGCGAAGCATCTATCAAAGCTGATATTATTTAGTCCATGATCTGTCTTTGTGAGTTGCACCTACCCTGACAAGAACCGTTAAACCAAAAAGGCATCTTTCAAGAGGCTAGCTCAAGGGATAAGGGACTTCAGATATCACGGTTCCTTATGAATACAAATGCATCAGTATGTGAAGTTTGAGGGCTTTTCTCATTCATAAAAGGTATGGTCTTGTGCAGTGCTGCCTGGCAGTGCCATCGCTAGAGGGTTTGCCTAGCTATGTTACATCTTTCAGCACTCACGTTGCAGTTTGTAATTGTTATTACGTATCACAGTACTGCCTAGTGACTTTGTGACAGAGACCAGATGTTGATTGATTCCTACTGCTACCTGCCCTGAACCCTTGCTGAGAACCAGCGAGAATCTGCTGTGCAGGATGCAGAGCTCCAAGCAGGGCCCTACATACAGTAGGAACACAGCCTCTGGGGTATAAGGGACCCTACATGCCTGAGCAAGCCTGACATCCTAGAATAATGCTAGGTGTATTTGGGTGCAGGGCACACACAGTCCAGAGCGGCGAACATGAAGGTGAAGGGTGTATGGTAGGTAAAGCACACTGTAGTCATATTGTTGTTTAGATTCCTCAGGGCTTTTAGACAGACAAAGGCTCTGCTCCTGAGAATTCTTTTCTAGGTGGACATTAAGGACCAAAGGAAGAGTTGCTGACACTGTTTCAGAGATAGCAGAGTGCAGCATGATAAGCTTGTTTCTCTCAATGAGAGTAGTCTGATGAGCTAACACTCGGATTTTTGGGAAAATTTTATCTGAATTGACTAGCTCAAGGTCACATAAGGGCATCTTAAGCTGGCGTGATCACACCACGTCTCAGCCCCGTGATTTTCCTTCCGCACAAAGGGTTGGCAAAAGCCACTGATGTCAGTGTAGTCAGCATTTTCTCCATACCCCTGAAGTCCAAGCTATGCTTTGGTAGTATTTGTTGGTCCCATAAATGTTTCTTGCTACACTTCATCCATGGCTAAATTCCAGGGACAGAGTAAGTCGTCTCTATATATAGCTGATGAAATGTTTTGGGATCTTCTGACAATGACAGTTGTTACTATGAAACCAGCAAGTGAATTTTTTCTGTTCTTTCTTAATTTTTATTTCCAGACCTATCACTTGAAATAATATACTTTTAAAAAAGTCATTAGCTACTGCATAGATAATATCCCCATGTATAAGTAGCATGGAGATTTTTCAGAGTCAAAGTTTGTGCCTCTTGGTGCTAAATGTAGGAGGGCTAAATATGCTCAGTGGCCCCAGTGCTTTTCCTTAGCTCAGACAAAATCATGGTTTTGGTTCCCAGATATATGGCCCTGTTCTCTGCTCTTTTTCTATTTTCCTTATGTATGTATTAATTTCAGAAATATGAAGTGAGTTTAAAGTTTATTCATGCTACCTTTACATAATGAATATAATTCCTTGGTTTTCTTCTTTTAGTGAACTTACAATATAGTGTATTTATTACACCGAAGAAGACAGGTTATATTTATTGTATTGCAAAAAAACCAAACCCCAAAATACCTCTAATAAATTATAAATACATTTTATAACACACCTTACCTTTCTGCTTAGTTTTGTTAGGGAAATTTATGCATAATTTTTAACAGAATCCAACATTTTGGCCCAATCTAAATTGTAATTTTCTTAAATAATTCAGATTCTTGTTGGTTAAGCTTTAAACTAGTGGGTATTTGCTACAAGCAAAAGTGTATTTTATGTACAGTGACATTTATGGTATGCTTTGAAAAGAAAAGGGCTTTTTGATCCCTCTTTAAAGATTCTATTAACAGTTTACATGAAAGAATAGTCACTTTGAGTTTATCTTCTTTTATCTTTCATTGACTTCTTTCTTGAGAAAGCATCCTGCTATTCTTTTTCACAAAGAAACAGGCTGTGACTATGACAAGATGATTACTTAATGACTGATTGAGTTCTCATAAGGTTCTTTATCTTCCTGGGACAGTTTTGGAAGTACGAACTATTGTGTTTCTACACAGAAGGGTTACAGCTGAAAACTAATGGTGACCATTTCCATGTCAGTTGATTGTTTCACAGGCAATTATTTAAGTAGAAAAATAATTTGTTATTCCAGATCTCATTAAGTTCAAATAGAAGAATGATCTGGTGAAACATTGTTTGCAGTGTTCAGCATTTTTAAAGTTTTAATAAAAGTTGTCAGTTTATTCTACAATTTTGTGAGAGGGAAGCATAAGAAACATGTTGAAGAACTGAAAGTCTGAGGAACAGTAAAAATGCAAAGGAGAAAATTCTTGAAAGAGTGATATGATGGCTTTTATCAAGTTAAATACAAACTCTATGAAAAACTTTCAATTTCATTAAGAAGAATGAAGAATGAAGAAGATTGATGTCCTTTAGCTAGAAAAGCCCTTTGATTCTCAAGGAACTTCGTGCAAAGCATACCAGAAGGCTTTCACTTGGGTGGTATTCACTTGTGGTAGTATTCACAGACCACCTTCTGCTAGGAAAGATCTGGCCTTTTTGGTGTTCTTCATGCATGGGAAGTGATGCCTGGTTGCCACAGTGTTCTCCTGGGTTCAAGGCATCGTTCTCTTGGATAGACCCTTACTAGTGTATATGTTAGCATGAACTACAACTGCACACCTTTTGCCAAATAAAAGACAAAAGTAATTGATAATTCAGCTCTGCCATCTCCGTTTCTGATCTCCCCCTGCCACCTTACTTCTTCTAATCTGTTTGGCAGTCATGAGTATTCTTTTGTTTTGCCACATTGTAAACAACCTATGTCATTTCTACCTGAAATATACTTGCTGACTCTCAGGTATCTTGCCATGTCAGCTTAAAATTCCCTATCCATATAGTTGCTTGTGTTTCTTTTTCTCTATTTGAGGATTTTGTCCTTTCTTTTCTGCTCAGCTTGCTAATTTCTGTTTTGATTTCATTTTCTTTCTCCTTAGGCTCACATAGTTCATGGCTATTTGACTCTGACAGCTTTTTTTGGGATAATCCTAACCTGCCTCTGATGTGGGAAGAAGCTTGATGAAGGAAACTTATTCATACTGCTTTGCTGGGCACAGCTTTCCTATTCTCTTGTTGAGCTGAAAGAGGCAGCTCTCTTTCCACTTCAAGTTTGGCTCTCTTTCCACTATGGACCTCCATTCATATGCTTCTCATTACCATCCACACAGTTAGTTTATAAAATTAAATTAAAGTAGTAAACAAAATACCAGATACTCCTCCTAAAGCTCCATCTATAAATATCTCTGCTGCCTACTCATGCTGTCTGATTAACAGGCAGTAAGCAGTTAGTTAGAGAACCTAAAGCAGGTCAGATTCCATCAAGATAGGCAAATTTTATTTTTAAATGGGGCTATTCCATTTAGCTTCCTGTTTCATGGGTAAAAACCCCAATGTTCTCCAAATGCACTCTGACAATGTTGAAGCCTCCTATTTTGACATTTTCATAATTAAAAAGATTTTTCATTTTGAAATAGTTTTTGCTCCAAAGTGAACTAATATAGCCTAACCTGGCTAATATAGCCAAAGTGGATCTTGAAATACTTGATTTTTTTAATCTTTCAGACTAGCTGAGAGATACTATGGTTCTGGGTGTTGGTTTCTTGGAACAATGAAGACATTTTTGGTTTTTTTGCTTTGTTATCAAGTACTGTTTACCTATGTACCAAGTAAACATGGGAAAATAAACAGTACCTTTGCTGCAACATCTAGCTATGTTTTGAGAATATTCAGTTATTTTAAGAAAAAACTAAATAGCCTTCTTTCAGAAGTCTAGAAAATTTAGGTAGCATGTCCTTTGACTTCTAGAAATCTAGGCCTGGGTCTGATTCCAGTCCTAATCCACAGTGTAATTGAATATTTTTTGTCAAATAAATTCTTTGCCAAAGCACCTCAGTTTTTATTTCATGACACAGGCACCCTGGCCTGTGTTAGAGGGGGAGGACCAACAAATAAAATGTGGGTTGTAGCTAATACCTCCCTGTATGAAGCCATCAGTACCTGTAGGGTTCACCTGTACTGCACAGTGGGGACTGGTGCCAGAACCATTTTCATCCACGAAGTTCCCCAGACAAGGCAGTGCCAAGGAAAGGCACAAAGCTGGTTGCAGTGGCTCACCTCTAATGAGGTAGTGCATGGAAGGTCACAGGTTTCATCAGTGTGGTAGAGCTCTTTGCATGGGGTACAGCTGTGGGTCACAGCATTACAATTTATGTGTGTACTTCTGGGACTCCTCTGACATCTTCCTGCTTTTCCTTAAGAAACTTTGCCTGTGCTCTATATAGCGAAAAAGAAGAAAAGCTTTTACTGACTTTGAAGGCTTGAATTATCATTTAAGTGATTGCAGTTGAATTGTATTGCAAACCAAAGGTGACTACCAGGCTATAAAAATTAACCACACAAATGACACCAGCATACATATAATGTGTACATACATGAATTTTGTTGTTTTGTAATTGCTATCTGATATTGTCTCAGAGGATCCTAAGAGAATGCTCACGTATTTTTGAGCAAAAAAGTCTAAGCACATCATTTGCTTTGTTTTGTAGATGGAAGAGTAGCACTCTTGAAAATATTTGCACTGAGCAGGTGAAAAGCATGTAGTTATGTCTGGCTGCTTAGATTTGGAATTCCATTTTTAGATTGTTTATCTCACAACATGTACATCAGTCTTCAGAAGCTCATCTTGCTTTTATTGCATGAATTGTTGCAATTCTCTTCTGAATTCCAATTTGCAACCTTAGTGCTGCATTTACAAAGTTTTTTTGAACTGAGGAGTAGGTATTTTCTGTGCATGTTCTATATTGCTTGGAGTTATGGGATAGAAGGTGACTTGGAAGAAAGCAGAGCTTTAGTTATCTATATGAAATGGAGGGCATATGCTGTCTAGGTGTAAATTATTCTGGTGATTCATTCCCAGTGGTTTAGAGACCTACTGAGCCTTTTGAACATAGTTTTCCCTTACATCTGGTTTTGTAACTTAGGGCTTCCAAAAGCGCAGCTTTGGTGAGCATTTTCTTTTTCGAAGTGAGGTTCGAATTGTATCCAGTGCAAACACTGCTAGAGAAGATGACCTTGGCTGATGATAGGTGCAGGCATTAATGACAAGCTGCATGAAGAACGTAGTAAACTTGCCAATTCCCAGAAGAAATATCGTTGCCAAAGCAACTAAAATGATACGGCACGGGAGATACCGGACATGCTTGCCAGGATGCTTGATCTCAGCGCTATCTATCCTTTCAGATTTTGCCCTGTGGAAAGCACCGGCAAATGGTTCCTGTCACACGTGTAAAGTTTCTGGGTTCCACAGAGCTTTGTATGTGCTTCTTGGTGCCTGCTTTTGGATTTACTGAGCGTGTTTCCTGGACAAAAAGATATATATTGCCTTTTAATTGTGCTTCCATGCTGTCTGGTTAACCCCCCTATTTTCACTGGCAAACGTTTCATCTCTCGGGTGTCCTTGTCTGCGCTGGCTCGTGTAATCCTTAATCTGAAAGCGCCAAGTGACTCAAGACGGGACACGGGTTTCAGACTAACGTTAAGCAGTGTCGAACTGCTCTGGCAGATCGCAGGCGGGTTTCGGGGAGTGGGAATGCATGTCAGTGAGAGAGAAAAAGCCCAAACCAAAGGACGGCTATGTATCAGACTGGGAGAGCAGACAGGCAGGCATCCCGGTCAGTCGTTTTGGGCCGGAGCGCTGCGGGGAGCCGCCGCCGCCCCTCGCTGCCCTCGGCAGCCGTGCCCGCCCGGGTGCCCGCGGCGGGGCCGCCGCCCGAGCCACGTGACGGCCCGGCGGGGATAATAACCCGCGGCAAGGAGCCGCGCCGGGCTCCTCCGCAGGGTCAGCCACTGGCACCGGCAGCAGCAGCGGAGAGGGACAGAGGCACAGGGCACACAGGGAAGGAAGGTCACCACAGGGCAGCGCCTACCTGGCAGTTTCAGCCTCTGCACTCGAAGAGATTCGTCAATATTCCTTCCCTGTCACCTTGGAAAAAGAAGAAAAAAAAAAAAAAAGAAAGAAAAAAGACACTGCTACCTACAACCTCTCTGCAAGTAAACTAAACTTAAATCGTGGTAGAAGCGCAGCAGCTGAAGCTGATCCCCGGGTAGCATGAATAGCATGAATCAGATAGAAACAAACATGCAGTACACCTACAACTATGAAGAAGATGAGTACATGACCCAAGAAGAAGAATGGGACAGGGACCTGCTCCTGGACCCAGCATGGGAGAAACAGCAAAGGAAGGTCTGCAAATAATGTGTATCTGTCTGTGTGCTTCTGTGTGGAATGATGCCCTATCTCATTGCCAGGCCATGTCCAGAATTGTCAGGGCTGTACAGCAAAGGGTTCTAATAAAATATAGTTTACATTGTATAAACCATGTATATAATGTATAGTAGCTTTGCCATATTTTGGGGATAAAGCATTCACTTTTTTGATTCTTAAGTGAAATTTATGTCAGATGAAAATTATGTATGAGTCAGGAGTTTGTTTTTATACTGCACTGCAAATATTCTGTCAGTACTTCTAGATTTATGTATAAGTATTTCAGTAACTTTTAACTTCAGTTCCTGGGTCTTCCTTTCAGAAAGCAGACTCTGAATTTATGTATGCACCTTATTGATTTTCGAAAAGAGTAAATTGCAATTATAAACAGACATGAATGAGATGGTTCAAAATTAGTATGCAGAAAAGTTTGCAATATTTCTGAGAGCAGGCTGAAAAATCACTTTTGAAATTGTAATCTTGCAAGTCAGCTCTTTTTAGAATTTATTATTTATCTCCATTCTGACTGAATGACCTGACAAGTAAAATATTGCCTAGAAATATTTGCAGGCTATATTTGGAAACCTGTATGTCATGATTATGTTCCTATATGCCAGTTCACTGTTCGGGAAAAAAAAAAAAAAAGAGATCTGTAAACTCCTCAGGATACAGTTTTAGAAGAAATCCTTCTTGCCTTGTAGGTGTAAGAAAACTATTGTGCCCCCAAGTACTGTCCATGTTCTTTTTCTGAACATAGGCAGAAATTATGATCCTGGCAGTAGTCATGCCAATGCTTTGGTACATTAGTAATATTTGCAATATCTAATTTCATAACATTAAGTTTTAAGTATGATACGGAAAGGAAAGATGAAATAATGCAAAGGATTTATTGTTTCCTAATTTAAAAGGTGATGTTGAAGTCACAGCTGACAGATCTGGGATTAAAAGGTTATCTGCTGGTTACAAGAACGAAAAAAAGAGAGGGAGAGAGAGACAGTGCTCTGGACAATAAGGTTGAATATGCATTTTGCCTTGGTGATCAACTTAAGTAGAAGGTGCAAATTTAGATCTTATGACAGAGTCTGTCCCACTGTTACAGCTTTTGTAAAAGCTGTACTATAAAAGTATATTTATAAAAGTAAGAGCAGTTAGAATTTTTGGGGCCAGTGGGTTTGCTTTTCCATTAAAATTTATAGAACCAATATTTTCCTCTCAGATTGATCTTTTAGCCTCCCTCCTTCTGTGATTTTTAGCTGGTTTTGTTCATTTTCTTACATTCTATTCAGATCCTCCTGTGTGAAGATAGGGGAAGAAGTTTGGTTCTAAGTTCACTTTCCTTGATCTAGCAGCTGCTGCAACTCCTGACCAACAATTGAGTTGTACTTATCAACACTGGCATTTGTTTTCCTTTGGCACTCTTCAGATGGTGAACTATACTTTTATGTTCTATAACGAGAATGAAAATTATCTTAGTGCTAAAGTGCTTTGGTGATTTGAAACTGCTCAGCTGTAAGAGGTTATGTTACATCTAACTAGGATTCAATTGTCCAGTATTTCAGAGAAGGCTGTTTTCCAAATAAAATGGACAGGTTACGAGATAGTAACTGCACTCTAATGCAGTTTTCCTTCAATGCAGATAAATGTTAAAAAGTAAGGAGAATTTGGGATAGGTAGACATTCTTATGTTTACAGTAAGTCTCTTGACTTTTACAGGAAAGCAGGGAGCTATTATACTGCATTGAAAATTTTATGTTTCCGTTCCTCTGAACAAGTAGTACTTGAGCAGAAAGTCAGATTTCCACACTGACAAATTAAAGCAGACTCTGCTTGGCTTCCAGAGAGTAGAGAGCATGGTTTTGCTATTTTATGTTGCCAGTTCCCAGGGTTTAGTTTTAATACTAATGTGATACCTTATTCAAATAAAATTTATAAGAGGGGATCCTTATTCCTCATCTTGGAAAGAAGACTGAATTTATTATTACATTAAAAGTAAGTATTCACATGATAAAGGGCCTGATAAAGTTTGCAGAATGTCAAGGCTTCTAATCTTTTCCTAATCTATGCTAAGACAGTTGCAGAAAGTGCTTTCTTAGTTTTCTTATTCATTAGGAGAAGATTGCAAGTACCTGGGCACAGATCTTTGTTCTAACTGGTAATGACAATATTCAGAAGTGATCTTGGTGGAGCCCTGGCAGTTGGCAGCATTTATTTTCTATTAGGCAGTCTTGGAACAAACCAAAAATAAACGCCATTGTTTCTATTGTGGGCTGCCCTCTCCAGACTTGCCATTTTAGTGATATGCCTGGTATGAAATCTGTCAACAGATGCTGGTAACACATGATGACGTCCATAGGATTACAATGGAGGTGATGCCTAATTATAACCATGGTTCCTAGAGTATTATGGTCTGCTGTAATCCAGGCTCCTTGGTGGTTGCTGATGTCCAAAAATATATGAAGAACACTGTAGGAAAGAAAGCTGTGCTGTAGTTTAGCACTGTCTCTTTGAATGTGAACAACAATTTAAATGACTTAATTCAAGTAATATTTAGCCTGTGTCTACTCAGGATATCAAGAAAATGCAGCAATTTGACCATTTCTGCATTAGACACTATTGGCAAAAACTTAAACAGGATCATATGGCTGGGCATTTTAGACAGCAATTTTAAAGAAAGAAAAAATTGTATTTTTGATGGGCATGCTGTCTACACTAGAAACTAATTAGAGAACTATGGCCTTTGTGTCTTTTGAATATGTAGTTGTATACCATGAGATGGGAGACTTCTGAAGTCTGCTCCTTGACCCACTACACGTCCACTGCCCACGTGCACTAAAACAGCAGCTGAAAGATCTATGCAAGTGACCTCTTGGTCCTTCAGTACTATACAGAAATAAAAAAGTATTGGAAATTAGAAAGTCTGGCCAGAGAGGGTGGGATAATTTTCTTCATTCTGCTCTGTAACCCTAGACAAGGTCAGCTCACCTCTGACCTTGGTTTTCCCACCAAAGAAAGAGGGCAGCAGTTGTATTTGTGAGAACTGGTAGAAGAGATTTGTTCTATGGTCTGTAAGACAAGAGATCAGCTGTCTTTCAGTCTCTACTCTGCTGGACTGGAGTGGAAGTGGAAATCATACTAACTTCTAATGGAAGACTTAAAACACAATTCCTCTTTTCTTCATAAAAAATATATTTCTTAAGTTTTCAAGAAAAGTTCAACAGACTTCTCAAACCTTTTAGTTTTCACTACCCTGTATCTCAATATAACTAAAAGGAACATAAGGAAATGCAGTGTCCCTTAGCTTAGGAAACCAAGCACAGCACTGCTACTTGAAATGCACATACACTGTATTTTTGCAATGTTTTTGATCTACCAACACTGCTTGGTGAGCCATGAGTTAAACAGCCCTCTTGCCTATTTGCAACTTTTGCTATAAATAATTATAAGAGTGAGTGTGCTTTTTAAAAACTTTGACATGAAGTGTGGCTTGTTAGATTTCCAAGGAAGATTGTGAAACAAGTGTGGTCCCTTCCACACTTCTACAAGTGTGGACAGTTGTGTTGTAAGGCATTAAACTGAGCTCACATATTTAATGTGTGCCTTCTGCAGTCATTCAGACATGTCTGACATATTGCCCTAACACATGTAAGGAAAGAACTGGGGGCATGTTCCTTGCCTTAATGATATCGTTAGAGATTAATGATCTTATTCTAGCTTGCTATATAATGCTGGTAGCACCTCTTTGTTAATGCAGAAGGGTTTTAATGTAGATGTCAGTGTAAATTATGACCATTTGGTTGGGTTTTTTATACTGGTAGAAAATAAACAAGAAGAGTTAAAATATTTACCTTGATATTGCCCTCTTTCTGAATGCAAATCTGGAAGACACTGAATGTTATACATAAGAGAGGACTTTGAAAAAGCTGTGTCTTTTCAGTCTTCAGCAATGCATATCAGATTACATTTCCAGTGTGACCTATAAGGATTTATCTGCATTACCTCCTTTCACTGGTATTATAACTCCTGTTGTGCTTGCAAGCAAAAAAAAAAAAAAAAAAAAAAGCATTTTGAAATCACATGTATGGCAAATTATTTGGCAGGAGCTATCAGAACTATGGATTATGGACAATATTCTTATTTTTCTTACATTGCTGCAGCTTCATTAAGTTCAGCAGTTTTGAGAAGTTCATTGCAGCCTGAAAGAGAAATTGACCTTATGTTCAGTCTGACTTCAGTGTCTATAAATAGAGTTACAGTCAGTGTCCCGGATTTACTCTGAAGTTTGCCTGGTCTTCTATGGATGGAGTCTAAGTTGATTTCTTATCAGAAACCTCTTCCTGTAAAAATTCTACTGGGGACTGAGAAGACAGATGTAGTGGAAGGAAACAGCTTCATTCTTCACTGGAGGAGAAAAATAAGCAAGGCTGAATGAATATAAAATAAATGTAGGGCAGAAAATTGTTGGCGGGACAGGCTGGATGCCACCAGCAAAATTCAGTACTGCAGAACCACTTCTCATGGATTTAGAGGCTCCAGATTGAAATCATTGTTGTGGAGAATACAACGGCATCTGCAATGTGTAGAGGGCATTCCAGCCTAGGTCTTCCTCTTTCACTGGGATTATCTGGAAATACAGTTGGTTTGGGTTTTGGTTTGTTTGTTTGTTTGTTTTAAATCGTGTAAAATTCTCTCTTTGAATAATGAGCCTTGGGCTTAGGCTGCCGTGGCACACACAGAGCCACCACTAGAGGGTTTTTAGTGAAATGATGCTTCTTACCCACTTGGAATACCAGTGGGATTGTTGAGAAGGCACGGATTCCCTTCTTCGAGTGAGCAACATGAGCAGGGTCTGGACATGAATGTAGGAGGTGTGAGAGAAACAAAAGGTGCTTTCCTTTCTGAGAGAGTATGAACTTAGTGCTAGTACAAACCTGTTAACAGCTGTGTATTTCTCGGAAAGAGGAGAGTCCTGAGTTGAGTAGCTTTAGAACTAGTTTCAGGAGGGGATTTAATATGCCAGAAGGAAAATCATCCAGAGTCAAAAGCAGAATGATAATGGAAAAACCATGTACTGTGGTAGTATATGCTATTTCATATGCTGAGTCCTACACTGCAGTTCTATCCCTCCCTTACCTTTTATGCAGATAATTAGGATGATGTAGATGTCTTGGGAATTCTGTTGGTTGAAATACAGGATTTTCTGTTAGTATTAATAGTTAAAAAGCACCAACAATGTCACCTTTTTTAGATTTTTTTTTTCTAGTATTCATCAAGTATTTGGCTGCCTTGTGTAGAGTAGCAATGTCTTGCCAGATGATAACATGTTACTGTAGAGGCAGAGTGCGCCTTATGAAACATACGTTTCAGCATTCCAAGGCCAAATGCTCCTCCTCCTCCAGGTGCATCAAGAATTTTATTTTCAAACAGTGGATACAAAAAGCTCTAGTATTAAGGACATATGAAGAACATCTCTTGTTTTCTTTCAAATCCTATGTGCGTTAAATCTCAGTGGGAGATGGCCCCATGGAAGGTCTGCCTGAGAAGTTGGTAGTCAATGGAGAAAAGTGTTGGGTTTTTTTTCTGCAACAGCATGTCTTGATTTTTTCAGAAAATACTGTAACTGTCCCAAGTATTAGACACTGATGCAACAGAAGGCCATGGAGTGGCAATTTCTCTCATCCTGCGAAGAGTTGCTTTGAGGGCAGAAGGAGTCTCTGTAGAAATATGGGATATGTTTATGGCTTGTTCTGTACAATTGGCCTCTTAGAGATTAGTGATTGTTAAAATAGTAACATGTTAAATTCCTCTTGCTGATGTTACTTGCATGGAATGGTGCTTGAGAGGAGCATGCTGAAAGGACAGTGGAATGATCATATTTTGTCCTGGAAGCTGTCAATAAGGTGTGCAGCCCTGAATACTGTGGTACTGGTATATAAAGGAAAAATCAAAGAAAACTATTATGATAGTCATTTTACTAGAAATTATCATGTAGGTACTTTGTTTGAATGGGAAGGTTTTCTTTATCAGTACTAAGTGAGAGAAATCAATACATTACTCAATATTATGTTTTCTATTTAAACTCAAATGAACCTCTCAATGTTGACCCATTCCAGGCTCTGTATGCTTTTGAATGTTGTCAAATTGATAATTCCCACAGTCTCAGTTTGGCTGTTAATTGCTATTCATCCCCAAATATCTGCCAGCACCAGAACTGTATGATTATGAAAAGAAATTGTAAGAAGCATTTTTTTAATGGGAAGGAAAGGCTGCCTGCTTCCTTCACTCAGAAATACACAGCACAGCCTTCCCTGAAATTTGTATAGTAAAATGTCTGTCTGTAGATATGCTGATCCAATTAAAAAGACAATGAGGATTGGAAGAAAGTATGGTTCTAAGTGAGTTTCCATAAGGTGCAACCAATGTGCTTAAGAGCTGGAGAAAAGCCCTGTGTTAAGCAGTGGACTTTGCAATAATCTCTTGTCTGCATTTTGCCTGAATCTCTGTTTGGGTCACTGGAGAGCTGAAGAGAGGGGCATGCAAGGTGTTTGCTTGGAAGACCTCTGAGGGCTTTCAGCCCTGAGACTGCAGTAAAAACGAATCCATGCTTATACCATTTCTAGCCCTGTGCAAGCAAAAGCAGGGCTGGGGTAAATTCTGTAAGCTAATGAATATCAGTAAGAAAATACCATTATTCCATCTTCAATTTCCAAATAAAGCAAAAACTGCTTTGCAAAATTAATTTTGACTGCTTTTGGCCATTGGGCCAGGTAAAATTTTTCATTAAAGCCCTTCTGTCATCTCACAAGACAAAAGACATCATTATGATGGAAAAATCTGATGCCAACAAGTACCGCACATGAATTGATCATGGTTGCATAAATTCTGATCTTGTTGATGATTTTCAGTTTAGGTAGTAATTTCTGAATTGTGCTGTACAGTTCTACTGATTCATTTCAAAAAGACCAAGCATTAAGATTTTCTTTAGTTGCAAATGGTGATTGATATGTAGATATTAATATTATTTTAGAAATTGTACTGCAGACCCTGCTTACAGAATAATGCATAGGATTTGTAGCTGGAATGCAGGTAGACATGATCTGGGAAGAAACATGTCAGGGAAACAGAATTAGATGGGACAAAGCAAAGCAGCCCAAATTCCCAAGTCAAAAAATGTCCCTTCTGTATTTTATTTTATATCTTTACAAATAAACAAATATAAAAATGCTTACACAGTCGGCAAAGTTGAGTTGGTTTGAATGTCTTTACTGCCAAGCATAATTTCTTCTGAGCCATAATTGTTGGGATAAACAATGTGTATCTGATGTGGTATTCCTCCACTGTGAGCACTGAGAAGTTGCTGACGCTGAGTGAATATCTCTTTTACGACCATGCATTCTTTACTGTCAGCCGATACCAGAAGAAGAATGTATTCACACTGAGCACTCCATTTCTTCCTAAATTAAATTTCATTCTTAGTAGTTTGGGGGATTTTCACATCTTCAGTGGTTTGGGAACACCATTTAATGGAATGCTGTGATAAGAGTATGTGACATTTTTTCTTAGATTGCTGGATTTGTTGGTTTGAAATATGCCTCAGGCTGAGAGACTTGATGCATAAAGGTTACCATAACTATGCAGGTCCTATACAATGCTCTATTTCTATGTGATAAAATTGGGCATGTATTTAAAGATAAAAGATTCCTCTTTTCACACTGTTTAACCAGCAAACACAGTGTTATGATCACCCTCTGTGCCTGTTTCTGTACAGAACTTGTAGCAGCTCTTCCTGCTGGCAATACAAGGAACACTTCAGTAGAGATCAAGACAACATTGTCTCAGTAATCCTCAAACTACGGGTGTGGAAAGCTTACAGGGCAGGTGTTACTACTTTGCAGGAAGAGACAGAGGCAGAAGACTTTGAAATGCAATGATCCCCTTTTATGAAAGTGTCTCCTACTTGAAATGGTAGCATGTAGAAATACACTTCATACTTTTGAAAGACTGTCCAGAGGGAAGCAGAAGGTGACAGCTGTCTGGCTGATTTTTAGTTAGTTTCTATAATTGGACCTAAAATTTCTTAGTGTGCACAGAGGAGAGAAAATAAATCCTAAACTAACATCCTAAGTGCAAGAAGGGGCACTGCTGCTCCTATGTCTGGTCCTGGTTTTCCCCACTTTTGAATTATAAAAACACATCTCTTTGTCCATGTCTACATCTCAAAAATAGTGGTTGTAATACCTGTGTACTGGCTTTGTAGATGGCAGTGATAAGTGTTTACTGTACTTGATGTGACTAAGATTTTCCATTTGCTTCAAATGCTTCCTCCAAACTGCTCTTACCTGCCAGAATCCCTTCAACTTGAAAACTGGTGTTTGTTTTTTTTTCTTTTCTAAAAACTTGTAGATTAAAGAAGACCAGCCATCCATTACTTTGATAACGTGCAGAACCTAATTTAGAGCAGACAGATTCTAATCTTAACTGCCCCCCCAAAAAGCCTTGCTCACCCCCACTACCATAGCAGGAGTCTGTGGAAAGTGACTACCCCAGGCTAAAATTAGCATCCGTGATTATTCCTTAAGCATCTAAGGAAACACTCATATTTTTTATAGGTGTTGAACACCCAGGCATTTCCACTGACGTCAGGAGGAACTTCTGTCACTTTGCACCTTTGAAAATCAGCCTGCTATTTCGGCAGTCACAGAAAGGATTAACTATCTAGCATTAAGTGATTTTTTTTTTTAAACTCCTTTTTATATTTAATCTTGGCATCAATGTAGCTTTTCACTGCTGCAAGACTTAAGACATTGCACTCTTTTGATGCCTTAAGAACCTAAGGCATCACTTTAATGTGAAGAAAACTGGTACCCAGCTGCATTAAATTAAAATTTTAAAAAAGCAAAAAACCCCAAACACCCAGCTGTAAATTATTGTGTAGCTCTGGGGTATTATTTCACCTAGAGGAGTTCCTCTGGGCTATGTAAACCTCTGTGGTCCAAGCTCATCTCCAGCTCTGTTCTGGAGAGTAGTTCCACCACACGTTTTCTTTGGCAGAGTAGCTGATCATCTTTGACTCTACTACTATCCATAGTCTCCAGTCCCCTTCATTCGCTGGGATAATGATCTTCTGCTATATACCAGATCATGGAAGAAATTAGATGCAACTGTCCCTCTTCTTAATACTTCTTAATCCTAAATAATTTCAGTAATGGAGTTTGCAGTGCAGCCCCGCAAGCAGCTGTATCTGGCATGCACATATTATATATAAGGCACTTATCATCCATCTGGCATAAATATTAAAAGACAAGCAAAACACCATACGTGAGGCTGAAGTTGGTTTTCTTCCCTTTTTTCTAAGGCTTTCAGTTCCATGACTGAGCGCAGGTCCCAGCATGGCTCCTGTTGAGAAGAGATATGCTATAAAGAAAGAAGTGTTTATTTAACTGATGAAGCACTTTGCTTATCACAAACTCTCTACTGTCTAAAACTTGTTTATGCCTTCAACAGTTACAGTCATCATTGTTTATTTACCCATCTGGTCTTAGTTATTCTTATTGCTTTTGAACAGGTTACTTGGTAAAATTTCTTATTCATATATAATCAAGTCCTCCAAAGATCCTGAGTAATGTTTTGCTATTTATTCTAGTTCAAAGAAAAGATAAGTAATTCAGGAACCTGAGCCTCGCTAAATATTAGTTAGAAGCTCTAAAATTTGTCTGAAAGTCTGCTGGCTTACAGGATATTTTAAATGTTTTAGAAAATATTATTCTGTAGATAATACCTCGTTTAAAAAAAAAAAAATTAAAGCCTAAACAAATTAACCCAGTATGTTTAAGTGGTATCTTTAACCACAGAAATAACTAAATTCTTTAAAAATCAGTTTCTTAAAACAAGCATAAAATAAAAATTTAATTTTTTTTAGTCATCAGTTATAATAGTGAAGTAATTCACATGAACAGATTATATACTTTGTGTATTGAGAAATACTACATTGAGTAACACGGCATATATACCACAGAGCACCCTTTTGTTGCATTGTTGGGAATTAGTGTATGAGGTTTTCCTTTCTCTATAAGAGTCTCAACTGAAACCTTAGTTTAGATTACAAGTGAAACTAGATTTGGCTGTCTCCAAATGTACTACATAGCAGAGTGCAAAAACAACATTTACTGTGTAAATATTTTGGCATCTGATTGTTGACATGTTTTCCCATCATTTATTGGTGTCAGGGACTTAAGGCTATGTGTTTTGGTGGGGCTTAAATTGAAAAAAATTTCAATATCTGTCAGAAGACCTGATTTTATGATTATGGAAGTGCTTTAAAGAATGTTGATAAATTGGATAGGATCACAGCTTTATCCCACTCTGACTGTATTGACCAATTTATAATGGAGTTACTTACTCACCTGGCAGGGTAGTTTATAATTACTGGATAAAGATAGCATGGTGAAGAAAATCAACAGCGAAAACAAGGGAAAGACATTTGGAAATCCAGTCAACTAAATCCTGGATTAGCCTACTTTAATTAATCCTTCTATTTCCAGAGGGCATACCTTTAGTTCCTTCCATACTGTAATATGTGAATGCTTCTTTCATCTCATCCTAAATAGTATTTGGCCCTTTAAATATATATCTGCTGAAACAAAACTGTTAGCCAACGCTGTCTGTGCTAGTTCATGAGCTCTTGGGACACTAGGAAGAACACTGTAGGGTGCAGCTGATGGAGGAATGACCCAATCCTATCTCTTTATTAAGAAGGTTCATTTGGCCCTGACAGGGTAGTGGTAAGGCATGTTCTTTGTTTAATATATTTGAGAGAAAGCCCCAGGCAGAATGAGGGGCATTGACTTTCCATTTAAAACACACCTGCAGATTTGTCCCTTGCAGATACATCACAGTATCCCCTTTGGGATTACTTCATTTTCAGCTCCCCACAGGGAGAGGCAAATGAAGCAGAGATTAGTCTTTTCTTCTATAACAGCGAAGAAGTGGACAAACATATAGAGGGAGAGAGAAAACAGTAAAATGGCTGGTCTCAGATATTTTAGCATTGCTGAAACAGTTCCCTCCAAAACTGTTGGCATTTTTAATGCAAATCGTTTTCTGAAGAGGCCTTCTAGTTTGTTGATTCTCTTATGAAGCAGAAATACAGGAAAGGTAGTGTTCCAGAATCAGCTCGTTCCAAGAGATGTAGAAATGTGTGAATTTCTTTTGACCCTATCACATTTTAACTTTTTGTTGTATATTTTGGTCCCATGATATATGAAATACCTTTCCCTATCCCTTTTTTCCTTGGTTTTTCAATTCTTAGATCCTTTGTCTAACTAGCACTTGGAGTGAGACCTCCCAAATGTCTCTTTGCTCAAAAGGGATCCAGAAAGCACCAGAATGCAAATAGGTCTCAGTTCCATTAATTGAGCATGCCTTCAAAAGTATCGGCAGTTGTCTTAATTTTTTTCACCCAAGATCTGTGTCTAAAAGTCTTGTAGAGAGCAAGAGAGAGGGTGCATGGAAAAGAGATATTTGGGAGTGCGCATCAGTACTTTGGAGTATCTAACAGAACCGACGCACTTCATGCTCTGCGAGCTCTCCGCTTATCTCCCTAGTGCCCAGCCTGCCTGGTTGGGAAGGGGCATTTGGACAGCCCTTTATGAGATAGGAATCTGTACCTCTGTATAAATGCAAAGATGCAGTCTTTATTACATGGGCGACAGAGTCCATTAAAACTCTTGTAAAAATGTGTATATTTCTTTGCTGCACTCAACTTTGTGCAGTGTAGTGGCAAATCTATTTTAATGCCCTGACAACTGGGCAAGAACTAAGTT
Organism: Lanius collurio; assembly: GCA_020086605.1. Classification (NCBI taxonomy): domain Eukaryota; kingdom Metazoa; phylum Chordata; class Aves; order Passeriformes; family Laniidae; genus Lanius; species Lanius collurio. The sequence goes on along the minus strand of JACBWW010000002.1, from coordinate 15,933,664 downwards.
ATTTCTAGGCATGCACTGTAAGGTTCTGGGGCGTAAAGTGATCGGGAATGCTGTGTAAGGTGTTAGTAGCCATACTACCTCAGGTTGTAATGTCAGGCTTACTTGTTTATAGAGTCTACATGCAAGCTCTGCAAAGTGCAGTGTATCAGAGCAGAAAATATTTGGTTAGGATGCCCTAGAGTTAGATGAAAGTACTGTTGTGCCATGCAAATAGCTGACAGTCCTCAGAGGTTTGGTCTGGGTGCTGTGAACTCCCTGCCATGCTGTGTAAGAGTATCCTGGTTCTGTCAGAAAGGTGCTGGTCCTTGTGGTTGATGATCTCTATTTCTGCAGATTTCAGTAGGAGGCATTTTGAATTCGCAGTGCTGCATGTAACAAAGAAGAAGTCTCTCATGATCTGTTAATTGTTGAATTTTTAAATGCTAGAAATAATATGGCAAATTTAAAGAGATCAGCATGTTCATAAACTTTTCCTTTGAGGGAAATACAAAATCAACATCTGAAAAGAAAAGAGAACAAAAGCCATTGACAAAAAAATAGGTTATTCAAAACTTTGCATTTGTGTTGTTCCAGTGATTCCTTTTTTTTGTTTGTTTGTTTGTGTTTGTTTTAAAAGCTTTACTGCCATTTAAGAACTGTGTTCTGAATATACTTGATTCACAGATAATTTTTTCACCAATATTTGTTTCTTGAGGATTATGAAATATAAGTTCTTTCACTTGCTACAGCATTTTAAATTTTCAAAATGTACATGAGACTGTGAAATACATTCCATAGTAAAGATTAACAGAACCCGTCTAATTCTGCATTTAGAGGTCTCAGTCCATGGAATGTAGTTATATTTCACTTCTGTGGGATAAAGGTTTTGGACACGTAAATAGGTTTTATAACATGGAAGAAGTCATAGAGAAAGCTGTGGAAGAGCAAGAACTCAAACACTGAGTGATTACTCACAGTCTGTCATTTCACTCTCATTGGAGAATGCAATGTAATGTGGAAGCTATTATAACTTAGAAATTTGTTAGTAATTTGAGAACTTTGTTTACATTAGAGACTATACTATTTCTTTTACCATTCTCTAGGGCTTATCGTCTGTGTTGAGAATGTGCATTGAATAATGGGTATGTAATCCAAAATCCAGAGGTATTAGTTCTGTTATGAGGAAGTATTAACATACCTGTTGTTTTACATAAAAGGCAAAGAGAGCAGACTCTTGTGTAACTGTAAATGATGTCATGCATATTGTAAGTGAAGTAGAAGGGAAAATGAAGAGGTAAGATCATTACAAACAAGGGGTTGCTCCCCATTACTCCATCTAGCTAGTATGAATTATCCAGGGCTGCCATAATACAGCTTTAGTTGTGCATCTGGACCAAGGATTCTCATAACATATTACCTGGATGCTGTTAGGAACCACCTTTTTCCAAGGATTCTTAGGATGTGCAAGAACAAACTATACTGCAAAAATAGTCATTCACATCCAAGAGAAAGCTGACTTGCACTGCTTAGCAAGGTGGTGACATTATTAATTAAAAGTCTCAGTACTGCAAAGCCTTCTGAGTGGAATATTCTGATAGCTCCTACACCCCAGCTCATGATGAAAGATAACCTTGTGCTGGAGATGGACTTTTAATTTATTGGTTGGGAATGTGTGGCTGACGGGAACCTTTCACTTTAGGTCAGTGTTTTGAACCCAGGCCAGGTGAGTAAGTGACAAGGTTGCTAACACATGCAGACTGTTTGGTAATATCTCTGAGGTGACTTGTATGCTCAGTTTAGCTCTCGGCAGGACAGGTGTCCCCATCACTTAAACCACCAGAAATGGCAGCTTCATTGGAGGTGCCCAAAACTGACCTTATTAGTGAGAGGTAGGGACCGACACTGACTTTTCATCCTAGAGGTGAAAGCTAAAAAAATTTCTGTATGTGAAAATGCTTTCTCAGATTGCATCTGTGGGGTTACTCACAGTCATTGCTATTCTTAGCAGTTCCATGAGCCGCTTCTTTCTCCATACTGGAGGGGCTGGCACATTCACTAAGAGTTTAAGGAGGGAAGGATAACTAGCATGTAACTAGATTTACAGTAGTACGTAGCTGGTTTATACTAAAAAGCTTGATTTGGTTTTTAAGGGCAGAATTAACGTTGGATGACAGTGAACAGATTCTGAAGATGCTGGTAGTTGTTATGTGTTGTTTTCTATCTGTTTACAGTAGGTTCTGCTTTTGATTCATTTTTTCACAATTCTGTATTTACAAGACATTTATAGCTTGGTCAGCTTTCTAATCTGTCTTGCTACTGTTTCTTTCTTGGGCTTTTTTTTAGGGTAGTGTTTGACCATCTCAAAAACAATGGTTAATTTTTCCCCCAAAATAGTGCTGTGGAATATGGAGGGTTTATTATTTTTCTTGAATACAGAAGTGGGATGCTGAAAAGCACTCAACTATGGCTAACATTTCCTCCCATTGTTGTTAAAAGGATTATAGTCCCTTGTGAGGAATCATGGGTCATAATTTGCTCAGCATTTAGGACAGTAAAAACATCTTTAAAATTCCTGTCTTAAGTGCCTTAAAAGCTCTTGCAAAGCTGGGGAGAAAATGCAAGTGTCGAGGTCTCTTCTCAAGGACGATAATACAGATCTCAGGAAATGTGCATATCCATAGAACAGATCAGGGAATACACTTCATTTTAGTTTGGTTTATTTAGCTTTCCATGAACTCTTCTGCCTATTGACTTTGACTGTCCCTCTCTTCTCTGTTTCTTCAGCTTTGTTTCATTATTTTTCTGTCTTCACCATCTTCTTTTCTCCAATATCACTGACAAATCTCCAATATTAAATTGCTTTTTGCTAGGGGAAATTAGAGGATCATATGACAATAGAAGAGGGAAGTGGGGATCACCACTTAAAGAGCAACCTGACAGAAACAAAATTTACAGCTATTCGTTGCTTGCCAAGGGCTTGGATTCTGACCAGGGAGTTGTTTTCTGCTGAGTGACTTCTTCTTTTGTTGTCTTTGAATCACTTATATACCTACATTTTAAGGCTTCTCAGACACAATCTGGCAGGAAAAACGGTCTTCTTGCTATTTGCTATTCACCCTTTTCAAGGCTGCAGTGTAGATGTCAGTTAGGATAGGAATCTTCCATGAAGATCATAGAAAGTATGATTGGGAGAATCAAGACTTCTTGCTAATCTGAATCTGGCTTTCTTCAAGTTATTTCACTGATTCATTAAGATTACTTTGAATTGTAGTTCTGTCATGTCTTGCGGTGGACCACCACCAGAGTCATGAAACAGGCTTACAGACCCATCATTTTGCTGTCTTACTCAAGTGTGATAAGCATGCACCCTGTTCTGTCGTCTAATCGAGTAAGTAAAGGGTAGTATAGGAAGTGCTTCAGGGCAGATTCCTACAGAAGTCTGCTTAATAAGCCTTTCCACTTGGAGTGGGCCACTAGTCACCATTAGTAGGAATAAACTCTCTGACTTGCTAAACACACTTTTTTTCCTCCCTGTGGTTTTGTGTTTAGTTTTTATCTTTGATAAATAGCTGGCTGTCAACTTAGGTACATAAAAAAGAGATTGCTTCTGTAGAGTCCAGGTGGGGGACCTTTAAAATACTTTTGCTTAACCAGTTGAACTAGGACTAATTAATGGCTAGAGTTTAGATAGACAAAATCATGAGCAGAGGACATGTGTGCATCTAAATGCAGGCTTAGAACTGTAGTACAATGTAAGTTTTACCTGCTTGTCTTTGGAAATTTAATTTTTACTATAAGATTGGATATAGCAAAAGTTGATTCTTACTTACCTAGTTTCCCACTTTCATGTAAACAAAATATGCCAAGCCTTTTATCGCCTATAAGACTGTATTTCTCCCTTTTTATTAAAATTGCCACATGTAAATTTGCCACAGACCATTCTTGTCTGCTTAGTGATAGGAATGTGTTAAAAAACATTAGAATTCAGAGAACACATCATAAGAAGGCAGGAGAGGGTTTTTTCCCCTGGAAGTTCCTTTGTCTTTCTAATTCCTTCACCTTAACAAACTAGGTTGGCCGCAATTGTTGTAAAGATAAGAATGGGTAGAGATATCTTACTATTTTTACAATGCAAGAAAAAACATACCCATGCTTTTACTACAGGTTTTCATAGGATCCCTACCTCTTTTATTTCTGTGTTATTTTTCTGCGTGGGTTTTTCTTATTTGCGTGATGCTTGAAATTCCAAAAAATAAAAGTAGATTTAGACCAGCATTTTCTTACAAATCCTGAGTACCTTCTACTTTGAAATGGGATTTTTAATATTTCATGTGTTCCTAGTTCAAAAATATCAATGTTTTGTTTCAAAATACATTTTTAATAGGCAGAATTCTTTTAAATTGAGAAAATGCTGGAACAGACAACCCTGTGGTACTGCATGTATTTTGGGAAGTCACATAGTTGTGTTGTACAGATACTTGTAAAGCTTTCTTAAATGGGTGTCATCAACAGTACTGAAAAAGAAGGGGATTCGTTCAGGGAATAGAGCTGTTGGGGCATTGTATCAATTGTCCATCAAAGCCCTGAGTTGTCTGAACATAAATTTTCACACTTAAGTCTGAGGCTTCTCTCTTGCATGTAAAGATGGGCTTATGTGTCTAAAACTACTCTGTCTTTTTCAGCTATCTCAGGTGATCCAATAAAGATATCTGTGTGCTCCTAATAAATTTTGCAATAGTTCAACTGTTTTAGCCTCTTCAAAGACCTTGTGAAACCTCTCTGCTTCCTTCCTTTCCTTCCTGTTCTTTCCTTAAGGATAAAAAGGCTGAGGTGAGGATAGTGCAGGCAGTGACCCATACTAAATTTTCCATGCAACTTGCTACCTCCTGAGTTTTTTTCCAGTTTGGACCACTGGGACAACATAAACTTTCTCTGTTGTCTCCTCTGAAAGAATGAACTAAGGTCGCTCACTTTGTTACAGAAGTCTTAATAATCTAAAATTTCTTGGGGTTCAGCCTTGCCAAATTATTCTTCAAGGGATATTTACATGCTCTGGGTGTTTTTTTGGTAATAGCAAGCACTGTAAAACAGACGTGCAGTCATTCAGTACTGGAGGGAGTTGCATGTTTTACAGGAAACCCTAGACTCACACGGGATTAGGCCACCTGCTTTGCAAGGACTGAGGTCTCCCCAGGCTCTTCCATGCAAGCAAAATGCAGAGTGCCAGTAAGACATGTGCAAAGTCTTGTGTGATGAATGCATCCCTTTGGTGACTTCTGTAAGAGATAAAACTAAGGGACTGGGAGGAAGTTCCCTTAGTAGAGCAGATCTGCTGACAGTGCAGAATATGCCAGCATATAATCTCTGACACCATCTGTTAAAATATATGGATGGATGTGCTGGAGCAGGAAAGGCTTTCCCCAATTTTGGGTTTGGGGTCCCTGTAATAGAGCTTCTACTCACTTCCATTGTGAGAGGGTTCTGTGCTTATCCTTTCTGTTGTTCCCAGGAATTTGGCTTTTACATAGTGCCTGTGATTTGAGGGTTTCCTTTTAATAATGTTTTGGAATATGCTAAACCTTTCCCCTACCTTAACGCCATCCTTCACTGTGCTTTCTCTCTGCTTCACTTGAGTTGTCGCTATGCTCTGGCACATTTGGTGTTAAAATCCCACTTTGCTTCCTGGTGCTCTGGTGTGATCCAATTGTACTGGTGAAGTACCTCTCCTGTTGTAGTTATTCTAGTTATTTTACTAACTTGTGCCAATGCATTTAGGTTTCCACTGCAAGGGAAAAGAAGATCAGGGGAACAGTAGATAATAATTCAAGCCAACAACTAGAATGTAAGATTTTATTTATTTTCAATTAACAAAAATGTACTCCTGCATCTATACAAGTATAGCTGTTCTAGATGCTCTAGGAACAGCTGAAAGAGACCATGTGTAGTCACTGGGTTACGTCAAGCTGGTTTAAAAATGCTGCGCAATTTTCTGCTGTGTTTCACCTTCCAGCCTCTTCTTTTGGGAACAAAATCCACAGTTAAAAGAATGAGGGCCAACACAGACTGTATCCTAAGCCCAGAGAAAACCCCTGATTCCACAGCCATCAGAACACTGTGTGGACACAGGAGCTAGGAGATCACGTTGCAGGTTCACAACTTATATTTTAAAACATGGATAACAGTCAGATGGGAAATTCTTCAAGGGGAAACCTCAGTCTGGCCTACTGGGAATGTTCTGGCAGAGCTCCTTCTGTAACACCCTTGCCATGCACTCAGAGCCCAGTAATGTTCTGTATAATTACAGAGTGAATCACTGCATCCCATTTAGCCTAGAAGTAACGAAGACCCTCAGCTAACACAGAGAGGAAAAGCCCTTTAGAAGAAGGGCTGTAAAGCAGTTCCAAGAAACAACTCTATCAGACGGAAATAATTCAGGATAATACATATGTATGTAAACAAATGTGTTGAATGTTTATATTTGAAGCTAATTTTAGTCAGGTGAGTTCTCCTGCTCTAGTTATTAGAATTTAAGGTCCACAAAAACCAAGCTGTGCTTCTGTTTTCCTTAGCAGGCACAGAACATATTAAATTTCCAATTCGAGTAAAACCAAATTACTCCTGTGAGCCAGTAGCCTTTCTTGGGCTACTGTTAGGGGCACAGACAAGCAGACACATGGCTTTTGACATAAATATTAGTTTTGAACACTTATGGATACTACAGCTGACAGAAATTGATCTAAGTTGGAGGGAGTGAAAAGCAGAGATATGAGATATATGTACTAAATAGGATACAGGTCCCCAGAGCTTCATTAGGCTGGATCCACTTCTCAATTTCAATACTGAGTGTAAGCAAATAAATCCTTCTGAACTTGTGGAGTGTGTCCTCTCTGCACCCTGCAAAAATTATGCTGCTGCTTTAGTAATTTTCATTATGGACTCACTGTCAGTGCCAAACTAGAAATTTACTTTGCATTTTCAGGAGGTAGAATAAGTTGCCTTGACTCACCTGTACTCAAGAGTGTGATGACTGGTACTTCCTCAGCTGTTTTTATCCATATTATCACATGCCCATGTGAAACTTGTTATCATAACATCTTGTTTTCTGGCTTTGAACCACTATCAAAAGTAAGTTTTCATTACACTCACATAAAAAAGGACATGTGGGCTTTCTCAGAAGTGTAGAACAACTCAGATCTCAAAGACACCATTTTTCCCACAAAGAATGTCCTTCATTGTGCCTGTGTAAAAAATATTTGTACAAAGTGGGCATACCCTATTCTTTTTTTGGCATCTTCTGCAGTTGATTGATAATTAATTAGGGATATCTCCTTTTTCTGCCTCTTGGTTGCAATTCTACTTGTCAGAGGCTTGTAAAATTAAGTGGCCTGAGTAAATTATCAGGTAAGAATTTTTTTCCCTTAGGTATATACTTTGCCATCACAGGTCTGTGAATTATGGAGAAGATGCTATTGGCAGTCTTCACAAGGAGGCTTAATGGGAATAGCACATAAACTGAATTCTCTTTCCTGGAGTTAGTGTTTCCAAAATAGACCTGTGACAGCAATAGACAATTAATGGTGCATTAAGAGAACATTCACCTGTGGGACTGCGAATTCTTTGGCTTCCTGCCCTGCATCCCCTCTTCAGTGGTCTCTCAAGAGTGTTAGCCAATTCTGTTTTGTAATAACAAACTTGGAAAGGAGAAATTTTTATTTATTTATCTTTTCGATTTGTAGAGTTACATAGGGTAAATAAAGTCTAAAAAGACATGTCTAGCTTTGTAGACACTTCTCTGTATCCTTCCTGGTATTCAGCTTGGTGCCTTCAGTCCTGCCTTGTTTCTCTGGGCAATCTGATACTCTGAAATGTTCTGTACAGCTCAGCAGAAAAAGGAATTTGCTTTGTCTAAGTCATTTAATAGCTTTTAAATCCCAATGGATTACAAATTTCCAGGGTACTATATGCTGGCTGTATCTTGATCTCCAGGACTGGAACGTGCTTTGAATTGTTTCTCAATAACTATGAATAGAACTGTTAGTTAAAGCCAAAGCAGTGAGAACAAGTGGTATCACAATAAAAATAGAGGGATGAGGGCTAAATTAAATGTGGATTGAGGAAACTGTTAAAATTTGCAAGTTAAGTTGTGCAGTAGCCTTTGTGCATTCATTAATTAAACACATGTTTTGTGTCTATCAGTGCAGCAACAAGTAAGTCTATTTATTTATTTATTTATTTATTTATTTATATGAGCTAAGAAGTGCCAGGATCCATTTCTTCTTAAGAAAACTTCTTAAGAAACTGAGAATTAGCCTTCTTCACAGTAGGCATCAGATTTGTATTTTAAGACTTCTCAACTGGTGGAACTTAAATGAAAAATGAGGAAAACTCATTTACTTGAGTGGTACAAGGTGACCATTTACCATAAATACCTAAAAGAAGAGATGGAAATGGCTGAGGTTTTTTTCCAGCTTCCTCTCTGAGTTTAGTATGGTGTGCTTGGAACAGTTCTATAAACTGCAATAGCATCTGCAAATAAGCACATGTCCATCACTTAAGCTTAATTCATGAAAGGCTCATTTATTTACAGGTTCAGATTTCTAATATTTATTGCCAAATTGCCCTGCAAGGTTCATGTGCATTTACCTTTGAGTGCTTTCAACTTTTTTTCCTGTTTTGGCATAGTATTATTCCTTCCAAGATGCTTGTTGTAATTTTTAGTGTTTGCAAATAACTTAATGCAGTGCTAAGCCTTTTTAGGTACGTACCACCAGAACAAGACACTGCTGGAGGCAGACAAATTAGTCCTATAAACTAGATCCTAACCTTATGGTGATCCAAACCAAATGCCCTCCTAACACTCCATTATGTCATGCCCTGAGGGTGGAAGTGCCTACAGTCTGTGCTGAGACGATTGGCACACTCTGGTTTCATGAACTCAGAAAAGCTAGTTACCTTGAAAGGAGAAATGTTTTACCTTCCTGAATGACTGCTTTTCAAACTAAGATCCCTCGAATACATCTAAAATAGATGTATTTGCAGATATGCTTCAGCTGCAGCCTTGGGTATCCCCAACTGCACACAGAAAAACTTTGGTGTCTACCTGCAACTCATTCTCTGTAGGTCAGCAGGACTCCCGCCTGGAAACATTTCCAGTATTTTCTTCTCTCTGCTCCTTTTTCTGGGTACCTAGAATCAGGGATTTCACTGCACAGGTCTTTCATATCCATAGCACTTCTTGCATCCTTTCAATTCCATAGGAGAAGATGATAAAACTAAAATTTAGGAAGCTGCTCCTTGTCAGTATAGGAGCACTGAGAAAAGAGCCCAGTAAGGTGCCCATCAATTCTTGACATGAACTGAGTCAAACCCAACAGTAGTCAAAATGTTATTCTTTAACTAAAAGTTGCTTTTTGAAGATTAGACCATTTGGGAAAATTCAGTCCATGTTTTCTTAAGGTATCAAATCTGTCTAGAATTTACAGAATTCAGTTCCAGGGAAGATTTTTGTCTTAATCTACTGGCCTTCCTTGTTCTGTTTCTGAGGGATCAGAAATGGAATAGTCTAAAGAAACAGGCAAGAAGAAAGAAGGCCAAAGGGAATTTCTTATTTACAATTGGGATACATTGTTTTTTTAAACTATTTGAATTAAATGTTTTTAAAACTGGAAATTCAAAATAGGAAAAGAAGAGGAATTCCAAATATCTGACAATTTTAAGTAGCTGAAGTCTAACTTACTAAATATATTTAGTAACAATGTTTTTTTTATATAACTAGAGTTAAACACCTGCTAAAATACCTAGTAAATACAATCTTGCTTTATATATCTTAACAGAGGCTGAAAAGCAAAGAAAATTTGTCATAAGGCTGAGAGAAGTAATGAATATTTAAAACCAGACTAATTTAACCACGATGTTTTATAGTAGCCACTATGTTTCATAGTTTTGACTACATTCATACAAAAGGTAACATGTATATGACCTCTGCAATGGAATTCGTTCTGCTCTTCACCTCTCCAAGTAAAAGCAGACTTGGTTATTCTCTATGGACAGAAGAATATTCATGGTTGCTTTTGTGATAATTTTTTCTCCCACAAACTTAAGTATATGCATTTGTGTCCAAGATTTGCCTTTATGTGTAGAATTCTTGTCTGGAGTTGCATTTGCAAGCAGAATCTAGCACAAAATTGCTTCTCTTCAAGAAATTCTTTTCATCTTCATGAACATCTGGGATAAGAAATCTGTACTTGGCAACATGTATAGAATGAATGGGAGCTGGACATCCATATCTCAGATGCAGTGTTTACTTAGATGGCTGAGCAATTGTTTGGAAAATGCCTTGCTGATAAGTTGTTTCTTTTTTTTTAATTGCTGTTGCAGACATTTACAGCCTGGTGCAATTCCCACCTCAGGAAAGCAGGCACACAGATTGAGAACATCGAGGAGGACTTCAGAAATGGCCTCAAACTGATGCTCCTCTTGGAAGTTATCTCAGGTTAGCTAAAATAAAGTTTTCTAGGTATTTACAGCACACTAACTGAAACATTCTTAAAGGAAAAAAAATTCGTTAACGAATAAAAACGGTGAACACAAATTCTAAGTAGACTGAAAACTGAGAGATGAAACACATTGTAAAGCAACAAGGAGGGGAAAAGAAGCTCTACTTTTTCCTTGTCTCCAAAATTTTCTGGTTTTTGCTTGTGTTCCAGGATATCACAGTGTATCAGGGCATCATTGACATCACAGTGTTGTTGGACAAATGAAAAAAACATCAAGGACCTTAGCCCCTAACAATTAAAACACCTTTACACTTAGGTTACAAATTCATCACATTCATTTTGTTCTGCTTTTAGAATAAATGTTTTGCTTTGCTTTTAATAACTTTATTGGATGGACCAATGCTTTCAAAAGTGAGTGGCTAAAGCAAACCTAGATCAATATTTAGTCACAAATAAAAGGCCTCATTTTTTAAAAGAGTGGAAGATCCAAGAACTTTTTTTACTCACTGTGTCACTTGTTATGCATTATTCAGAGGGGCAGTCTCCAAGGTAAGATCAGAATGTCCCTTAATGGGAAGGGAATAGATCAAGCTATTCCTGCAAACACACAAGACAGTTTAGATTTTTGCTGGAGATTTCAGTGTGGTAAAAAATTATTCAAATGATCATTCCTCATGAAATGGAGAATCTTTTTAGAAAATACTATTCCTTGTGATCATTTGAAAAGCTAATTTTATTCAAACACATCAGCCCCATGCTCTGAAACGAGCTGCTCTGGTGTGCTGGATGAGGCTGTAAAAGCCATTCTTCTTGGTCAGGTGTGCAAGGATGCTATGGCTGATCAGCTGGATAGAATCCAGCCTCTCTTTACAGTTGGGCAGATAAGGGTGGTGAGCTCCAAGAACATTCTGCCTTCTTAATATTCAGCTACTGTAACAGACAGTAGCAATGAACCAGAACTGGAGTAACAGGAAGTACACATATCTTCCAGATGTTCAGGACAAAAAAAAAAAATGTTACTCTGGCTTTACTGCTATATCAGAAAGATCAAAGTCAGATGCTTCAGTATTTGAATTTTCTTTTCAGAGTTTTGTTCAGACCCCTTTGGCATTCTTTCAGAAAAATACCTAGTAAAATAATTGCTAACATTTAGGTAGCATTAAGGCCACATCCACTCTTGATTTCTAATCACGTGTATGTCTGTAGCAAGGTGTAACAATAAGCACATTAAATTTGTTTTTCTGCAGGGGAAAGGCTACCGAAACCAGACAGAGGGAAGATGCGCTTCCATAAAATTGCTAATGTGAACAAAGCTCTGGATTACATCGCCAGCAAAGGAGTGAAACTTGTGTCAATTGGCGCAGAAGGTATGTGACAGATCTTCACAGTGCACCTCAGTGAGGTCACATTGCAGAGCAGTCTGATGGAGACCCTTGGCCACATTATGTGCATTGTTCTCTGTGTATGGGTGCCTCAAAAATCCCTTAATGTTGATTGCTGGACTGTATCTGTGAAAGGACAAGAGGTGGAAATTTTTGGACACTTGGAAAAGGATAGGGGTATAAATAACCACTAAGCTTAGTCTATATCCAGGGTTAAATTGAATTGCCTGTGTTTCAGTGGGTTTTCAGATAATGATTTTTTTTCTTACAGAACATTGTGTTTTTCCTATACATTATTAAAAATAAGGAACTCCTTTAGAAACTGAGTTGGATTCTAAGGTGTGCTTTATACAGTCTGGCATCTTTAGGAGATATTATTCAGACAAGACAAAGGCTGACATCACTACAGAATGGCTGGAACCTACCCCTATTTTATTATGAGATTTTCTGCAGCTGTGTTTCTAAAATTCAGATGTAGAGTTAAGGGAGTGATCAAAAAAAACCTGTGGTAGCTGGGGAGAGATTGAACGTATGAAGAAAGTGGAGTGGGATGCTATCTGCTAAAGTAATTGCTTTTTTATAGTTCTGCTGTTCAGGTAGGTAAGTACAAACATGGTTGGCTAGCTAGATTCTGATAGATGTAAACTGAGCTAATGAAGGCAGGCTCTCACTGCAAGTGAACCTATGCCTCCCTAGAGATTCAATTAATTGTTTAAAATCACAAAGGTATGTTTAGAACTTGTTGCTCCTTAAAGATATTTGCATAATGGTTTGTGTAGCCATTACCATACCAAGAATGATGTGGCTAGCATGATATCCAACTATTTTCGATTCCATAGCCTCAGTGATGTGCTTTCTGTGCTTCTTTTTCCCCACTCTAACGTGTCCTTAGAGCAAATTTTTGGCTGTAACCTCACTATGATGATGATGATAAGCCCACCTACATTCCACTGACATTTTTAGGCCTTTATAGATTGATTTATGAGCCTCATCTCCCTATTTCCAGATTCCTACAGGCTTATATGTATCCTTATTCTGGCTTCCAAGCCTTGATCCCAGGGAGTTTGTAACTGTGGATGGAGCAGGAGATTCATTATGTGGGATAAGGGGCTCTGTAGAGATAATGAACATAACTGTCAGCATTCAGTGGTTTGACCTAGCCCACTTGGTTCCTCAAATATTGTTCACCAAATGTGTTCAGTTTCTAGATCTAGAACTCAAAAGTCCCAAGAAATGTGCTCCATGGGCAAAGTGTTTGTTTGAACTCACTCCTTACTTATTTAAGACTGAACTGGGTGGGTCACCTGTGTCCAAATCCATAACATCTCTCCTTAGGAACATAACAGAGACTTTTATTGGGGAGACTTTTATATCATCAGTGGGGAGAAATGGGTAATTCCCGCAGGTACTTCAGATTTCAGAAGAGTTTTACTGTATTTCAGAGGTGCCTGGCTCCCTCCATCAGTTATGCAGGCTGCTGGGGCACCTGTGCCCTTTGCTCAATTAAATGAAGTGGGATGGAAAAATATTCTGCTACCCTAAACCTCTGCAGTTAAGGTTCTTCTGGGAGTGATATGGCATTGAATGGACAGCAGAGGGTACTGAAGATACAATTTATGTGTGGAAATGAAAATTAAGAATACAGATGCCTATTGGTGAAGAAATGCTGGAGAAATTGCAAAGCATGGAGCAAAGGAAAGGTAGTTCCTGTCATGTTGTGGAGGAGATTCTGAGGCTTCCTAACCAAAAGCAGAGTGTAGCAAAAGGAGTGTCTTGAGGGGCAGAGTGGTCATTCTCTCTGGTCCCAGTTTGCACAAGGCTGGAATATTTAAACCAAGATACATCAGCTCGTATCTGCTCATGAAAGGAGCAAGCCAGCCCTCTCACCTCCACCTCCCTTATTTTGTCCCATTTATTGCTGGTCACTACTGGCAGGGCACTCAGGCTGGGTAACACCACTTGAGCACTTTCCATAGCACCTGAAGGCAAAGCATCTGGGATAGCTTGATTAATTGAAAACATTTAAACTAACCCTGCTTTTCTCCTTGGCAGCAACTGGCATGGGTTCAGATGCTCTGTGATTGAAGTGCTCAGTGATAATTCCCTTTGAGAAGGTGGCAGGAAAAAAGGGCAGTAATCTCTTCCAGCTTTTCAGACACTTGTTGCAAGTTGACTCTCCATGCATCCAGTATTTATTCTTGCATTTAGCAGCAGGCCATACCAAGTAACCCAAGAGATTAAGGTGATGGTTTTAACTATTATTCTCTGTTTCTGGAATTCTCAATCTGTAAAATTGAAGTATTAAAAGCAAAAATGAATTAATTATAATTTAAAAAATATTAAGTTATTAGATGGAAGCATGGGAGAAAAATTCACAGCTCCTGTCATAGCTTAGGTGCAGAGAGGAACCTGTCATTGTAAGCCATTACACTATGTCAAGTATGGCCTGATGCCCACGTTAGATTACATCCATGTGGGCAGGAGCAGATAGATTCATGTGCCTTCCCCTCCCAGTCTAAACAGGCTGAGCACAAAGCCAGCTCTGGCACAGATGCTTAGTGCCCTGTTGAGTTTACTGCATCCCCTCTACTAAATTTGTTATCTAAGGCACAGGGTGGGGCTGAGGTGGCGGTGCAGTATCACATCTGACTGGGTATGGTTTCACAGTGTGGGACCTCTGGCACCAGTGTGTGTTTAAAGAGTCCCTTTGCCCCCTGGAACTGCATTCTTGCTCCCACACTTCACAGCCCTGCCCTCTCACTGGGCCTGACAACTGTTGCTCTAGCTCTGCTGGAGAGTGGATCAGCAATCTGATCTGTTTTTAAAACATACTCCACTTCTTTTTTCTTTTGTTGCATTTTTCCGTGTTGTTGACCGGGCAGTCATTACAGTAGGCTGGAGTGAATGCCAGCAAGGAGGCAGAGCACAGTCTCCTTAAGTTTGTTATCAAAGCCCACAACCCCTTAACTTTCTGCCCCTGTGTGTGAGCACGGGGCGTGTGGGCTTGCCCGCACCCATCTGTTTGGGCATTCTCTGAGTTACATGGATGCTTGGAATACTTTTTCATTTCCAAAGCATGTAAGTTTTGGATCTCAATCTGCCAAGGATCATGTTCCATTATCTGATATACTGAATGGTGCACAGCACGTAGGCCCAAGGGGAACAACTGACATTTAAAATGGGGTTTCGAAATGGTGATTGCTGTGGGACATCAGTACAAAAATAAAATTAGTATTTTTAAGGGTCCAGGGGTATTTTTTAAAGTCATCATTATTGTTCTGAGCCTGACTTCTCTGGGCTGTCTGTGGAGTGGAGACAGCTGATCACTTTTAATTGTGATGCTGAGCAGGAGCCAAATTTATCTGCTCTGATCTGTCTTGTTGAAGAATCGCTCTCTCCACTGGTCATGAAATGAGACTAGAGAGTCAAGAAGCTAAAAGAAAAAAACTGTGAAAGTAGTCCTTATGAGCCATTCACAGTCCAGGATTTAGATGTTTTCCCTTAAGTTTTAAAAAAGTGCACTAACTCCATTTGCAAGGTACTTGTATCTTGAATGAAATCAACTAGATATGGAGAACCACAAAGGACAAACATCCTGTTAATTGGAAACACTTCTGTATTGCTTCTCTAGAAAGTGGGGAAAATGGTAAAGCCAAATGATCTGTGAATCTGCTACAAAAAGGTTCAAATTAAAAAAAAACAACAAAAAAAACCCAACAAAACCAAAGCAGAATTTAAAAAATGGGACTATAACCTTTGAGAACTTGCTTTGCTTAACTTTCTCCCTAGACAGTTTTTATTGTTTCCCCTTCAGTTTCTCTTCTTTTCTGCCCTCATCCCCAGAAAGCTGTAGCTTTGTGTATGTGAGGGGTAGGAGCTATATTCCTTCCAGAGCAAACAGGCAGAGTGAAAAAACTAATGAAGTGTTCTATTGACCTGTAGAGGAAAATTTTAGGAATGAATCAATACCTTTTTGTCACTGATACTTTTCAATATTTTAGCAACTTTGTTTTTCTTCCCTGTCTTTTATAGGAATCTTTTTTGTTGTTATTTTATGCTAGCAGTAGATAATGAGAGACCAAAGCTGGCACATCACTTGAAAATCCTCCTGAGGCACAACACAGAAATTTCTCTCTCTTGCTCTTTCATTCTGTATGTGTGTACATATGGATATCTAAATCAAAACAATGATGTAGTGATTATGCAAATCTATGAATTGATTGCCTGACAATCAGGAATGCCTCCTGAATATTTGAATACAGTTATTTTACATTTGAAGAAATTTGTCTTTATTGTATGTACATATCAGACATCTGATCAAAATAGTGAAGTTCTTGACCCAAGAGGAGGGAAGAAAGAGAAGTAACTACATGCTCTAATTTCCATTTGGTCTTTTTCTGTCTGAAAGGGTTTAAGTTTGAGATTTGAGGTCTTTCAGGGCCAATAATGTAGGATGCATGGAAGGTAGGAAGAGTGGTGTAAGAAATCTGGAAAATTAGTGCAGGATCCAAAGGGGAAAGTGGAAAGTAATTAATTTATATATAAACTTGAATTATCACACTGACAAAATAATTATAGGATAGTGATGGATTACATATTTCCTATCACATTATTTAATTCCATAGGTTCAAATGACAGCTTGTGTCACATCCTGCTGCAATTTAACATCCATCTCAAGTCTCAGAGACGGCAGCTGCTTTGTTCTGTGAAAGTTGCCCCTGGATTCAGGCAATTTTAAGTAGCAGAGTGACTGCATTTTCTGCTGGCACTTCTGTTGGCATTTGATGTTAAACTGAGGAAATTCCTCCTGCTGCAAGTTCCTCCTGCTGCTTGCCCAGAACACCAGTGGGCCCCTAGGCAGACACAGCTGCTCCACTCTTTGAGAAAGGCTGGAGGTAACTTTTAAGTAGGGGAGCAGCTGGTGCCTTCCTTGCTCCACTGCTCTTTTGGTGTGAAGTGACTGGAAAGTCAGTCTGCAGTTCCCATCTCTGACTGTCCCATCTCCTCCCTTCCCAATGCTGCACCATCCTTATAGTCTCACTATGTTTTTCTGAGTCTCTTTACTCACTTTTCAGAATGATTTAACATTACCACCACACTTAAGTGATCTGGCAGTACATTTTTTGGTGTTGAGAAATTTAAGTGGTATCACTTAATTACAATATGGGAGCAGTGGATTCTGACCTGGCTTGTGGCAGGGATTCCCATGCTCCCTATGTTACAGGTAGTCTCAAGCAGTCTTGAAAAATTTGAAACCCCTGAGGTTAAAAAATCCCATTTAAAGATACAGAAATGTGTGCATGCTTCTGTGAGGCATTACAGCCTCGTGGCTGTGGTTCTGAACAGCAGGAAGCTGTGTAGCTCAGTGTCAGGAGGTGCTGTGTCTCTTGAGCTGTTCATGTCTTGTCTGTGGTGGCACTATAGGTAAATTCTGAAACATATCAAAATAGTATAGGGGAAATTCTGAGTACCGTTTTATTAAAAACCAGTGCTGTTAATGTCCTGTAGTTTCTTACAAGTTGGGGTAAGACCATATGTTTTTTAGTTCCGTATTTGAAAATTGTTAATACTGATACTGTTCAAACTTTCAATATTTCCCTTCATGCTCCTCTCTAAAACATCATCCTGAAAGGTAAAGATTTGAAACTGTTACAACTACTTGGAGAGAAGCCTTTTGGCATGGAAGGACCTTAACCTCAGTAACCTTCAGTCCTACTGACAGAGTAGCACAAGCATGAGTTTGTTGAAAAATGAACCCAGGTGAACTCGTGGGAATAAAGAATTATAGTAGAAGTATAATTAATTTACTAGTTACATTGTATTATTTATAGAAATACATGATCAAAATAAGATGAAATTGAATAAACCTTTTTAATACTACTACTACATCTATTTTTCCCCTTAGAAATCGTGGATGGCAATGTGAAAATGACGCTGGGTATGATCTGGACTATTATCCTTCGTTTTGCTATTCAGGATATTTCAGTGGAAGGTAAGAGTAATACAATTTTGTTAAATAATTAAGAAATTTGTTTAAAGACATTTTGATATGAATCGTGTACAAATGAGAGGAGTGTTTTAAAAATATTTTTTTTCACAGCAAATGACACTGTAAGTTCTCTACCTGGTGACAAAATGAATTTCTAGAGGGAAAATTATTTACTCCCCTTATCTTGACAGAGACCCTGAGCCAGCTTTCTAAGAATAGAAGTTCTGGTCATGTCTCTCAGATACAGTGACAGAAACATGATTGTATTTCTGAGCTTCTGAGCTGTACCTTTTGTGTTTGTTCCTATTTCCAACATATGTTTTTAGTCCTGTCCATTTGTCATGTTCTTTGCAAATAAATATTATCTGATTATATCCCTCTTCTTTCTATCACGTTTTCCCCTCACTGTTTCAGAATTTTTTTTCTTAACTTCCGTTTGGTAACTGGCTCCAAAATGCTTGTTGTTACAATATTTTTTAAAATTAAGTCTATGCTTTGAAAGTGTAGAATTCAAGAAACTAATCAATTTTCAATAAAAGTAGAATCACTTCAAGCTCTGTATGTTGTCCTGCCCACATAATTTGAGGGAATATTTAATATGAACCTAATGGTTTATTTAATAATTTCTGACCTTTACTTATGCATTCAGATGCCCATAGGGTTCAGATAATAAAGGTATTTTTTGGGCACTTAAACCTCCCCATAAGCAAATGAACTGAGACTATAAGCATATTTCATGTAGGCACCAACACAGTCTTTTATGTCTACTTGTATTATATTTTTATTGGGTATTTTTCTCCAATGTACAGTCTGCTGTCCAACCAATATAATTCCTTCAACTTCTAACATCCCAGAATGTCTGTGCAGGCTGAGACTCGAATCTTAACTGACCTTTGTATTTTAATGAAGCCTCAGTAGTCGATTTATATGACCATCTTTTAGGATTAAGTGTTGGTTTATACCATTCAGTTTCAGGTGGCCAAGCACATTTAAGATGACAAGAGCACTTTTAAAATTTTTACCTGAACACTTTTAAATTTTTTTGGTTTTTTTAATCTCTCGTGTCTTTTACAGAGACCTCTGCCAAAGAAGGGCTGCTGCTGTGGTGTCAAAGGAAAACTGCTCCTTACAGAAATGTGAACATTCAGAACTTCCATCTTAGGTAAACTTCCATTATTTCAAGAGATAGAAGCAGTCTCAAAAATATTATGTCAAATTTTTCCCACAATTGTGTAGGTGTATATTTGACAGGAGAATTTTACCCTTCACTGTTAACTAGACTTTTTTCAGACTCTCCTGCTCTCTCTTCAAAGTGTTAATTCAGCGTTGTTTGCTATGATTTCCAGAGTTACTATTTAAAAGAAAAAGATCCTGTTGTATATGGAATGACCATATTACATTTTTAGAGGTCATTTTTATTATATGGGAATTCTTGAGTACTGCAGCATAGTGGCAGACAACTGCTTTCAAATGAGAGCCACAGAGAAACTCTTCTGGCAAAAAGACCAGTGTGTTGAGCATGTGAATATTTCATTATGATGAATCAATCTTTATTATTTTGCAATGTACAGTACTATAAGGACCATAAAAGGCACTTAGTATATACACAGAAGCAGCATTGTAAACACATTTGTTTACAGAATCAGGATCATAACCTAGGTTGGAAAATTTAGTGACGCTCCAGCCTTGTATTTCTGTGTTTTCATTAAGAGCTAGAATGGGAATTCCAAACCATATACAGACTGCCTGGTTTGGGGATTTCATGGGGCTACTTCCTGAAGCCGTGCCACTGGCCTACCTCATTAAACTACATGATTTGCCATTTGCACTGTTTAAGCATGGGATCTTCCCTTCCCTGAGACCCTTCTAGTATTTAAAATAAGAGCTGTATATTAGTGTTTTGAATTAGTTCTTAATGTAGTACCTAAAGCACATTTAGTGACAGAGAAGATACAGCTAATATATGCATTCCAAGATAAGAAAAATTTGTTTGATTTACAGTCTCTATATTGCCTTTCAGAGGTCTGAAATTTGGTGTTACTGTCCTAGAATATGCAAAGGTATATTTAGTAGAATTTTATATGGATCAATGGTATACTGTAAGTTACAGTGTCAGTATCTTAGTATATCTATGTACATATACTGGTCTGATACATGATATGGGGAAAACATCTTGAATGAAAGTACCTTGATTTATTTTGGGTGGATTGGCTCTTACAGTACTACTTTCCTGGGACTGTCCAGATCATTTCAGTTTACACCTTTTGGGAGAAAAATAAACTGTTTGTTTGGTGCTCAGTTTGATTTGGTTTTACATTCTAGATGATTTTATATTATGCAGTGTAGGTATATTCTGCTTGATTGTGTTACATTTTTTTGGAGATGGTTTTGTTATTTGAAGGACCTACCTAGACATCTCAGTAGTAGGGATTTTAACAGTCTTAACATGTTAGGCTCACACAATTGCTGCCCAGGACAAGACCTCAAACCCACAGTCCATGTGATTGCTTAAAGGGTTTATGTATAGTATCTTTCAGAATAATTGCTTCTTGCTGAAAGGAACCTCTCATAATCTTTCCAAAAATATGTTATTTGTAGCTCCCTTCATTTCCTGTTCTGGCCACAAAACGTAGCAGTTCTGAAGTCAGGATGAAGTGTAAGAGCTCAGATCAAAGCTGTCATATGTGTGAAGTGTTTTAAATAAACTGAACTGATTTACGATTTCTTACTTCTCTAAGCACATGGTTGTGCCAGTAAAATTCTCAGAAATAACAGAGGAAAAGCCTATTGCTTCATCAAATTCAAGTAATTGCAGGTTTGCTCTCCTTTGATTTTTTCAAATGCGCTGTGGATGTAATGGGAGATGATGACTTTCATGGATGAATGTGTACTTGAGCTGTCCTAGAACACTGCATGAATTAAGCAATTGAAGTCGGGGACTGTTGCACAAAGTGTACATTTCCTAGAAAGTATATAAAGTCCTTAAATGGGTATGGACTGTAGAGTAAGATATGTACTATAATTAAAGGAGTACAGTAACAACAGCTCAGAGAGAGTTGACAGGACATGTCAGCATTTGACAGAATTCCTGCTTTATTTTAAGCCTTGAGCAAGGATCAAACTGTAAAATGCCATGACTTTATTAACTAATTTTTTTCCATTTTATTTTTTTGTTGTAAAGCTGGAAAGATGGCCTTGGATTATGTGCACTTATCCACAGACACCGACCTGATCTTATTGACTACTCCAAGCTAAATAAGGTCATCAGTCTGGGTGGTACAGCATGCTGTCCTGCAGTGATTTGGCTGGCTTCTGGTTTGCTTAGCATGTTTTCTAAAATACAGGCTGAGGAGTGCATACTAATTCTGACTGACTTTCTAAGGTCCTTCCCAAAAAAAATCTCAATGACCTGAGGGAAAGGAACTCCTGACTGTTCTGTGTCCTCTCCTTCCCATTAATAACTTCAGCATTTAATTGCAAATAATCTGGTCCTCAGATGCTGGCAGTTGATGAAGTCTTTACACTGCCCAATATGGATGTTAAATCAAATACATTGGAATTATCCATTTACTGCTGATAGTGATGTCCATCCTGTTTTTATCTGGTGTAAACGACTGTAGATTGCAGACCAGTAAACAATGACATGACAATTAATCCTAAAATTCTTTAGAACAAACACTACCATTGCTAATTAGGAATACACAGTAAGTTACTAGTCCTACCTATTGATAAAGTATTCACTGATTCTCAGATTATACTTCTACCTATACTTCCAGACAAGTGGAAAGAAAACCTGTAACCTAACTTCCTTAGGTAGTACCTCATTGGGATTACAAAACTATTTTATTACAGTGTGCTACTTATGGCAAAATGCATGTTTTCTAAACGATACTTTGGTTTGAGAGGGAGGAATGAGGAATGAGCAGTAATGTCAGAATTTCTTGGTATCATTACTGAAGAAAAATAAAAACCTAGAAAGAAGAAGAATGTTGTTGTTTCATGTTAGGTCTCAATACACACGTGCTGTTTTCTCCTCTCTGGAATGAATGCTTCTTGAGATCTCATGTAAACGCCAGTGCAACAGAAATCTTAATCATAGTTTTAATCTGTTGTGTGCAACTTTGCACTGATGAGAGAGACTGGTAAAACATCAACTATATTTTTCCATTCCATGCCCTTTCATTGCAAATTAATTTACTGGTGGAATCAATTGTTATCAGAAAGTCCTTGGTGAAGGAAAAGATAAATGAATGAACTGAAACTATTTAAAAACTTAGTCTGCATTATGTATATGTTCAATTTATGCCAGAGTCCCTGAAATGTGCAGTGATGAAAATTAAATGAACTAAGTAATGAACACATAAGATTTTAATTTAGGCAGCTGTTAAGATAACTTCAGATCTGAAACAGTGGGCAAAATATTAGCCATCAATACGAGCTCGTTCTTCAATTCTATATACAATCTTTCCTACAGATAAACAGAGTAATAGAATGAATAAGCTACCTGTCTCTGTGCACATGTGCTTATTATGCATGGCATGAACAGAACTGAGTTTGATTGAATTTGTGCTTTGAATAGTGGTACATGGTACTAAAGAGCATCACAGTATAACCATCCCATAGATGAGTGCTGAGAAAAGGGAACAGAACATAAGCAGGTCTGCTTCAGTGTTACTATTTCCCTCTTAGAGGTTTCCAAAATAAGAACAGGTCAGATTTCAAATTGAGGCTGAGCTGTTGCACGTAAAGCACATGCAGAAAAAAAATCCTAAAATAGATCTTGCTTTTCTGACCTGGCTGTGTTTGATTGACTCTTCATTTTGGTTACATTAACAGCTGTCTTGGTGTCTTGTTTCTTATCTCCTGCATGCTGTCCTTTCCTTTTCTCACTAATGTGTTTTGTGTGAACTTGTAGCTGGAAAGATGGCCTTGCTTTCAACGCCCTTATCCATAGACACAGGCCTGATCTCCTTGACTATGCCAAGTTAGATGAGGTATTTCTTTAGCTGTAGCAGAGATTTTTAGTTACTGTAGCTTGTAGTTCTGTTTAAAAAGATGGGTGATGGAAATCTCCAATTATTCAGTAGCTGCTATGATTTTAAAGCAATCCTTTACCATTGGAGCACTATTTACTCATGCACTTAGTACCAAGTATACAAATAGGAGATGCTCATCACTCATTCATAAGCAAAGTGCTTTAACCTAGTCAATAGGTCTCACTTAGATTTACTGTCTTTTTTACTTTGCTTTTCTGCATCTTATTTTCCCAGTCTCTCTCTCTATAGACATGGGCATTGTTCAGAGTGGCTATGACCAGTCAGCAGTTTGTGACTATGTCAAAATAATAACAGCATTAATGGCATGAACTGCCATTTCCCATAGCATGTTTTCCCTCCAAGCTGTTATGGGAAGGCTCCCTTAATGGCAGCCCTAATCTGACACACTCTTTCAGTGTCAGCAACAGCTGCCTGTAATGTAAGACACAAAATGTGTGCTCTCTGTCTGAACTGTGCTCACTGCTTCCTCTCTCTTTCCTTCAAAAACCAAAATCTCAAAACCAGAGGAAGTGCTTGAATTTTCATAACCCTAAAATTCAGCTTTATAGAGGCATTACGCAACTTATTTCCAAGCCCAAATGGGCAAGTTTTGCTCCTTCTGGAGAACATTTCTGTCTCTGCTTCTTCTTCTCATGCATGCACCTGAGCAGAAAGGAACTCAGGAGAAGTCATATCCCTGTGATGTACTGTGTAGTGGGCATAAAACAGGCAGGACTAACTCTGTGTTGAACAGTCTTGTTTAGCCTGCCGGTCTACTGGCATTCAGTGTCTATACTGCTGTTGTACTTCATTCAGAATTAGCTCAGAATTGAGTGTACACTGCATATGTTATCTGTGTTCACCTCCAGAATGTATTTCCAGCAGAGTTCTAGTGGTAGATAATAGCTTATTAAGGTTTTCTTTTGAAAACATAGCGGCAGATGGACCAAAAGTTCATCTACGTAGACTCTGTTTATTGAAGAACAATAGTTATGACTCCATTTTACAGTTTGGAGAAACAGAAGCTATATTTTAGTGTACCTCCTCTAGTCTTGCTTCAAAGAAAAACTTCTATCTTTGACTCATATTTTCTTTCTTTAATGCAGGATGACCCCATAGGGAATATCAACCTTGCCATGGAAATTGCTGAAAAGCATTTGGATATCCCAAAGATGCTGGATGCAGAAGGTGAGAGTTATAGCTTACTGAAGTTTATGTTGCTCATAAGCAGGACACAGTAAAATTTCTTTTTTTTTTTTTCTAGCAGATTTTCAGTATTTCTTCCATACAAATCATAATGTAGCAACCTGGTTCATTTTCAAAAAATATTTTCATTCTTTTCCCCATGAATTGGGTATTTTCCCTTGCTTTTTGCTTTATTATTTATTGTTTGTTAATGTTTGCATTTATTATAGTACTTTGTACCTTAACCTCAGCACATGGCCCCACCATGTTATTTGAGGTAAAATGCAGAATTGAAAGTTAATCCTTGCCTTTAATAATTAAAATTTAATAAAGGAAAATATAACTGTTAGCAGCTTAAAGCATATTCAGTTTTTTAAATGTTTAAGTGAGAGGCCAAAAATAGAAATACAAGTACAAAACTTTCAGAATATACTAACGTATGCCTCGCCTCCTCTGAAAGAGAGCTTGGTTGAGGGAAGCATTTTTTGGGGTTTATTTTAGTTGTAAACTCTTAGTAGTGATACTTTCAACAAATAATTTTTGTGTCTCCAGTTATCTTGAGAGTTTCCTGAACTTGTTCAAGATAACCAAACTTTTGTACTCTGGGTAAAAAATGCTACCAAAACTATTGGAATTTGCCTACATTAGTTCAAAGCATTCTTGTCCAAGAATGGAGACTCAGCTCTGGTGACTTGTCAGTAGAGCAGTGATAACATGAGAATTATCCAGAGCACTCAAACTGACTACACCTGCTCTTCTTGAAGTCTTCATTTGGAAAGTTAGACAGGATGATTTAGAAAATCCAGGTTGGAACCTTTTCATTGAAGAGTAGTTTCACTTTCGTGCTTTAAAACAAATTGTTTTCATCTTTTGAACTGCAATTCCCCTTTCAAGCACCACTTAATTATTTTGCTGTGAAATACTGTGCAAGGAACAAACAGAGAAGTGCTGTCTCCTTGCCATTGAGCAGCTTCTACTATCATTCTGCTTTCTACATTTTTTTTCTTTTCTCTTCATCCTCACTGTAAGAAACCTTTTATTTTCCTTGCCAGATTTTCTGCACATTCTATTCCTTATCTTACTATTCTCCTCTTGGCAGGGGAGGAGGTGATGAAATTTTATTTCTTCTAATACCTTCTAAATGTTCATCGTCACTTTTTACTGTCTTTATTTCCACTGTGCTCTCCATGGAAACTTGCAAAGCTTTGTTCATAGCTACATAAAGTAGATGCAAAATCAGTATATTGTTCCTGAACCTAGAAATCTCACTGTTAACGTTAGAAATTGTCTCCTCATTCCTGGGTCTTTTCAAGTTAGTGTCTTCCCACTCCCTACATTGACAGGAATCCTTGCAGCTTGCACTAGTCATTCATTACTCAGCCACAACTGCTGTAAAAACACCTTTTTCTGTCTTTCTCTGTTAAGTACTGAAAAGGTCCATTTTTACCCATGGATGCATACCTTGATTGCACCCACTTTATATTTTCACTATTTCCTACCTTGGCAGGGACAAAGCTATTAGCCAGCCAAGCCAAACTCTCCTGTGCTGTATGCTGTTAACTAAAAAGATGGGCTGGCACAGGGATTGCAGAAGTGCTACTATCCAAGCTTTTCTTAGCACAAAATGTATTTCTGGACTGCAGAAGTTGTACAGGTTTCCAATATATGCCAGTACCCTGTCAGCCACAGGAACCCTGTGCTGATGCTGTGTGCAGTTCTAGTCTCTGACTCAGTGGCTGTGTTCAGCTCTGCAATAATTGCAGTGATTCAGATGAAGTTGCTTTGGAGTGGCAGCAAAGGTGAACTCAGTAGATCTGCCAGCCATGCCATCTGCTTGGAAGTTTCTGCAAGCCAGAAGGTAGCAATACCCTTCTGTACACTCTCAGTCTTCAGATGTTCTGCCATTTTAGGAAGAGTTGTATATTTTGTGTTTGCTGTTCCTAAAGCTTAGGTGGCTTTGCAGTCACATCAGTAAACAGATGCAACCTGAATAATGGTGTATTTATTTGGAATCCTTACAGCACTGAGGTTAGACACCAATAGCATATTCAGATGAAAGTATCTTGTGAGAATTTCTGAGCAGTTAACCCTCTTCTCTCCATACAGATGTAGTAAACACTGCCAGACCTGATGAAAGAGCCATTATGACTTATGTTTCCTGTTACTACCATGCATTTGCTGGTGCTCAGAAGGTGAGACTGTAGATGGATCAGATCTCATCCTTCACCTTCTGTCTTGTTTCTTTCAGAAATTTTTCTTTTTCTAATCTTTTCCTCACTAGTTACTAGAACAGCATCTTAGAGCTGAGCTCATTTCCTGTCACCTCTTTTCTCTGTGAGCCACTGTTTTGGTAGAGTCAGTAGTAGTCTATCCATTTGCTCCATAGAAACAAATCTTCCTGTCTCATCTTTCTGCATATTTACTAATAATATCCAGTAGGTTTTTGACAGCTGATTACTGAATGGGATAGAGGATGATACTCTCTTTAAATAAACTTGTGTGCACTCATTTGAAGCACCCTTAAAAATGCAAGATGAAAATAAGCTCAGAGTGAAAAAAAAATTCAATAGTAGAGTGCCATCTTTCTTCTCTCTGCTGGATATTATTTCTGCTACAGATGTCAAAATCATCATAACATGCTCAGAAAATAAACCCTTCTCTTATGTTTTCAGGATTGTTTTTAAAATGTTAAATGCTTAATGGTAAGTACAAACAGCAATATCAAATGATGCTACTATGCAAAACAGACACAGAAACATATATAGCCATCTCAGGAATCATGTCCTAAAGAAAAGAAGGAAAATTCTAAAAAGTAAGGCCATTTGGAGTTGGGCATACTTCAGGTATTGGTAATATAAGGAATACTGATATATAATGCTAAGGTTGTAACTAATCCAGGTGCAACTTCCAGAGAACATCTCCCCAGATGGAAATGTAGTCTTCCTTTCCTGTGTCTTAGTCAAAACCCCTGCAATCCAAGTCACCAGACATACGTGTGCCAATTCTTAAACAGACAGTCCTGGTAAAATTAAGGTTATTCCCACTGTGGCAATGCTGCAGGATCAAGCTTATTTAAAAAATCCTCCTCTTTGTATGAGCTTATACTGGATTTTTAGTGTATTTTATATTCCATCAGCACCCCTTAATCTAACGCTAAATTTATTACAGCTTTGTAGGGCTTCTAGAATACAGAGCTATGGACAAGAAAACAGTAAGAAGGACATGAAGTTATGCATTTATTTATTCCTCCTATTTTCTGCTCCTTGGTTCCTTTTTTCTTGTTTTATTTTAACTTCTCCCCCCTTTTGTAGATATTGTGAACACTCCCAAACCTGATGAGAGAGCTATCATGACATATGTGTCCTGCTTCTACCATGCTTTTGCTGGAGCAGAGCAGGTATTAATCACTGTCCCTTCAGGTTGCTGTGTTTTTGATTGGTTGTTTCACATTTCCACTAGCTTATTTAATAAAAACCAAAACAACTAATTTAGTACTATGTGGTTTTAATTAACATTTGCAAGTATTACTTGAGCACTAATATTTGTCTTTAACCAACTCTCAAACCTGCTTTAGTTAAATGTTGTGTAAAGTTAACTTCTTTAATTCAAATATAGATTCTGCTCCTAATTTTTGGTCTTTATTTGGTAATTTTAAGGAATTTTGTTTCAGAAAAAATGTGTTTGAAGATATTAAGTGGAGTTGTTGCTTGTTGCTACAGCATCTTACGTGTTTACTGCATAACAGAATGTTTGACTTTTGGAGACTGAGACTTACTTACGCTGAGTAGTAATTTAGGGCTTGATTTTCAAAGGTGCCTAAAGACACAGAAAGGCACCTTTGCTGTCTAAAGACATCCAACACTGTATCTGTGCCTGGTTCTCACTGAAGCCAACAGAATTATTTATGGACAAAAGTGCTAGTATAAAAGGCATGAATATCAGCAGCAGAGCTGTCTTCGGTGAGATTGTTACTTATAAATGTGGCATTTCCCGCTCTTCTGCTTCATACATTTCTAGCCTACGAATGGACATAACCTAGCTTACATTAAAAGAAAAAAATAAAGAACCTTTAAAGTAGTTGATATTTCCCCTTCAACATCAGGACTGAATTTCCCTTCCTGTCGGTTAGGTCACCTGTACCTTACCACAGTACAACTACGCTGTTGCACTTTCTCACTTCTGGGTATGAAGGTTTTGCTATTCATGCAAAAGGGGAATTCCAAATCCTCTGTAACACAGGAGTCTACATGGATATTTATTTGATTATATATACTCCAGAGTCATATTTGTGTGAAAGTATTGCTCTGTGATATCAAATTAGTAAATTTTAAATATGGCAGAGCTACACAGTGCCTTCACATACAAAATTGTCAGGAGGCGTGAAAAGATTTGCTGTCAGTGGTTGAGCTGCACTTATTCTCAAGGGTGTATGTACATATGATATGCAGATAGAGAGTGGTCTGAGACTCCTGCATCACATATAGTGTCTTTACAGTGTGGCTAACAAATCTAATACTTTCTGGATGTGATTAAAAAAAAATAACCTAATAGGATATCTTTAAGACTTGCCTAAATTGTCTTTAAAAAGAATAGATTTATTAGACAAATATATAGTAAGGCTTCATTGTACAACAAGGGGACCTCTGTGCTGATCCATACCTCATTCAGGCCACGGAATCCTAGAATACCTAGAATATCTGGGCAATTTGCCATAAAAGTATTGTTCAGCTTTGAATATCTTGAGTTTACTCACCATTAAGGCATCAGTACCAACTGAAGTCAATAATATTAAAATGGAACTGACGTAATGAAGATTTGTATGTTTGTTAAAGATAGTTTTTTCTTTGTTATTTTTCCATTGCCTTAATTTGACTTATTTATGTTGGTTTGGAATCTATGGCTGGAGAAGGAGGAAAAATGAGTATCTAAGCAATTTAGGAGCATAAATCAACAACTATAAAAGAATGTGATCTTTTACTTGCAGCAGCCACATTCTCTCTCTTTCTCCAAGCCTATACCTTTCTCAGAATGTGTTTATTATTATGTCCTGTTTATTTGCTGTGTCTTACAGGCTGAGACTGCAGCGAACCGGATCTGTAAGGTGCTTGCTGTGAATCAGGAAAATGAGAGGTTGATGGAAGAGTATGAGAGACTAGCAAGTGAGGTAAGGATGCTCACTTCATCTGTAATGTAGTGACAATTATGTCCATGACATATTGAAAGATGAAAGATTCATGCACTGTCTTCAAGACGGCCAAGTGGAGACACTGTAAGGGTAAATCTCACAATGGCAGGTTACAAAGCGCAGGTGCCCGAGATAGCAAGTTTCAGGTGAGTCCTTTGCCACAGAATTCCTGTGTGACCTTCAGCAGGTCAGTCAGTCTTGTTAAGTGCCCAGAAGGGTCTTGACAATTGCCATCCATCTGCCCTGAGACTAAGCTTCCTGTCTTTCTAATCTTGGAAGACAGCCATCCTTGACCACGTGAGGAACATACCAGATCCTGTTACTCCAGGCAAGTCCATTGGCTTTGGGTACTGCAAAGCACACGTGGAGAGGGTCTGTCAGGTTGTTCACAATTCATCTGTGAGCGCAGACAATGAATGTACAGATAAACATGCTCCTCGTGTCCTTTCTTGTTTAATGGCAAATCTGCTGAGCAGGACTACAGATATACAGGGCACAAGTAAGAGATTTCTTATCTTTTATGCATAACCTGCAAAAACATTCTGAGGTCACAGCACTACTTTCTGTATCTAAATTTGAACTAATGGCCTTCCAAATGAAGATTTTTTTATGACTTCAGTCTGGTTTCTGTCCTGATCCCATAACCATGACTACCTGAAAAAATTTCTAGAAATACCTAGAATATCTGGGCAATTTGCTATAAAAGTATTGTTCAGCTTTGAATACCTTGTGTTTACTCACCATTAAGGCATCAGTACCAACTGAAGTCAATAACATTAAAATTTAAAAATATTAAAACAAACGTAATTAAGATTTGTATGTTAAAGATAGTTTTTTCTTCGTTATTTTTCCATTGCCTTAATTTGACTTATTTATGTTGGTTTGAAAGCTGTTAGAATGGATTCGCCGGACAATTCCTTGGCTGGAAAACAGGACCCCAGAAAAAACAATGCAGGCTATGCAGAAGAAATTAGAGGATTTCCGGGACTACCGCCGCAAACACAAACCTCCCAAAGTCCAGGAGAAATGTCAGCTGGAGATCAATTTCAACACCCTGCAGACAAAACTGAGAATCAGCAATCGGCCAGCTTTCATGCCATCAGAGGGGAAAATGGTTTCAGTAAGTAAAGGAGGCATCAATATTCTGTTTGCTTTATCAATGATCTTCCAAAAATGTCAACATGAAGGATTGAAAGGCACTAAGTCATCTTCAGAAACATCAGTTTGTTGCAGTTTTTCAATACCAAGTGCTTTTTACATATTCCCTTTGATTCTAGAATCTTGCTTTCTAATAAGCATGCTCCTGCCTCTTTGAAGGCTTTCACAAAAGCAAGTTATCAGGAGATGCAAGACGATACAGAGCTTCATTTGGCAGTGTTATCAATACTCCTCTATCAGTGAGGCCAATGATTGTTTACTTAAGCAAAACTCAGTGTGTTCATTGACATTTTAGTCATCAAACTTAACAAACAGACATTGCTCAATACATGTTTCTGCATTTTTCTATTCTGCTTTTTTTCTTATGTCTATGAAGAACAGTCAGTACCAAGAATTCTCATCTGCTGATAAGTACTGTGACTTAACTGTGGGTCAAAACATTTCCTGTTGAATATAGCAAACCTGTTTCTATACTCTGTCATTGTGTTTTGGTTTCTCAGATTCATAAACAAAAAAAAATTGCCCTATCTGAAAAGGGCCATTGTCCACTCCCCGTATGCAGGAGATAAAGCCCCTGTAACTTCAGCTTCCCACACATCTCATTGAGTTTGTGAGGAAGTTCACAAAACTTTGTGTACTACAGAAGGTGAAATGAATTTGTGTTCCAGGTAAAATACGCACCTAATCCTCTTGATACTAATTACTTTGCTGTTGTGAAAGCAAAGCACTTTCATTTTGGTAACAGATAGGTATATCATAAAAGATCACACACATTGTAAAATGGGAGGTAAAAGCAATATATTGTGAAGACATTGGACATGTAATGATGCTCAGAAACCATTTCCATAGGGGCTCCTTTTGTGACCCCACCTGAATACAACACACTATGAGGAGCAGGTGTCTGCACTAAAAGACAACTGCCTCACAACATTTTCTCTGATTCTGTGATTTCACAAAATCTGAACATAAAAACATCTCTTTTTGAAGCCAAATTGTGAATGAATCAAAAATCTGTAAATTTAGATAAAAGGAGGTTATAGTTTCATCCATCTCTCCCATGTATTCTCTTCACAGGATATTGCCGGCGCTTGGCAGAGACTTGAACAAGCTGAGAAAGGCTATGAAGAGTGGCTGCTGAATGAAATACGAAGACTGGAAAGACTTGAACACTTGGCTGAGAAATTTAGGCAGAAGGCTTCCACTCATGAACAGTGGGCATATGGTGAGGCGAGATGCATTTAACATTTTTAGTATTTTAATGTTCAAAGTTGAACTGTCAGTGCTGAGTATTTGCCAGCCATGAACTCACTCATAAGTAGTTGGGACAATTTCAGACAATCTAAAATAATAATAGATAAAATGTCAGGTTTTGTTGACTGTAGTCATGATCCTAACTTGTTGGCATGTTGTTAATGAGATGTAACTGTAAAAATCATACTTGAGGTAGTGAGTCAATGGGAATATTCTGCATTTGAATGGAGGCCATTACTGCTAGTGTATCCCTATGTAGTTGTACATCAGCAATCCAACCAGGAACACAGTGATACCACTGGTTGAGTGTGAAATTATTAATGGAGGTATTCTGAGTTTATTATTACTTGGTCCTCATGATGTTCTGGATAGTCCAGATAAACTATATGATAACAGACCTGTGTCAGCTTTGCTCCAAGCCCTCGATTACATGCCATTTATAGTTCTGGCTTTTAATGGTAACCTAACCTTACCTGTAGTTGTGACACCTGTAGGACCATACAGTGGCATTTTGTTGGGGACTATTAAACATAGGTCTGTTCTATCATCCTGATGACTATCTTGCTGTTTCTGCCATGCTTCTGGCTTTTTCCAGCTGGACTCTTTTGATACTGTGAAAGTGAATCAGAGTCCATCCTCTAACAGTTGCTGGAAGCATGCAAGGCTGTAAACTGCTGCCAAGCAGATGCCAGAAAGGAAACTAGAGCATTTATCAGCCCTGAGAGCCTATTTTCTAAGCATAAACTACTCATGGTGACAAGTTATAGCTGTTGTGTGGGGAGAACTTCACATAGGCTGGTACACAGCAAGTGAAACAATAGTTGGTTCTGACTCTAGGAGTCACAGAGCTGTAAATGCCATGTGGTGAGTGCAGCTGCAGGGCCTGTCTGTGTGGATTCAGTTGTCCAACATAGGAGTTAATCAGCAGTAGTATTTGTTTCTACTTAATCTTTGCTTCTCTAGCCTTTTGAAGATAAGTTGGCATTTTCCACTTAAAATTCAGTGTTTGATGCAAAAGCCAGTCACACATCTCGGGTTTTTTTTTTAAGTGCTGAAATGAATAATGGAGGCAGAACATAAAAGAGAATAATAGATCATTAGTAAGAGTGAAGCTGAGCATAGCAGTGTGATTTCTGGTTTTGTAAGTCTATTCTACTTAGCACAGTGGTTTAGAGATACAGTTTTTGCTAATATACCATCTTTATGCCAGTTTCTCCAGCAAAGTAATACTATTTTAGATCTGTATCAGCAGACTATGCAAAAATCAAGACATCACTGTAAGAGCTTTAAAAATATGTTTCTAATTAACGTGTGCTGACAATTTGCTGCTGATTTCAGTGGGAGTGGGATTTAATTCCATATATATGATTTTCCCCATACCTCAACTAAAAAGTTGATTAAATTTGCAATTTTTCTAACAAATAAATTAGTAAAAAATGAGTAATATTTTAATTTCCTCTTTCAGGCAAAGAGCAGACGTTGCTTCAGAAGGATTATGAGTCTGCCTCTCTGACAGAAGTCCGTGCCATGTTAAGGAAACATGAAGCTTTTGAGAGCGATTTGGCTGCTCACCAGGACAGGGTGGAACAGATCGCTGCCATTGCCCAGGAGCTGAAGTATGTTCCATTTAAAGGCTTGCAGCTGCTGACATTTAACTTTGCGATAAACTCTTTCCAATGAATTTGATAGTGTCATAGGTACCAACGTAGGAATTCCAGACATAGCTTCATAAGTATATTATCTGAGCTGGTCACTGAGACCTTTCCCTCATCTCCCCCTTACCCCCAACCAAATATAGATATTCAACTGACCAAAATTTTTTGAAAACAAACATTTTCAACTTGACTTCACAGTAATCTTTCAGCATTAGCTCTACCCATTGTGGGTTGATGGGAATCCTGGAGGTGTTTATTTCGCAGTTCATGGTCTGCTGAGAGGTACTGGCTATGAGTTGTTTTAGTTAGAAAATATTTTCATTTGCACAAATTACAGATCAAGTATCCTCACAAGTATATGAGGATTCAAAAGGCTTCACATCCCTATATTATCTCTGTAATAGTGGGTAATAATGCACTGACGTGCCTGCAGATTTAATTGTCTCTAATATGCTTATTTTCACAGCTTCTTGATATTATATTTGGAAGTGCCATTGTCTTCATTTTACAGGAGGGACAGTGGGGCATATGGAAACTAAATAACTTGCTCAGGGTTGCACAAGGAATCAAGCACACACAAGGCTCTCGTATAGGAGAGGTAGAGTTTTCACCCACAGTTTCATCAACTTAGTCACCAATGCTTGTTCATCCAGCATACTATGCCCAGAGAAAACACAGCCAAAGCTGAGAACAGCTCTGCAACACATTTAGGCTACATCTGTGTTGTTGACATCACCTGCATAGGTCAGCAATGTGAAGAGTCAAGGCTCTGGATTGACCCCTTATGGCAGCAAAGTCCTGAGTGTTGTTTAAATTAGTCTGGCTAAACTCTGTCCCTGTTGGTGGAGCTTGATTTTGTTAGTGGGAAGGTTTTTAATTCACCTGTGTGAAGCACAGTTCTGTGAGCTCTGCCTGCACTGAAAGGACTGTAGCACTACATACAGATGTCCCTGTTTGGGTAAAGCCATCTTGGTGTCAACACTAAGGTAAGCACATTTGATTTTATCACCTTATGCAGTTAATTGCAGAGGCTTTGTGCTGTAAATCAGTGGTGCCACTCCTGGTCTTGGCAGTTTGGCACTCACTGTATAAATCTGTAAAGCCAACAGGAACAAATGTGCAGTAGTGGTTGAAACAGGAGCCAAGATCAAAATTCTCAGATTCCTGCCCTTGGCTTCAGCTCTCCAGGTTTCAATTTCTCACCTTGAACAGGCAGAACAGTTACTGCTCAGAAATCAAGTCTTAGAAACATGCCCTTTTTTCCCTTTGTGAAGGACCATGGCTCATAAACAGCTCCATATTCATTAATGATTTAAAAATCAGAGACTTGTCTAGAAGTGTAGTTCATACCTGATAGCAGCAGCACTTACAGGAATTGTGTAATTCAAATAGATATAAAAGAAAAATCCCATCTTCAAGATTATTTAAAGGAAGAAAAATCACATTGGGAGGAGTAAATCCTGTGTTTTGGTTAGTGTGAAAAAAATCTGAAAAAACCACAGAGAATGGAGACTACCCTGAGTGTGTGAGCTTATGAAACACCTTCTGGCATGCCTTGATCTCTGTTGTGCAGTTATTTCATAGAATGGCTTGGGTTGGAAGGGACCTTGATGATCATTTAGTTCCAAGCCCCCTACCATGGACAGGGACATCTTCCACTAGATCATGTTCAAAGCCCCATGCAACCTCGCCTTGAACACCTCCAGCGATGGGGCATCCACAGCTTCTTTGGGCAATCTGTTCCAGTGCCTTGGCACCCTCACAGTAAAGAATTTCAGCCTAATATCCAGTCTATCATTCTTGCTATTTAAAGCCATTCCCCCTTGTCCTCATTAAAAGTCCCTCTCCAGCTCTCTTTTAAGTCCCCTTTAGGCACTGGAAGGCTGCTATAAGGTCTCCCCAAAACCTCTTCTTCTACAGGCTGGACAGCCCCAACTCTCTCAGCCTGTCTTCTGGGGAGAGATGCTCCACCCCTATGATAATCTTTGTGTCCCTTCTCTGGACCCACTCTAACAGCTTCATGTCTTTCTTGGTGTGGAGGCCCCAGAGCTGGATGCAGTACTGCAGGTGGGGTCTCACCAGAGGGGAGCAGAGGGGCAGAATCCCCTCCCTGGCCCTGCTGCCCACGCTGCTTTAGATACAGCCCAGGACACATTTGGCTTTCTGGGCTTCAAGTGCACATCACTGGGTCCTATTTAGCTTCTTGTCAAGCAACCATCCCCAAGTCTTTCCCCCTTGGGCTGCTCTCAGTCCATTCTCTACCCACCCTGTATTTCTGCTTGGGATTGCCCTGAGACTTGCTTCTCTTCATACTAAAGAAAGTTTCTGTAACATCTAATGATTGCTAATTCTGCTTCAGCTTTATGAATTATGTGAAACTTTGGGAATGTAGTGTACATAGCACAGCATCTGCTTACCAGTGTTTTGAACCCTCTGTCCTTTACCTCTGGTGACGCCAATGAACACGGTATCCTGTCTATTTTGGGATTGTCTCTTCTCAGTTGTTTCAGTAATTTGCTGTGTGAAGTTAAACAAGTTATTTGTGGCCTGGGCTGCAAAGGTGCTGAATGCTCTAATTTGACTTTTCTGCTTCTCCATACAATAGGACTATCAGTGCCTGATTTTTCACTATGACTTTGTAACTCAGTAACTCAGTTAGGCTTAATGCCCATGGAGAATACTGAATGAAAGGTTATAAAGATCAGGTTTTATCACTGGCTGCAAGAAAATGGGCACCTTCTATCTAAATACTGATTTAAATTATTTATATGTAATTCCTCGCACAATAAAACTATGGAGGAAAATGCAAACTTCTTTTTTAATCCATATTTTAAAAGAAGGATCAATGTGTGAATGCTAAGAAATGTGCACCTGATACAAAACCTGTTGAAGTCAATGTGGGTTTCTTTCTTGATTTTTTTGTTTGTTTGGTGGGTTGGTTGTTTTTCTTCTCATCACTGGAGCAGGCCCTTACAGAAAACATCATCATCTGTGTCTAAATTCCAAGTGAGTACACCTCCATGTTCCGTTTCACTCAATCTCTTGGATGCCTAATGTTGCAAATTTCAAAAGAGAACTATTGCTGTGTGACCGTGAACTCTAGTTAGTTTCCTGTCTGTCCTGGTATTTTCTGCTGCAGCAGCTCAGTTCACATTGTGCTTAAGGTTAAAGTTGCTACAAGCCTGTTGATTGTTGCTATTTAAATGGAGGATTTATGTTGGTATGCAAACAGGTGATTCCCGCCAGGATTGTTGTGTTCCCAGCCTATATAGACTTAGGTATTCCTTGGCAAAGAGGCATGACAGGGCTTGGATAGAGCCTTATACAAAGCTGAAGAGGGGCAGGCATTTCTAAAATCAGATTTGGCATTTATGACATAGCAAATGCTAACTTAAATGAGCTGTATTATGAAAATCTGTATTAATTTATGATCTTATGTGCTCAACTCAATATTTCCAATCATAAAGGCAAAATTTTTGGAATGTAATTTCTTGTATATCCATCACTTCTAGTGTAGTGACTGATTTCCAGCCAAGCAGACCATTATCTGTAACACTGATTTGAGAGTCGTTTTGATTATGGAGACCTGGGCTCAAGTTGTGCTTACGTGCATGGTTAACATGAGCCTTGTTCTGAAGCACTGCTAAAACATGTTGCTCAGCAGGGTTTTTTTGTGGCAGTATCACTGTTCCTAAAGTGAGCTCACACTTAAGTGCTTCTCTGGACCAGGTCAAAATTTCAGTAAGTTTTTAATTTTTGACAGGTAAGATTGAATTACGTGTAAGATCAATAGCAATAACTTAATGATTTTTAAATTCCAAAGGCTGTAGGTTTCAAATGGCCAAACAAATAAAAGACTGTTCTCTTAGAATGTCTACAACACAGGAGAAGCAGTACTTCATGCAATGCAAAGCACAATTTTTTATAAAATGTAAAGCTAGTCTCTTCAGTGTTGGGGAAGATACAAAAATTAATAGGACAGGGAATGTAAGCCTGTGCTTTATTTCCAAGTAGTTAATATTTGATGAGTTATTACTTCTTCTGCTCCTGCTTTGAGCAGGAAAATGTTCTCTGATACTCATAATACACTTATTTGAAGTAAACAGCAGCAGGCCCAGAAAGGTAGTGGAGCTACACTGTTTAATGCCACTCAGTAAACTAGCTTAGGATTTTTGACTCACGGGTGCCCTTTTTAAAAGTTGTGTTGATATTATCTTCTACCTATTTGTCCACCGCATATATCCCTGGAAGGAATAGGATAGTAGAGATCTTATAGGGAATGATGGAATCTCCCTGGTAGAGTTTGTGGAGGAGGGTGGCATATCACCTTCCAGGACTTTGACCACAGCTGGTACAATCAGCCCCCCACTTTCATGGTAGGACACCTGCCCTTACCCTAACTGACAAAAGGAGATAAGTGATCCATTGAAGCAAAAATAAAATTTGCTCACTCAGGAACACAATCTAATAATCTTAATGTTCTATAATGAAAAAAAATCCAATTTTCAGCCAAAAAACTCATGACAGCAAAATAAATCTCAGCCTGTTTCATCCAAGACTCTCTGCTCCTGACTTAAAATTTCTTAGCAGATGGGTGGCTTTTGTTGCATCCCTTGAAGGCCAATGAAAGGGCTTCCAAAGAAGGAAGTGAGATTTTGAGTTAAGGAAGTCTTGTACAGTATGACTTGCTGGCAGCTTTCTCCTTACATATGGGAGTTTACTTTCACAATTTTGAGTTGGTTTTGTTATTTTTAGAAATGGTTAGGAGGATTGAATTAGAGAATAC
Source organism: Lanius collurio (assembly GCA_020086605.1). Classification (NCBI taxonomy): domain Eukaryota; kingdom Metazoa; phylum Chordata; class Aves; order Passeriformes; family Laniidae; genus Lanius; species Lanius collurio. The sequence goes on along the minus strand of JACBWW010000002.1, from coordinate 15,895,562 downwards.
CTAGGCAAACTTGACATCTACAAGTCCATGGGCTCTGATGTGCTGCATCCATGAGTGCTAAAAGAACTGTTGGACACCATAGTGAGGCTGCTCACGATCATCTTTGAAAGACAGGGCAGTCAGGAGAGGTGCCTGAGGACTGGAAGAAAGCAAATGTCACCCCAGTCTTCAAAAAGTGCAAGAAGGAGGACTCAGGGAACTACTGGCCAGTAGTTCCAGCATCATCTCAATCTCTGGAAAAGTGATGGAGTATCTGTTTCTGGAGGCCATCTCGAGCCACAGGGAAGACGAGAAGGTGATCAGGAGTAGTCAGGTAAATCACACACAACCTTCTAGTGTGAAACAACTACTTGTATAGATGAGGGGACTGTGGTGGATATTGTCTACCTCGACTTCAGCTAGGCTTTCAACACTGTCTCTCAGAGCATCCTCATAGGCAAAGTCAGGAAGTGTGGGCTGGATGAGTGGACACTGAGGTGGATTCAGAACTGACTGAACAGCAGATCCCAGAGGGTCGTACCCAGTGGCACATGGTCAAGTTGGAGTCCTGTCACTTGTGGTGTCCCCCAAGGTTCAGTACTGGGCCCAGTGTTGTTCACCTTGTTCATCAATGACTCAGATGGAGGGCAGTTGCCTCCTCAGCAGGTTCACTGACAACACAAAGCAGGGAGAATGGGCCAATGCTCCAGAGGGCTGTGCAGCCCTTCAGAACGACCTTGACAAGGTGGGGAGATGGGCAGAGAAGAACTGACTGAAATTCAGCATGCAGGGTCCTGCACCTGGGGAGGAATAACCCCTGCACCAGCGCAGGCTGGGAGCTGAGCTGCTGGAAAGCAGCTCTGTGGAGAAGGACCTGGGGATCCTGGCGGACAACAAGCTGTCCAAGAGCCAGCAGTGCCCTTGTGGCCGAGAAGGCCTGGGATGCCTTAGGAAGAGCACTGCCAGTGGGTCAAGGGAGCTGATCCTGCCCCTCTATTCAGCCCTGGTGAGGCCACATCTGGAGTGCTGTGTGCAGGCCTGGGCTCCTCAGCACAAGAGAAACATGGAGCTCCTGCAGCAGGTCCAGCAGAGGGATACAGAGATGATGAGGGGACTAGAACATTTCTCTTATGAGGAAAGGCTGAGGGAGCTGGGCCTGTTCAGCCTCAAGAAGAGATGACTGAGAAGGAACCTTATCAATGTCTGTCAGTATTGAAGGGGAGGGTGCCAAGAGCATGGAGCCAGCCTCTTCTCAGTGGGGCCAAGCAATAGGACAAGAGGCAACAGGCAGAAACTGATGCGCAGGAAATTCCATTTGAATATGAGGAAGAACTTCTTTACTGTGAGGGTGACTGAGCACTGGAGAGGTTGTGAAGTCGCCTCACTGGAGATATTTAACAACTGCCTGGCCTCAGTCCTGTGCCATGTGCTCTAGGATGACCTTTGAGCAGTTAGGTTGGACCAGATGACCCCCTGTGGTCCCTTCCAACCTGACCCACTCTGTGATTCTGTTATGTTGTTTTTTTTTTTTTTACCTGTTTTACCATTCTTCACTTTGAACACTTTCAGTTGATTGCAGCACATCTGAAGCTTCTTTTAAACAGAATGCTCCTCATACTTCTCAGGTTTATCCCAAAACAGGTTGTTCTGACTGGACTTAGAAGAGGAAACATGAACACTGCCCCTGGCCTACAGAATTTCTGGCTTCCGGCCTCTGGCTTCATAGAGGAAAGCTGCCTCTGTTCTCATTCTGTCCTCTGTGATTCTCTGTGTTACTAGCAGCGTGATCTGTACATTCCTCTTGCCAACTACATAGAGAAGAATGCTCAAAAAAGAGGAATAAATTCTATCTGCATTTACTGTCTTGTTCAAGCCTCAAAGTAAATCTTAGATTCATATTGCCATGTATTTACAGTCTCTGCAAAGTTTAGTATTGGGCAGAGTGTTCTTGAGGAGAAGCCAAGAGCTAAATTCAATGGACGGTAATAGACCAATAAAAGGGAGTTTCCAAAATGTCAAGCACAGGTATTGTGGATGGCTATTATCGGCCACCGAGATCAGAAGTTCAGTTTGAAGCACAGTCAGTGCAGAATCTCAGGACAGAGCCTTAAAAATTTATTCCAGTCTCAGGCAGAATAGTAAATTGCTTCCTGTCAGAATAATATCAGCCTATTAAGCAGGTGAAAAAGCAATGGTAACTGCTTTCCTTTGTGAATACTCTGATTCATGCTGGTGGTGTATGTGGGTCTGGAGATCCCTGTTCTCTGAACCAGCCAGTTCTGGGGTTCAGATCTGTGAGGAGTTCCTGGAGAGGAAGACAAAAATTGATCTTTGAGCCCTAGATCTGGGCAGCCCCTATTAGTATTGCCAGGCTTGTGAGAGATTATGTTTTGAATGCAACCTGATGTGTGTTTCTCAGTTAAATAATTTCAAAACATGTAAGAAAGGGATCATTGTATTATTCAAAATAAAATGGATATTTCAGGCCAATTAATTTAAAACCAATCTTGGCAAGCTTGAAGACTGAAGCATTCTGGCCATCAGGGGATCAAATTACTTGTGTCACAGGAGTAGCTAAGACAAAGATGCTTGGACACCTTAATTGTCTTTAATACTTGGATGTCAGTTGATTTTTCTCAGAGCAGAGGAGATTGATCCTGTTCCCGTGCTGTGCTTCTCTAAATGCTGAATGCCTAAACACAATGTCCACACTGTAACACTTGCTTACCTTAGGAGAAATATTGCAAAAAGGAGGGGAAGAATTGTTGAGGGACAGTGGAAGTGTGGACAATGCAACTGCTCCTGTCTTTCAAAAAGTCATACAGATTTTTTGTCTTTGCTCTTTCTTAGTGAACTGGACTACCATGATGCTGCAAGTGTCAATGATAGATGTCAAAAGATATGTGACCAATGGGACAGCCTGGGAACACTCACTCAGAAAAGGAGAGAGGCACTGGAGGTAAACTATATAACAAGGATCAGCAGCTCAGCTGAGGCAGGGAGAGGGAAATGAGCCATTTATTTCAGATCTGGAAATGGTGCCATTGAGCATCCATTTTGCAACCCAAATAGCAATTTCCTCAGACCTCCATTTCATTTTGGTGTGGTTACTTTTGTAAATAGACTGCACTGCTCAGAGTAGAGTAGACTTGACAGTATTGAGCTCCCAGGGACAGTTCTATAGCATCAACAAATGGCATGTGGTTTGTAGCACCCCTCTGTGGGAATCTGATGTCCAGCAAGGCTAAAAAAAGCTGTTGGTTACTTACCTTTTCATACTGGCCTGAATTTGCAGTCTTGCATACGTTTCTGTCCAACAGTAGGTTAATTTTTGGTAGTGAGTATTCCAAAGCACTGAGATACTTTGTAAAGCCTTGTTCCTTAGGAAAAGAGGAAGTCACACACATAAATGCCAAGGTGGGAAACATATGTGTAATTCTTCCTTTTTGTACTTACGAGAAATTACTAAATCAAAATTAGCAGATTTTAATTCATTTTCAGGTAGGTCCCAATAACAAAAATGCTTAAAATATCAATAGTTATACTTTAAAGGCATACACCCACCCCTTTTAATGTGTTGGATATGAGAGTACTTTTACTGAAATTAGACCATATGCCTTGAGTGAGAATCCTTAAAGCAGGTGGTGAAATCAATCAGTGCAATCAAATGCTTTTGAAAAGATGAGGCATGACTTTGTACATGGGTGGGTATGTGTGTGGAGCTAGATCTTGCCTAATAACAAAAGAATGCACTTTTCCCAACCTGTACAGAGGACAGAGAAATTGCTCGAAACAATTGATCAGCTTCACCTGGAGTTTGCCAAAAGAGCTGCTCCTTTCAACAACTGGATGGAAGGTGCAATGGAAGACCTACAGGACATGTTTATTGTTCATAGCATAGAGGAAATTCAGGTAAATGGTTATCTGGGTTTTTTTTGTCTTAAAGTCATAGGGAAAATAAGAAAGGAAAGTTTTCCTTCTGGGAAAATAGAATACATGTGATTGAATACATACAATGAATACATACAATATCTATCTTAATGTTTGCTCTATGATAGGCCATGTCTATTCTATTACAACTAGGTTTCTTTGTTGGTATGAAAGCATATTCTAGAGATTATGGAAAAAGTCCTGATAAAATCAACAAGGGCTGTTTCATGAATGTATCTAAATGTACTACTTCCCATATCTATACCCAGTAGCCAGGATGTTTGAGAGCCTGAGAGAGGTGCTGTGCTTATTTACAGCAGATCTTCCAGATGTTGGATGAAATGTTAAAGTTTTCATGATTTCCCTCTTTGTTTCTGATTTTAGAGTTTAATCTCTGCACATGATCAATTTAAAGCTACTTTGCCAGAGGCAGATGGTGAACGACAGGCCATCCTATCAATCCAGAATGAAGTTGAAAAAGTCATCCAGAGTTATAGCATGAGAATAAGTGCAACCAATCCTTACAGCACTGTTACAGTTGAAGAGATTCGTAGCAAGTGGGAAAAGGTAATGTACTGGTAAATTGCTAAATATGTAAAGGACATTGTAGCACAGTTTAGTAATACTGAGACTATTCAGAGAACTTTACAGTAAATCTCTAAATTATTCTAGATCATCAGATGGCAGAATGAATTTCTACAGTACCTTATGCTCTCCCTTATGTTTGCCAGGCCTGCTGCACAATATCCTTTGCTCCCGTCACACAGTATTACCTATGTCCTCTTTGGCTTTCTGCCAGGGTGAGAGAAGCATGTGTTGAGGCTAGTGCAGACCTGGTGCCTGGCCAGGGGTGCTGTTAAAAGAACAGAAAATGATTGTATTCTTTCTCTTAGTATAAAGAATAGTTTTTTGTGTGTCTTCTACCCAGATGCTGCTTTTCAAAAATGTATAAAATCAGCATCCTTGGGGCCATTAATATTTCTTTCCAATTAGACTAAAATTGGCATTAGCAGCTGAAAAGTACTGGGAAGGGATTAAAGAGAGGCTCCTAAAGCAATCACACCAACTTCATTTCATTAGGAACCAAGACAGATAAAAAGCTGCAGGTAAATGCTTGTGTAAAATGTAGAATTACAAAAACTTACGTGGAGAAGAACACACTCTCAATGGGTTATAAAAACCAAGCAGTAATGACTAAGGTTAGAATCTCCCTGGCCAATTCAGAAGGGTAAGCCAAACTAAAGCATTTGCAATGAATTAGAGACCTTCAGATGTGCATGATGGACAGAACATATCTCATGCTATCCTACTGTATGGATGTGCTCAAATAAAATGTTTTGCACTGACTGTTCTTAGAACAATTACATAGAGATCACCTTTGTTTTTTAAAAGGAAAACAAAGTAACTGCTCTAAGAGCAGTTAAAGTGAAATAATTACCTCGAACTTGAATCCAGACAGAGGTGAGAATTTCTTCTCTCTGCATGTCAGTCTCTCTGGTCAGGCTGCCCAAGACCATATTATGAATTTATGTTAGCATGGAATTTGTAGCTAAAATAGTGATCATTCTGGCTTGTCCTTCTGATATCGACCTTCAAACCAATAATGAAAATTAGCAGCTGTAGACTTATTTGTTCCATTTATTTTTAAACTATTCAGTTGTGCCTACTCACCTTTAGTGCTTTCCCACTGTAACAGGTGAAGCAGCTGGTGCCTCAGAGGGATCAATCCTTGCAGGAGGAATTAGCCCGCCAGCACGCCAACGAGCGCCTGCGCCGCCAGTTTGCTGCTCAGGCCAATGTCATTGGGCCGTGGATCCAGACCAAGATGGAGGTGAGTGTCAGACCCTCATACAGAAGCTGAGGAACAAAGTGATTAATAATTTTTTAATCTCTTCTTTATATCCAGGGCAACAGCAAAGTCAATGACAGTTCACCAGCTGTTTGTTCCTAAACTATTTAGCATCTGTTAAGATTGTTCTTAAAACTGTGGAACCTTGTACAAGTGGTACCTTGATGGTGACCAGGAGATTCAGCTTTGAAAAATCAATCACTTAACCATTACTGTTTAGCTTCTGTTTTTTTGTATAAAAGATAACAGGTTTACTGGGGTCTTAATACTAATTCCAGATATGAATGTGACACATTTCTTTTGAAATGTGTTTTCTAAAGTAAAATTTCTTATCTCCACTGTATGAAGGTTTTAATACTATTGCTTCTTAGTATAAAAATACAACATATTTATGTGAACATTGGTCAAATTAGCACATCTGAAGCTTAAATTCTGTGGGACTGGGGAGTGTCTTTGTTTCTTTTGACAGGAAATCGCCCGCAGTTCTATTGAAATGACAGGGCCTTTGGAGGACCAGATGAATCAGCTGAAGCAATATGAGCAAAATATCATTAATTATAAACACAATATTGACAAACTGGAAGGAGATCATCAGCTTATACAAGAAGCCCTGGTGTTTGACAATAAGCACACCAACTATACCATGGAGGTAGCCATTTACTCCCTTTTGTATTTATTAGTTCATTCTGTCCTCTTGTGCTATGTCACTACCTACCTGGATTTAGAGAGACTGCCACAGAAGATGGAATTTGGCAAGCTTTCTGATAACCTCATAAGACCTGCTTAATTTTAATTTATTTTCACTTTTAGTGAAGAAGTACCCATTTAGAAACCAGCTTCGTATTTTTCTGAAGGCCATTTGTATTTTTAGTGATCCTTGGTCATGATACAGAGTTAGTGGTATGGCAAAAAGCATTACATAAATATTTAGAGATGATTTTATTCTTACTGTACTTTTTATACTCCAAGAAGAATATATTTGATTCTGTAATAACTCGTTATTTTCTCTCTCATAGCACATCCGTGTTGGATGGGAGCTCCTACTTACCACCATTGCTCGAACTATCAATGAGGTTGAGACTCAGATCCTCACAAGGGATGCCAAGGGTATCACCCAGGAACAAATGAATGACTTCAGAGCATCATTCAATCATTTTGACAGGGTACAGTACTCCTGCTTTTTCTCAACTAGCAATATTTATTCTTCCCAAAAGCGAGGTTCTTCTCATTCCAAACATAAGCCTTTTAAAAAAACCCCAAATGCAGTAGCAATGGTCTCTTTTTAAAAGAGAAAAAAAGACCAGTTAAGGAAGAGTTTACAGTCTTATAAAGTCATAGAATGGCTTAGGTTGGAAGGGACTATAAAGATCATCTAGTTCCACTCTCCGCACCCTGGGCAGGGTTGCCATCCATTAGATCACATTGCTCAGGGCCCTCCTCAGCCTAGTAGCATAGTACACATAAATGAAAGATTAATTTTTGCTTTTTAAATGTAATGCAGAATTATTTTCAAATAATAAGCATAACTGCATAAATCTGTGTGTTTTGGAAAATAATATGGACCTTTATTTAAAGACAGTACAGCATGTTGTTAAGTACTTGCTGTCGCTTCCATCTCATTAAATTCAACTGTAATCTGTATTACAGAGGCTGTTTTCCCCTTTGAATCACAACTTTTCTCCCTAGAAATATATTTGTAGGGAATATAGTTGGGACATTTACAGCTGTCCAGGAACATCCTTTGTTTTTCTGGCTGTTTGTGGGAAATAACAGGCTGTTATTTTTTTCAGTTATCTAAAGATGGATGAATAAAAAAGTACAAAGGAAAACACTACTGTGAAGAAACTTAACTCACGTCTGTGAGTTATGCAGTATTCATGGACAGAGTGTTATAAAGTTAATTATTGACAGACACAATAGAAAAATATATGCAGGGGGGGATTTGACATTTGCAGTTGGAGAACAGTGTTCACACGAGTTAGTTCTGATGACTCTGGGCTGACATGAACCCATCTTTAAAACTAAGTTCACAGTTCAAATACTGAAAAAGCTTATCATAATTCAGCACCAGTCTGTAGGGTCTGCTCCTTCAAATCATTTCAGGCTACAGAAAAATGCCACTTGCTTTTCACTGTTCATCCAGCTCTACTCAAATTGGTTGCGCTTGCACTTGATATGGATTAGATGCTGACAGTCACAGTTTACTAAATCTTCCTTAGAATACCCCTTACTGTTTAGGAGGAAGACCAGAATTGTCAAACCTCTGCTTTCTGAAGAAACACACAAGGATGGGGAAGTTTAGCTACACGGGAACTAGGAATGCATTTTATGGAAAAATCTTAATATGACTCTAGTACAACATAATTCTTTTTTGTATTTTCTAAGGAAGCAGAGGATAACATCACAAAAGCAGAGCTAGATTTCCTGGGATGGAAAGAAGTAGCACAGCAAATGGTTTTCCCAATGCACTGGAGCAGATAATTGAGCAATTAAAGCTATTAAAAGCAGACAGACTACCAGGCCTGGATAAATTACATGCCTGTATTTGAGAGACCTCTCTTAAGGAAACCAGGGACTTTGTGCAAAGATTTGACAGCTCTCTAAAGATAAAGAAACAAGGTGACTGAATCCAAGTATATTTTATACTGGATGGCCATTTCTGACGTCCCCGTACCTTTGTAGTTCCTAGGTGAGTTCTCTGGCCTGCTTGCTGGTGCCTCAGACTGCCTGAAGGGAGAAGCTAAATCCTACACCAACCAGCCATACTGTTATGGATTTTAGGCTTTGCAGATGCAGTAAAACATTGAGATACCAAGGAATAAAACAGAACAAGGCCTTAGGAAAGGTTGTATGACCTGGAGTAAGGTGGTCGTGTCACACAGCTGCCAGCACATTGGAGATGGGCTACAACGAAAATGTGTAACACAAAACTGCGTCCCAGCTCCTAGATTCTTACCCCGACTGTCTCCTTTCCTCAGGCTAAAATGGTTCATGGCTTCAGGCTGTGTCCCTTCCTGTTGCAGGAAGCCTGAATGGCCAGGTCAGAAGCAGAAGGAGACAGACGCTTCATCTATCATACATCCTCAGCTGTTTCTATGGCCTCAACAGCCTGGGCCTGGTCTGCAAGTTTAGCTGTAGACCTTGCCTTTCCCCATGACAGATACAACCCAATGGCTTAAAAAAAAGAAGTTTGGGAGGATCACATAAGGAAAGGAGCATTTTGCAAATGCCCTCTTTAGTATACCCCTTCCTTCAGAATCAGACATGGGAAACTGATCTAGGAGTTTTGCACTGACAGAGCGTAACAAATATTTTCTCTGTAGCATAATGCAAGTTAAAGAAAGGAAGAAGGTAAGATCTACACCCACTCAACCATCAAGCCAGGCTTTATGCAGGGAACAGATAATAGAAACACTGATTAAGGAGAAGTTTATAAGGATTAAATTACACTGTTACTTAATAGACAGATAGAACTCAATTTACACAGGCTAAAAGGAGACTTTGAACAAACATGTTGGAGAAAGACAGGCTTGTTTTTCATTTTTCCAGCTTTCCTATATCCTTGCACACTCAGATATTTAGTGCTGGTGAATAAAGGAAACCCAGGGTGCTTTAAAGTTATTTCAGTTTACATGAAATAATGGAGACCTTATATTTGTTCATCTTTAGATAGAAAAGGCAGTAATGGATTCTTCTATGGTTTTGATTTCCTTAAATAGAAATGAAGATAAAACTGGATTATCTGAACATAAGCACTACCATGAAAAATACTGTCTTCTTCATGTCAGATGGAATTAACAGTATATGTAAAAAATTTTGTGGCACTTAGCAGCATTTTTAAATGCCTGATATAGTTTAAAAATACACTGGAAGGATTGGACTGCTGTTCACGATGAATAGCCAGAAAGGATCCCAAAAATTAATACTGTCACTGACAAGGAGGCTTTAAATACATAACAGAATAATTTATGCATGGTATAGCTCTGATTTGTGTGGTATTTCTCCCATTTAAGACATTTCTTAATGTCTGACAGTGTGTGTTGAGGGTGTCAGCGAAGTCCTAATATGCAGAGTAGCTCCCTTCCTGATTTTAAACTATGTATTTTGGTATGCATAAATCTAACAACTCTTTTTAGAGTGTTTCTAGAAACAACTTCCTTTGCTTATGAATCTGAGAAAGGAACCCCTATCTTCCTCTCTGGGAAGAATAAATTAAAAAAATCTTGCAGTGCATGTGAGAATTACAAGGGCAGGAAGAGTCATGTTTCTTTCAGTACATCCCCCAGCAGAGATGTGCTGGCACAGAAAGCTTCATAAATCATCCTTGAAAAGGCAACCCTGCTCTCTTCCTTGGGTCTTGGGGGTAACCTTCTTGGCTCCTGTGTTCCCAACAGGCATGTACACGTGTTGGTGCCCCAGGGGTTATTCCTGAGGGTGCTGCTGCTTACCCTTGCTTACCACTGCTGCCCTACTCCTAGCTGGAGTCTGTGCCTGAAGGCACAGTCTAGTTGTAGGGATAAATATAAATCTTTAGCAATGCTGCTATATTTCCTTCCTTAATGTGACTGCATGGAGAAAAAAAAGAGAAAGTGGGACACAATGTCTGAATCACAGAAGCAGTTTAGAAGTGTTCAAAATGGTGCACAGCTGAATAATGGTATGCAGCCAAATTAGGATACAGATAAGTTGTCAGTCACTGGTTTTGACATGTTTTTATGCAGGGATTCCTTTTTCAGATTCAGTATATTTAGTAAATTCTAAATCAGATTGCAAAGTATGTGATAAAATATCTGCAGCTGCTCTGCCTGTACTATCTTAATGGCTGTTAACACATTCTACTATTGATTTTTCTGCAAACTGCAGATTTCAAGTAGGAGCTCTGCATGCAGAAAAATAACATCATGCCACCCTATATTTTGCTAACAGAAAAACAACAGCTCCCTATTAAAAGAATCATATGTTCAGGCTTATGCAGGTCGATTAGCCTTCAGGAAAATTAAGGACATATTTAAGAATGGATTAGTTTGACTCAGAAGTTCACTTGTTTTATAAGGTCACATATAAATCACAAGGATGAGGGAAAAGATTTCTGGGGACTAATAATGAAACATTAAGGGGATTTTAGTGTTTTGCTTTGTATTGGCAGAAAAAGATGAACAAGGCAAAGTTATTTATATGCGTTAAAAGATTAACTTCAGCTCCTAATGTTGGTCTGCAAACAACAAAAATAAATATCCAGAATCATTTCCAATTACAAAAGCCTTCACATGGGCTTGATCTATGCCTTAATTGCAAAATGCCACTGAATTCCATGAAACTCTGATACACTGCAAGGCAAAGATACCTTTTTAGGCAACATATGATGAAGATTTGAAAATTTCACTACAAGAATGCGAAAACCTGCTATAGCACTTGGCACTACTACTTGGACCCTCACTAGGGACTCCCACTTAACCATATGACTGTTCTGAGCTCCAGCACAACCACTGCACTTCTCTCCTACAGAAAGTGGTTTCTTGGAAGATGTGGCAGCCTCTCACTCCTGTCTGCCCTTCACTGCTTCAGCTCCTGCTGCTGTGTGTGCCTGGTTGGGGAGGTCCTGCACACACTGCCCAACTCTCCCCCCATGTAGTGGGGTGGTAGCTGATGATCCTCTACCAACACCTGCTAGAGGAGTTGGAGGGGCAGGATTTGGCTCTTAGCTCCCATTTTTGTATCTTTTTGTTTGCAGTCACACAGAATTATCTTTGCCTTTAGAAATAAGGTAAAATGAACTGACTTCACCCCTGGTGGGACCTGCCACAGCCTGTCTCTAGGACAGTTTTTGAAAGTTTCAAACCAGCCTAGACTAACATTTTGAGAATGATAAAATAAGCCATTTTGAATGCTTCATAACAGGAATTATAATATAAAATGGAAATATTAAAGGATAAAAACTGTACTGTGATTATGGCTTTTAACTAAATGCTGCTCCAGATTTTTAACTTTGCTTTTTTACTCTTCACTGACTTCCCACTGTTATTTTTCATCTTTCATTTATGGGGCTGGTGGATGTTGATGCACATGTAGTCAATAACAGCATGATATTTTAAAAATGCATGCTGTTATTAGCTTACTAAAGCACCACTTTATCCTATTAGTATATTAAATAAGCCCAGTGCATTTGTTAAAACTCCTATAATTTTACCTATGCATACCTATATAAAAAAATTCAAAAATACATTATTCATCTAGCAGGCAAATATGTAGCAGACAGAAAACCTTGGATCTTCTCCAAACTGTCTGTAAAATCAATACAGGTAATAATTTTTCCTCTTGAAATATCACCTTAATTGTATTTATGTTAACTCACTCGAAAGTACCCCTCTGATAGGACACATTTTGTATGAACAGGAAAAAAAAGGCAAGCCAGTCTGTTTTTAAGAAGTTACCGTGAATTTCTTCACCTGCAAAACAGAAAAAAACCCCAGTGTTCCAGTGTGATGTGGTGTTACTAGGAACCATTTAACCTGGAATTCAATGGCGCTTTTTTAAAGTCAGTTTTCAAAGCAAAACCTGACTGTATATATTGTTAAAGAAGACAGATAACTGAAAATAAGTTTTCAATTATAAATTTATTTTGTACTTATCTCTTTTGAGATATGCTTATTATGTTGAATAATATTACCAGATCAAGAATGATGTAACAGTAATTGAGTGGGGAAAACATGTTTTGCCCAGGTTCAGTGATATTTTTATTGCATCACATATACTTCATGACAACAGAAAAAGAAGGAAGCAAGTGGTAGTTCATAGAATAAAATCTGCCTTGTCAGCAAAGGTGTTAAAAAACAAAGATGGAAGGAAGCAGAGTTTTAACTCTGTAGTTGAAGTGAGGACAAAGAAAAAGCCTAAAGCATGAAACTGCAGAAACTGCACACTTTTTAGGTAATTCATTGCATGTGTTGACATTACATTTCCATGAAATTCTGTAAGAATATGACTATTAATTTGAGAGTAGAATGTTCTTTACTAACCAACTAACCTGACCTGTGACTTTCTTTCCTTTTCCCTTCCTAAATGCATGACCTGTGATGGGATGTTAGGATGAATCTGACAATCTACAGTCTGATGAATTTAAAGCCTGCCTCATCAGTCTAGGACAGGTTGGAAATGACCTGCAGGTAGAGGAAACTCAAATAATTCTGTTTTCATATGTAACAATAGCCAAAAAGATTGCATGTTTAAACTCCAGTCTGTTGGTCATAAAGCTTTGAAAAGATCCTGCCTCTGGGAAGACAGCTGGATTAGATGGACTGTCAGCATCCCTTTGAGCTGTATTTTTCTTTGCATTTTTCAAAGATGTTTCAGTTTGTTTGTTTTACTTGGTTTGAGGTGTTTTATTTGAACACTACTAGATACCTACGAGAGCTCCTATGCTTCTTGCACATAGACTTTTTTCAGTTTTCCTTTCCTCAGACTCAATACAAGTTCTCTTATGCTTTCTCCTAATGCAGGATGACACAATTCTCTCGAAGCCACTGCAATCTATCACAACACAGAGGAAACATTTATTTACCTTCTTACTTTCATGCAATTTAATGTTTACTCAGCTTTGACTCCAGAATATTGCAGATACATTATTGCCTGGAAAATGAGCAACCTCATTTCATACAAGGTCTTCAACTGATCTCCTTCTAAGTCTTGCAGATCTCATCCTTTAAATCAGTACGCACATCTCTGCTGTAGTCAGGGTCTTGACAGCCTGCAGTCAGAAGGAAAATCCCCGTACTTATTTCCCATCTTTCAGCAGACTGCTCTCATAATGTATCTCCCTTGGCCTTGGAATGAAATACTTGGCTGTTTTTCACAGTACTTTTAGCTGCTAGAGATTCCATGCAGAACGTGAGACATTTCATATCAGGGAGGCAGCTTGAGCATCTGCTGAATTTGACTAATTTAGTAACAAACTTTTCTCCTTGCTCTTCTCTTTGTCTTCTCTGGTTGTGTTCACTGTATTCATGTCCCATTCATCTCCTCCCTTATCTCTCCCCTGACCTTTCCTGATGTTACTTTTTGTGGTCAAAATGTCTCTCTCCTGTGTGTAATATGTTAGTTACTTCTTCCTCTTTTAAAATTGATGATGATTCTGGTGACCTGATTGGGCAACATCAAATGAATACTGTTCATGCACTGGATCCAATATGCCAATGGTTCAAACTCGTCATCTCTCTGGAAATTACCTTGGATTCTTCAAACCCTCCCTTCCGTATTCCTTGTGTTGTTTTGTTCAATAGAGGAAGAATGGATTGATGGACCATGATGATTTCAGAGCTTGCTTAATTTCAATGGGTTATGATTTGGTATGAGCTTTAAGAAACAATGTCAACTGATTTTGCTCACAGCTAAAACATTAACCACAGCAATGCTAAAGCTTATCTAAATAGAGAGAATACTAATGTCATTTACACTAGAGATAGTACTTTCCTTTTTCTTTAATTTCAAATGGTTAAAAGGGAAGTTAAAAGTAAAGCTAGACACTTGAAAACCATATTCTGTGGTCCACTGCAAAAGTTGAAATTAACAATTATTAAACTAATGTTTTTTTTAAATTTCTCCTTTTTTACCTGCATGATTGAAGAATTAGTTTGATGCTGTTTAATTTTCATAAACTTGCTTTGGGGTTTGCATTTTTCTGTCTTCAATTATTTATTATAATTTTTTTTCCCCAAATTCACATTTTTAATGGAAAAGAAAGGGATTATCCTTAGTTAATTGTCCTGTATTCGGCATGAAATTTTCAGAATTTTTTCCCTCCTTAGTTCAGTGGGTCTGCAATTACACTGCTTGTTGGGCTATTGTTTCACTTCTCTGCATGATATCTAAATTACAATGCTTTTAGGATGAGATGGAAAAAGAAGTGTTAAATTAGAACTAGTTAAACAGGAGTTGTGGGAGGGTGAGAGGGAGAGAAGATGGAGACAGTTAATTGAAAGGTACATATTATGTATTTAGGAAAAAGGATACACCTTTCAAAAGCACAGTCCTTTTTACAGAAGTGGGGCAGACATTTCAGATGCAGATTTCATTGGCTCTGATGTTGATGTTCCTGGGTCAGGAAGATGCTTTAAAAGCTTTGTAACCAGTGGTTCCGACTGGTTCATGAGAGGCTTGGGCTGTTGGAGGTTGGTATTATGGTGACCATTTTCTTTGTTTTGGATTCTGTGAAAGGGTGAAGCTGAGTTTGCCCGAATCATGTCTCTGGTTGACCCCAATGGACAAGGAACCGTCACTTTCCAGTCCTTCATTGATTTCATGACCAGAGAAACGGCAGACACAGACACGGCTGAGCAAGTGATAGCTTCCTTCAGAATCCTTGCTTCAGATAAGGTCAGTCATCGCGCTGCTGGCTGTAAGGATTCATTCGCTCTCCTCTTTAGCCCTTCTTATTACAAGCCTTTTATTAACAGTGAAGTTTTGCAGTTTGTCAGACTTCAGAGAAAGCATTTGCCTTTTCTTCTTGTTTGGAACCAAGACTCTTGCCTAAAATAGGTTCAGAATACAAGGCTTGATCTGTGTATACTCCTATCATAGAAAGCCAACATAAAGTTAGACATCTTAGACAATATTAGATGGCTGGTCTGTATAATGGATATATTGTACATCAGGTTATTTCCACACCACAGCCTTGATTAGTAGGGAACTCATTCTACCTTTCATGCTGTTGTCTGAATATTTCAATGCAAAATTTGGCCCTCTGGAATATAGCCTAGGTCAAGTACAAAAGACTACACCTGGTCATGAGCCATGTTGTGACCAGACAGCTCACTCAACAGGGTGATGCAATCTGGTGTACCCCTGTGCTAGCAGGAGCAGCAGGAGGAGGCCTCTTCTAGTTACTGAGTTTGTAGAGTAAGCTCCTGAATTTGGCATAATTTCGTCCCCACTGCCAGGTGCACTTGAGAGTGAGTGGTGTATGGAGATGAAAGGCAATACAATGGCAACACAAGAGCTTCTGGAGGAGTCAGGGCTATAAACTGTGCTGCCACGAAACCACTCCTCTGCTGTGGAGAAAGGAGAGATCACAGCAGTACAGGTCTATTTGTCCAAGCTTGCTCTATTGATTTTCTCATTCCAGCTGCTTGTATTGATTTTGTGATCTCAGTTAATGTGGTCCACATTTTAAATTCCAGACGTGTTCTCAGTAGCAATTCATGTGGAAGATGGTCTTAGGAAAAAATGGTTTTCATTAGATTGCTATTTTAAGCAATGTCAAGTCTGTTAACAGAGGGTATCCCTCATGTCATAAATGCAGACCATTAAGAACAATAATGCATTTTTCTTTACACATATATTAGAACCTTGAAACTAACAGGAACTACCTGCATCTGTCCTGTTACTGCAGAAGGGGCAGTAGTGCACTGCAGAGAGACTGACTATCCAGGGATAAGCTGTATCTGTAGCAGTCTGCCTATGGCTGCACAGTGTTTGGTAGCTAACATACAGTCGCATATGCTGAGACTGCATTTTGACCTAATCAGTTTGTTGGTGGAATTGTCCCCCTTCAACTCATAATTTGTGACATAATTTACCAAGGAAAATATTTGGTCTCAGAAAAATAGGCAGAATGTGTAAATTTATTAGCCACAGCTACAGAAAATATATTTTGTGTTTTTGAAGAACACATACTGAATTTGTCAATCCTTTTCCCCCTCCCAGCCTTATATCCTGGCAGATGAGTTGCGTCGAGAGCTGCCTCCTGAGCAGGCTCAGTACTGCATCAAGAGAATGCCTCCATACACCGGCCCGGGATCTGTTCCTGGGGCTCTGGATTACACATCTTTTTCATCAGCACTGTATGGAGAGAGTGACCTCTGATTCTGTAATTGGCTGTATTCGTGGTAGACATGAAAAATACCCACCTTATTGCCCAGATTGCTTCTCAAAAGCTTTGACAAGCTGATTTATAAACAAGTTTTACAAATACAGTAGGTACCGTCAGTGTAAAGTGCTAGTAACTGAAGTAACTGGTGTATATTAAAGTGTGCAGCACGCTAGATACCTGCCTTGTTGGTTTTAGGTTGTCTGTCCTATGCAATTCTAGAAAATTAATTTTAAAAATTGCGAGATATTAACTTTGGAAATATACATTCAGAAAATAGAATGTAAAACCTAAAAACATTGAAACTCATGAAGTATTTCTCCATTTTTGAAATGTTTCAATGCCATATGCACTTCTTTTACAATGTTCAGAAATCTATGTTAGAAGTCATGCTTTATTCTTTCATAGAGCAATATTACTTTCCTCTCATGATTTCTTATTTTTTATGCTTCTATTGGTGGAATTTAATAAAATACTAAAATGGTTATTTTCAGGGAAGAAATGTAACAACCACATAAACTACTTAATTACAAAAATAATCCAGAATGCTATGCTTATTGTCACAAAGAGTTGTAATATAAGGGGGAAAGCTGACTAAAGTGCAGGTTTAGAGTTCTGTAAGCTCTTTTCTTTTAGGCCTTTAACTTTTACAGCTGAGGGAATACAACTTTTATAATCAGGAATAATAAGGAAGCTAATTTCATGTGAACTGTTTTGTTATGAAACCCTCATACTTGTCTATGTTGGCCAGTCTTTGTTTCTCAGTATAAGAATGCATTATTGTATGTATTAGTGGGCAACATTCATCTCTATCCTGCATAAAGCAAACTCCCATCTGAGCAAATGTAGTATGGTTGTCTTGCAGCTTTAACTGTTCAGTGCTCAAAATTCAGTTTGTCTTGACTTCTACTGCATCACAGGCAGTTCTGTCTGTACCCTGCTCCTGTGCGCTAGACGTTTACTGTTCTTTTCCATCTTGAGAAATGACAGAGAATAAAAGCAGTAACTTTTTTACTTGAATCTTACTGACACTGAGGAAATGCAATGTAATCAAACAAAACTATTTACAAATGGTGAAGCGAGCTGTGCAGCCCAGTGCTATTAAAGCAATGATGTGCCTATTAAATAAAGTCTGCTTTTCAAAACCTTATGAGACTATGTCATTGGCAATCACCTAGTGGCTCCCTCTAAGAATTGGAAACATTTCTGAACATCAAAGGAGTTTTCAGATGCTAAAAGTTCAAAGTATGTCACACATTTCAGTACATTGTGTTTGCAGGAACAACAGTCTCTGTGTGCTGGAGGGACAGGTCTGGTTTCATGAAGAGAGATGGAGCTCAGAATGAGTTGGAGAGTTTCCATTTAGGTCACCTGAGCGCAGATGTCCGTAGCTCGGTAAACTCCAAGCTTAGATTGATTGCAGTGAGACTTAGGCACTACTGCTTTTGAGGACATTGGCCTTAACTTTTCTGTATCTTTCTTTTTCCTCATGTGTAAAAAAGCAGATGTTAAGTATGCAATGATGCTTTTGCTGGCCTTTGGAAATTTATGGATGGCAAGCATTAAAAAAATGTGTGTGATTTCAATCCTAAAGCAGGCACCCTGCAGGTAAATGTGTGTGGAGTGGGAGCAATTTAAAAACCCAGAGGAGAACAGCAATGACTACATACCTCTCCCTTCTCCACCTTGTGCACAAAGGCCAGCAGAGGACTTGCTAGGGCTAGGATCACATCTCCTACAGTGCATGTGCAGCCTTTCACACAGCCAGAAGCTGCTACTGCCACTGCTGATAATGACATGGTGCAGTGCCATCTCCTTCTGTGATGACAGTGCCTGTACAAGCTAAGTCAGGAAGCTCTGCCTTAAAGCGAAGCCATTTCCAGATAAATGACTGCTGGTCAGGCTGAATCCTGTTAAAAAAATAAATCTGTTTATCTCTCATTGTCACAGTTTAATGCAACTGGAAGAATAAAACATTGAGCTTCTGAATGTGGCACAAAAGCAAAATGTCAGGAAGGATTACGGAAAAAAATTGGGACAAAGACAGTTTATATCTGACACCTCTGTCAGGTGTTGTTCATGTTCTCTATCCACTAATGTTGTGATATTATTCCTATTTTTGATAGTATGGAAGGGACTTCTCTACACCTCCTTTAGCTGTGCTCTGTTGCTCAAAGGATGTGAGAGATAATGTTATCAGCAGCAAGAAAAAAACTTTTGCAAAGTAATTTTTCCAATGTTCTATCAGTATATCTAAAGTACAACGAACAGAACCAGTAGCTGAGAGCTGCAGGGATTAGTTATCCATTTACACTTGCTAAAAATGTTGTACCATAATTATTACTTTAATATGCCTTTCATGTAAAATGAAGAGGTATCATAAAATGATTTCTCCCAGCATCAATCTAAATAAACTGTGTTATTTTACTCTAAAGAGGGTAATCCTCAAGGTCCTTTAAAATATTCTGTGATCATGTTCAGGGGCTATGGGTTTTACAGAGAGATTTTCTTTTCATCTAAGCCTCTGTTTTTAGTAGGTGACATTTGTATATTTCTGCAGGATCACTTTTCACACTGGGAATCAATGCAGCAACATTTTCTGTCCATACAATTCTGGCAGCAAACTAGTTTTACTATAAAAAAAGTACAGTAACTGAGTGCATCAGTCTATCTTCTGCTCGTATTCAGAGGGTATTTTATTTGGGGAGCCACATCAGCAGTGTTAAGCCTGGACTATAGACAGTTGCTAGCATGTTCTGGTGAGATTCTACTTGTTTTAGACCAAATATTTTTATGTAGGAAAAATGACTGTTCTAAGCTGAATTTCATTTCACATTAGTCTCTTTTTAAAATGTGTAACTCCTTTCTAATTTTAACTGAAGGTGTGGGCTGCCACCACAAAGGACAAGTCTATCTCTGCTTTTTCCATGATCCCATTTATTTATAAATAGAACAGTTCCCTGGTCTGGTTACCATGTTGGCTGGGAATACATATCTAGAGTGCTTAGAACTGTAGATTATCCCCTGGAGCAGAAGCCTGTATTTACATTACCTTAAAGGGATTGTGTAACTGTGGAATTAGGGACCCAGCTACCCACTTTCACTGAAAGTCCTTTATTATTCCTAACAAAAGAACATTTATGTGCAGACCACAAACCTTGAGCCAGTACTAGGGGTGCCACTCATTTCCCTCATTAAGGCAGCTATATTAAACAATAAGCCAAATCTTTTCCATATATGAGCTTGAGTAGGATTTCATATTCTAATCTTCAAACAAAATTCCTCTGTGAATTTGCTAGGTTTTGGGAAATTTCACTAGCATTTATAATACTGGTTTTCAAAAATTTGTGAATCAGCATATTGCTTTAATTAGTTGGAAATCAAATATATTGGATGAATATCCTGAGACAATAAATGTCCCGAGGCTATTTTAACACTCATCCATCCCTCATCTACTTGCACCTGGCTGTTTTGTTTCAAAACCTGTCTCTTTTATTTGGCCCCAACTCATGGAAACCTTCTTCCTTTTGGGATTCCTGTTAATGCTCTTTAAGTGAAAAATGACCTAGAGCACTGTCCTTGGGAGGAGTAGTTATCCTATGTGCTCTTCTGAGCTGGAGCCTTCCAGCTGCATAAGGGGTATTTGTGGCAGAAGCCCAGGTATAGAACAGCTCTTTTGGCTCAGACACTGAAGGTCCTGTTTCAGGTTTTAGCTGGTCTGCTGATAAGACTGAAAGAGAAGAAACGTTTGCACAAGTTGCCAGCAAGTCTGGCCTTGATTTGAATGGAACTGTCAATAGAGGCACAGCAAATTAATATAATTAAAAAAGGGAAAAAAAAGCACCACTGAAAAGCATAGAATGGCTGTATCAAACATCTTGTTCAGACTTGTATCCTGGCTGGAACCATTACAAACAGGAGGATTAATGGAAAAGTCTAAAAATGAGACAGCACGTGGCCATGTGTACCCAAAAGAGTCTCCAAGCTGACAGTAATTTGTGGATCACGAACTTGTGGAACACTGCACACCGATGCCAAAAATTTAGTCTGTTTTTCTGCCAAAGTAATATATCTGCTTTGAGAGCTCTTTCTGTGTTCCTTTCAATAGTGTATCTATAAACTCTCCATTAGCCTATTGGACGTGCTTGAAAAAAAGAATTACTTTTCATTCCTTTGTCTTTTCCAAACTGTTCCTCAGAATCTTTTTGGTTGCCCTGGTTATCTCTGTATCTTCTGGTAACCTACTAGAATTAATATAGATGTGATGCCAGCTTTCTGAAGGATGTTTGCCAAATGCAGGCAACCCAAGGGAGAGGCAATGCTACCTCCCAGGAAAAAAACCCAGTCACAGATTTAACAAACTCTTTAGTGAACCTATTGAAATGAAAATCAGATACCTCATAGTGTTTGGTGAGTGTCCAGGTAATGAACACGGATGGCAGACATGATGCTGTCAGACACCACATCCTTAAGGTCCTGTCTTTTGCTGCTGTCATTAAACCAAAGGCACAGACTTCAAAATTGGGTGGTGTGCTGGATAACAGCTGAATTTAACACTGGGTGGTCTTGCTGTTATTTGTGCAGCATCTAGAGACAACACTCTATGGCAGCTCTAACTTTTACCTTCGTTATTTGCCATTGGAAGGTGACAAGTCCTGGTTTGCCACAGCAAGCTGGCAAACACCCTTATTGTCCATCAAACACTTTTGCCACTTGGAAACAGTAACTGTCTCACTATCTGAAGCAACTTGTGGGCTTGAGGGGCTGAAATGTCATTATTTTAATATGTAAATAAAAATGTACAACTATCATTATGTTCTTTAGCCACTGAATTATATTTAACTTTCTTCCCAGTTTTCATTTTAATACAGTTGCATATGCACTTTTAAGAAGTGAAAATCACACCTGTGGCAAAAAGACAAATTGAAACTTTATATTATAAAAAAGACAACACATTTTTTAACATTTTTCATTCTTCTCCTTAACAATCAATATGTTTCTATCAGCTGCCTAAACTTAAGAAGACTGGCCCCAACAGCACTCCAAACTAAATGTTTTTATTATGATTGTGCAAACACCTTTCCTCCATCAAAAATGAATAATTAGATTTTTCATTTTCTTTCAGCAGGAAAAGCTGAAAAATTCAATTATGACCCCACCTGAACTGCCCTGACACTCTTCCCTCTTCTGGGAGCTTGAGCAGATTTTCTGTAAGACTCACTGTTTCTTCAAGCCAGACTCCAAACCCAGATGGTCTGGCTTGCCTTATTTGCAAGGGACAACTAGAATAGCTATAGTGAAATGAACATTCTGCCTTTTGGAATAGCTCCATATGGCAACATCCTTGTCAGGGTCACTACCCCTTTGTGTAGTGGTGGCCTTCAGCTGAAGGGCTGCTCTGCGGGAAGGATTGCCTTTAGCAGTGCCCATTCATTTGCCTTTTCTGGGGCAGCACCTCCCTTCCTGCCAGCATTACTGTCTCCTGGAAGATCACTTTCCCTTCTAACTCAGCCTCTGTCTGCCACTGCCCTTTTCCCTCTTTTAACAACTGTCCCTTAGAGCTTAAATGTTTCTGACTGGAGATGTTGCCTCAAATCTAGTTTAATGATCTCAAAGCTCCTGGATTTTAAAGGGAGACACTATTTCTGCTTGATCAGAATGCAGCTATTCTTGATTTGTAATAAGACAATAAATAAATTGTTTCCCTTTGTTTTTCTTTAATATCTTTACCTGCTACTCCTGAAGTACTTATTAGACCTTTCAACAAGCAGATATGCTTTCCAGTCACCAGCTCTCTATATGGAAAGATGTTTGTGTATCATATGAAAATTTAAGATATAAACCACAGATTATTCCACCAGCACCTGCTGTATAAAAATCCACATGCTTGCAGTGAGTTTTTCTCTACACAGTAAAGAGGGGACAGGAGACTTAAGTGTGATTAACCTACACCCCATCTTGTACCCTCTTCATACCCTTCTGGAAGCTTTGCCAGCTCCCAATGTACCTGCCCTATCTGCATGTGGGAATGCAAAGAGGAGAGAAGGGAAGGATAATACACAGTATTTTCATGTGCCAGAATATACAGGAAGACCCAGATCTACCTTCGCTTACAGCTCTCTAATGTTACCTCCAAGCTCAAGTCATTGACAGCGACTTTATTACATGAGGGGTTGTACTTTATATAAAGACTGCTCCTGATCCAAGCTGGAAAATATACATTGAAAATGCTAATGGGATGTAGCAGTGCTAATAGAGAATTCTGAAGAATTGTCAGCAGATGTTAAGATTGCTTAATACATTTCAGGCTTAACAAGTGTTAAGGCCCAAAGCTAAGTCCTTTAGTTTAACCAGATAAATAAAGAGATGTCAAGGAGAAAAAAAACCCTCAAAGACAATTATTGTAGACCATAGGTAAAAAAAAGAAACTTTTCACTACTATGTTGAAAACTTGCCAGAGTAAGACCTGACTGGTATCAGTAACCAACAGGGTAGAAATACAGGGCTTTTAGGATGACAAAGTACATTCTGGGCATTTTCTTTTTGATGTAAATATGTATTACTGATAACTAAAGAAAGACTCTGCCCTAGAGCAGTGTTCCCTGTCAGTGCCTCTTGCTCATGCTGTTGCTACTGCTTGCAGATGCAAGAGGTTGCTTCTTCCTCACAGTTTTATTTCCAAAGCTTAGGCAAGATTTAGAACCAACATCACCTCTGAGTATTTCTTCATTTCTGTAGTCACATTCATACACAAGACTTTCAGTATTAAGGTTAATTTTTATCTGATAATTTTATATTGTTATACCACTTGCATTTTTTCTTTCGTTTAATATGTTGTTTTGAAAACAATTTTCTTTATTCATACATAGTTAGTATCTCCAGCAAAAGAAGTTCTCTAGAAGGGTTTATATTTCTGGAAGAGGCTCCTTAAACTTGTTTTCTAGCTCATATCTGGGACTTAAATCCATGCTGCTGTCTCCTTCCTCCTCATCTTCCTTCTCCCCTCTCTGTTTCTGCTCTTCTAGAATGAATGAATGCATGGGAGGGAATAACATTGCTCAGATCCCTCTCAAGATAAGGGAGATGGTGCCTGCCTATAGAAAGGGTAGGGAAAATGTCACTGCCATATCTATAAGCATAAGCAGCTTCCACAAAGTTTTGAAACCTAGCATGTTATACTTTAAAACAAGCTGAATGAACCATGCAGTTCAAAGTCCTTTAAAGAGAAGAGAACTGCCTACAAAACATGTTTTTTGTAAGAGATTGTTGACAACATACTGGGCTATTTCTATGTGTAAGTTAGAGAAAGCCAAGTAGGGCACTGGTCTTTCAAGGTATTTTACACAGAAAGATTCCCTCTGCCCTTGCAAAAACATCTTTGCCTTTTAATGAAAGAAAGTGATAGAATTGAGGCTGCTCTCTCCCTGGGATGAAGCCATGCCTGACAGCCGGATGCACGGCTGGAAGCTCTCCAGTGCCACTCACACATCACATGACCTGTGCAGGTCCCTTTTCTCTGCCTCGTTGTGACATGTTTGCACTACCAGGATGCAGATGGTTGGGCCACTTGGCTTTGTCTTCTCATTGCCCACCATTCAAAGCTGGTCTAACCTTTCTGTGATCCTCCTCATTCAACACATTTTCATAGATCTCAAGCTGTGTTGAACACAAACCCATGTGCTTGTCAGGAAAAGTGTAATCCCATTTATAGCACACAGGCAGCAAAACTATGCCTAGGGCTTGTGCTCTGATCGTCCCCTTCAGCTGGAGTCTGTATCTCCGAGGCCATCTATCCACTGGTATGGCCCTGAGAACACCATTAGTGTCTCTTCTATGATTTTAATGTTGATGCCTGAAAAGTGCATACTGAAAGTTTTAAAAATGCTGCAAAATTTCATAAAGAAATAAATATAAAATATTTACAGCCACAAACCTGCAACTAGTTGAAAGCAGTTGACACAGTTTGCCAGCAGTATGAATAAGCTGTAAGACTACACCCCCTATTGAATTCCCAGTCCTCTCATGCCTGCCTCTCAGTCCTTCAAGGCATTTATACACTTCTTCATCAACAAAGATTCTCTAAAGTGATGCAAAAGGTTATATTCAGTTCACTCTAGAGTGTTTGATTTTACTGTCATGAAGACTTTGGGCTTTTTTTTAAAATTGGTGAAGTCCAAAATCTATAGTAAATAAGAAGAATAAATTTTTTGGTGTTTCCCGGAACTGCACATCTTTAATAGGCCATTCTGACATTCGGAGTGTGCTTAGAATTAATCTTGAACCACTGAGCTTTCTTTCGCTTTCAGGTAGTATTTTGATCCTGGAAGAAAAATGTTAAGATCATAATTTGACTTATACAGAACAGGTAATTTGTATTTGGATCGCAAAAAAAGCACCCTCTAAGTTGTGGGTCTACAAAATTATTAAAAAGAAATAGTAATTCTTCAGCTCAGAGGAAATTCTGAAAATAAAAAGCAAGTACTGCAACTTAGTCATCCAAAATGGGGCAAGAATCCAACTGCAGCAAAACAGTGCAAGTGGTAACTTCACATAGTAGAGTGCCAAGGGCTGTGCTCTGAAATCAGGTTAACCTGTTTTCTCCTTCAGACTTCTGCATGGAGTTGTGAATGCTTTGCTCGGATATAATTCTCTGAAATGCAACTGTTCTATAGGAACATGAACAATCCTACTATTCTTGTTTAAATAAGGATTACTTATGTGAATAACCCACTGGGAACTGCATCCCCAGAAATAAACGCAGATAATAAGGGAATGAGAGGTGTGTTTTTGTAATTAATATTATGGAGGTATTTAAAACACAACCCCAAAAGTTAAGGGTGGGATAAAGCCCAGTGTTCGATCTTACATATCTGAAAGGGGAGCATTTTATTTAAATGCATGGGTGTGCAAGTAGAGCAATAAACTGGAGACCAGACCCTCAGCACTGAAAAAATAATCAAAATATGAGGATGACTTTGTTTGCTTCAAACACTGCCTGGTTTTAAAAGATCTGTGAGTTTATCTGTGTGTGTGTGTGAGGAGTTGGGAAAACAGTGATTTCAAAATACCCTCAAATATACTTGGAATACCAGAACTCAGTCTGATTTCAAGATTTTTTATTTCTTTTGCTAAGGGTATAAATTTGGATTTAGTCTTGTTGCAATTACGAATATGCTAGCTTCACTAAACCACCACTTATAACCATCTTCAGAAACCATGATTCTCACTGTGATGATGTCTGCTTGAGTGACACCTTGTCTGAACCTGATGTTTAAATAGGAAAAATTTCCAGCAGTGTTAAGGTCAGGTTTCTCACACACCAAGGTGGGAATGCTGCCACCTTTGTGTTCTCCCCTTTACTCTGCTCTGCAACTCTAAGCTGCTCCTGGTATTGCTCTAAATTTATTAAAAGGAACAGTATTTTGACGGCCTAATTTAGCAAAATAGGAACAATGATCTGTAAAACAAAGAAAAAGCACTTTTCAAGCTTAAGAGCATATTCACTGCAAATCCTTGAATGTTCTCTCCAAACACATCATGTGTTACAGAGTCTCAAAGAAACAGCTCAGAAATCTTGGTAATTGCAGGTGTGTGTCAGCTGTGGGATAGGGACAAGCACCAGGACTCCCAGCACTGTGCAGTACTGTCAGCATTGAAACTAAACCAAGAAAAATGACCTGAGATTCTCTAACATTGCAAAATACATTAAGGCTGAAGTTTTGTATCATTATTCTTTGTTGGATGAATGCTACCTTTACCACTCATTCCTCTTCCCTTTACCCGCTGAAGTGTATTGTGCTTCAGTTGTGCTCATTCGGGTGTTTGTACAACTCCAGTTTCTCAAGCGGATTAAACACAGTCTGAGGCTGGGGGGTTGCTGCCCTCTCTTCCTGTGCAGCTCCTGCATCAGCTCTGGACACCATTCTGCTGCAGATGAATTGGATCAGAGATCTGTTACCACTGATAACTGACTTTTACCAAACTGTGTTCAAGGGCTAGCACCTGAACACAGAAAAGGATGGAAATAGGAGGATGGCACAGGCTGGAATTTGGGATGGACCTTTCACAGCACCACACAATCAAACTGGCTTAATCTGGTTGGGAAACTGCAAAGGAAATGGGATATGTGAAATGATCCTTTTCAAAAGCACCTTCAAATCTGAAGTTTTTTTCTTTTTTTTGCCCCACTGACCTACTTTGCAGCAGTTACACAAACAACTGCATCAGCACACGCAAGGACATGCTGAGCTGTGGTACAAAGATCTGTTGCCTCAAACAAAATGTGTAGACAATGAGCTTTTTAACCTGCATTGCTGCCAGAGGAAATTTTCACGGTGTTATGTGACATGACAAAAATGTTGGAAGCTGTCAAGAAGTCCAGCAAGGAAATACACCCCCTAAAATCTCCTAATGAACGGTTCTCAAAGTATTGCCCATCTGTGTACTATATGCAAATTGTGTGTAACAGGGATTGAACTAAGCACTCTCCAGGAGTACCTAACCCGCTTCTGTTCAGTGTGTTCCACATCAGTTATGTTTTTAAAGAGTATGGGTTTCCCGACAATCACATCTTACACTGGAATTTTGGGACACATTTTCACAGCAGGAGTTCAGGCTGATCACTGCAATGGTTTGCAGACAGGTAAGATCTGCTCTCCAACGTCTCCTGGCATTCAAAACTGCAGCATTGCCTCTACAACTGAAGTTATACTACTGCTTAGTTGATTTGTGGGCTGCCTGTACTTCTTCTGAAAATGAATTAGACACGTATGTTATTTAAACATAAGGCTAATTTTTTTATATATATACTTGAATCACCATTGACCAAAGTGACAGTTGATTATAGAAGTTCCTAGATCACATTGGACTCAAAAGACCATGTGACCTCTGTTTCTGTGTCTCCAAAAATATAAAGAGTGAATATCTAGCTTCCGGGAATAAGCTACAGTAGTGGCTTTTAACTCATTTCGAGTCCCTCAAAGACTTTCCAAGGTAAATGGGAGAAGCCAATAAGTAGCATCCCATACTCTGAGCTGACAGAAGGCTTTCTGTTGCCGCACCCAGCTGAGGTCCAGGCATCTGAAGGAGGTTAATTCCTGTTAACACAGAACCAGCGGTCCCCGCATCTTCACCTGCAGCATTTGTTTTGCTTGCTTAATGTACTGCAACACACAGGCAAAACAGGAAAGGCTGGTCAATAATCCATTTTACAGACTTCCTTCTTTTCATATTTTTACCCTTGAACACGTTTAAATGACAATGCTCTTCATGCTTGTTATTTGCACTTGAATTACTAACTCGAAATGAGAGGAGCAGTTATTCCTTTGAGCTACTCCAACTCTTGGCAGCACGTTCTATACAGTGTGGTGATTGCAGGGCTGCTCTTGCAGGTATTTTTCTTTTAAAAGGCGAGTCCTCATATAAGCAGTTGAAAGGATGTACCACCAGAAGTGAAACTCTCGTGTCACGTTTTACTTGTTTGTTCGACTGTCAAGCAAACTGTAACTTAATTTGATTTATTTAGTATAATTTGCTTCCAGGTTTACACGACAAGTAATATGCATCCATACATCACTTTGAAGTCCGACTTCCAGCTTCTGTAAGGCATGTTTACATGCCTCGTCTCAACATTACATTTTCCTCTAATTGCAGCAAAATTTATCATTTGAGTTTGAAAGAATTATCCCCCTACACCACATCTCTGCCCCCGCTTCTCCCAGCGATGAGGAGCAACTCAATTTTGTGGAGCTCTGCCTGGCTCCAAAGTCATCCCCCCGGGGCATTTAACGTTAGGTGAGTTAGTTCGAAGACCAAGCTGTGGCCGGGTTTGCGTGTCCGTGTGTCCGTCTGTCCGCCTGTCCATCTGTCAGGCACAGGCGACCCCCGCTCCCCTCACGCCACGGGCAGCTCGCGCTTCCTGCCCGCGCTCGGGGCGGAGCTCGCGCGTCACGGGCTGCGCGCGGGCCCCCGGCCGCGGGCGGTGACGTCTCGGCAGCGATGGCGCCCACGGGGCCGCCGGGTAACGGCCGCGAGCGCCGGGGGGCGCGGGGGGACCGTGGCGGGGGTGGCCGGGCGGGATGTGAGGGGGCGGCGGGCGCGTCCTCCCTTCGGATTGTGGTGGTGCCCGCGGCTCGCTGCAGGCGGGGGCGTCACTTACGCACCGCGTGTAACTTTTGCAGAAGCCGCGTGTGGCGTGTCGGTGTCAGGAGGGAGGGAGGGAGCGAGCGAGCGAGCTTTTTGGCGCTGTCCCCCTGGAGCAGCTGCACCCTGCCAGGGAGGGGTCGGGAGGGACCGCCCGGGTACCCACACCGACCCATGCGGCGACACAGTTATGGCGGGAAAGTAAAAAGTGGAGCTCGGTGGTATAAACTGGGTGTGCTGCAGCTGCTCAGGGCTCAGGCAAAAGTGCCATTTCACGGATTGAACAGAAATTGTTGGATGGGGAGGATAAGTAAAATTACAGCTCCTAATTGGCGTTGGTGTTTTAAAATGGGATGGTCTGTCAGTGTCTGCTTTCAGTGGTGCTGCTGCCAGCAGAGATCCCAAGCACTTCGCTTTCTAGTACTTGTGAAGGAGCGCTTGCTGCTGAGCCTGTGCTTCAGCTCGGGCTTGCATCCCTCGGCACGTCAGACAGGCCTGCAGTTCTGCTCGGCACCGACTCCACAGTCAGCTTCTGTGGCCTGCGGTTTCTCCAGGTTTCTCTGGCAAAGATGATGTTGACCCGACCTGCTGTGCCCCTTCTCCCGTGCCATTTGGGGTCAAGCCATGGGCTAGCGACTGCCCTGCTGCAGAACCAAGTGGGTTTGGCTGAAATGGGAATCGTAAAGGTGTTGCAGCAGCAGCTTGAGAAGTGGTAACAGTGGGAGAGAAGTTCTCCGTAGATGGGAACAAAAATTCATGCCGGACGTATTTGTGGAGTCCCAGTGAGCAGGCACGAGGGCAGTAGGTGGTGGTGTGTCCATCTGGCAGTAAGGCAAAGGACCTGGGTTCAGGAGAGGGTTATGCAGAAGCTGGGCCCAGTGTTTCTAGCCTTTGAGGGGCAGGACATCCCATAAAGCAAGGCCATGCAGCTCTGTTTCCCTGTGAATCCTGCCTGTAATGAATATCTGTTGTGAGCAGTTTAATGTCAGAAGATGGGCAGTTGTAGTTATAACACAGGGAGCTTTTTAAACCTGGGATTCAGACAGTGGGTTGAGAGAGACAGTGGGCACAACTAACAGGATACTTATTCTGAACATTCAGTGAGTTTTGTAGTGGTTGTTTGCTTCTCAAGCTAAGTTTGTAAATGCATTGGGTACGTGAGTATCTTGTGTGTCTGTTATGTAAGAAATGAATGGTTCATAAGACAGGTGCTGACATGGAAATATTAGCAAGGTGCACATAGGTGCCTAAAGTGAAGTGGTAAGATCCAATACTTCTCTCTTTGGATAGTCTGGGCAACAAGTAAAATAGCAGCAGAGTGCTGCTGCCCACTGTTGCAGAGGACCTGTGTAACATCTGTTGTTACAGTTCATGAAACTTACTGTTTCCAGAGGGCATCCAGTTAAAGACAATTTAATTAAATGAACAGCAAATAATGCTGAGGTTGTGGGCTGTCTGTTGCAGACTAATAGCAAGAACATCCTTTCTAGCTAGTAATACTGTAAATTTTTCATGCTGCAAAATAATTTTTTGAATGATGGGGGAGACTTGTCCTTGGAGCTGGTGCAGGGGAATGCTGGTTTATGCAAATATGGAGAAGCCCTGTTTCCAGTCAAGAGAGGAGCTGGTCAGCCTAGGAAACAGCAGGTACTGTAAGTGCCTCTTTCTCCACGTAGTTCTTCCGCTTGTGTTCTGGCACATTAATGCAATGAAAATACTTTAATACTGTCACAGCTGGGTTGCTCCTTTATAAAAGCTTTGGAAACAACTTGTAATCCTTTATTCCCTTCCAAGTACTTGGATACCAGGCTGTTTTATACTACAAATAAATGTGTAGTGGAAGTGCATAAATAATAAAAAACAATACCTTTTAAGAATCATTGCAGGCATCAGAAGAGTTTGGTTTAGAGCAAATTGCAACCTTTGAAGTCCTGTTTCTTGTGGAAAACATACATCAGTTCTGCTCATGTGGCCTGTATGTGATTGGGTTGGGATAAGGAGATGAAACAACATTGTCTTACCATATTCCCTGACTGTGTAGTTGCTTCCATTGAGAAAAATGGACGGTTACAATTGGGTAAAGTTTATAATTTTTAGTGAATGACTGTAGAGGTGATCAGCTACTCTACAAGGAGTAAAAGTTCTTGTACTCAGATAATTTCTCTGTTGCAGACAAGTAATTCCCTTGTTAACGTGATTTCCAGACAGAGTGTTTACCTTGGGGAAGTGAAGCAGGGTATTAGGATTTTTTTATTTTGCCATCCCGTTGACTTTTAGGCCAGTGCTGTTATTTTTGTTAATTTGGTATGGTCTTCTAAACTATTTCCAGCCATACAACACTCTGGTAATGTGTTTTATGTCTTAAGTTTCAGCAGAGTGTAAAAGCAAGGTATTTGGTCCTGGGTCCTCTTACCACTGCTGGTTTGCTACTATTTTGTTATAGCTATAGAAGCAGTTTATTTTCCTGGACATTTCTAAATAGACAAGGATATCCATTTCCCAAAGCTCACCAGTGACCTCTATTAAACAAAATTTTAATCAGCTCCTGGCTGAGCAGAGGTCGGAGCAGAGGTCGACAATAAAGAAAAGACTGACCTGATTTTTCCCTGCTTAGGAATTTCTCCAAACATTTTTTTCTTTTATTCTCTGACAAACTCTTGCACCCTGTTTGTGCTGGAGAGGGGAATTACATGAGTTGAATGCTGAGTTAAGATGATGGTACTTGTTAGTAGAACTGACTCCCAGCTTCCTCCCTGCCTTTGTTCCAAGGGCAGAGGTCAGCACTTCCTAGCATGGCTTTTTGAATCAATCTTCTTTGATTTCTGGAGTGGTTTTGGACCTGTCTGCAGACTTTGTTTCCAGCTTGAAATAACACCATCAGTATGCCAGGGCACGACTTCAAGTAGTGCGTGCTCCTGTTGGAAGGAGAGTCAGGTGTTACCCAGAGCAAGGACAGGTAAATTGGGTTTTGGTGGGCTTGGAACTGTTGCATCCCTATGTAAAACAGAGTCTGCATACCTCTGGCACTGATGGATGCCCTCATGATTCCCACCCTATTTCCTGCAGCTTTTTGAGATGCTGCTGAGGAAGCACAGGTTTGGAAAACTTCTGAATAAGGCTGTTGCAGCAATGAGGCAGAGATCTGCTCCTATCAGCAGAAAATGATACACTGCTCATTGCCTCTGTTCAGTGAAGGAAGCAGTAGAGAAAGCAAAATGGACCAGGTGAGGTTAAGGATTACAACCAAAGGGTAAATCTTCGCTTCCTGGTGTGTATGAGGAGATAGTTGGGAAGCACGTAGCCTAAAGGGATAGAAGCCTATAGAAAGCAGGGCTAGTTCTGGGAGGACTCCGATAGCCCTCTGGGCTACAGCTCTCAGGGCCAAGGAGTTGGCTTAGGAGGCTCATTAAAGCACCAGTGAGCTCCAATGCCTGTGTTTCTCCCTGGGCTGTGGCTCTTGTGAAGCACATGAGTTATGCTCCCTGGGAGTCTGCACTGCTGACCTACTTTCAGATACAGTTTTTCGTGTCTTGTTTTTAAAAGCTGTTAGCTCAAGGATTGATTTTATTTTCATGAATAATTTGATGGTTTAACGTGAGCAGATTTAAGCTCTTATGTAAGAACCTGCTGAGCCTGCCTGTGTGGTGTTAAAACTTTCAACTTGAAGCAAGGGTGGCTTACTTTTTGGTGTTTTAATCTCCCTTCAAATGCTTCATACTTGTTAGAGAACAAATTTTCTTTGCCTTCTCTTCATGCTGAGACTACTTCTGATTTAGAGCTGTTTTTCCAGAGTGTTGGTATAAATGTAACCTTGCAATGCTTTCCTCGTGGCCTCAGCTTCTCTCCAGCACATTGCTTTTTAACAGTACTGATGTCAAAACAGAAGATGCATTGCATGAATGCAGAAGGATAAAAGTCAATTCATTTACAAGTTGCAAGTAATTTTTAAGTACTACTGTGTGTAGTAGTAAGTTAAGTTGTAAAGAGGTGTAAGGATATTTTTGTACCTCAGAAATAATTAATTTTTTACAAGGGCTTTGATGATAGTTCATAACCAAAATGCAAACCAGGTCTTTAATTTTGAGTAAGATGAGGATAAATGAAAGAAACAGATGAAGACTAGCACATCATTCATCTACATGCTTGTGAAACATCAGTGGGGTGGGTCCTACTCTTGTAGTTTGGTTTTTTGGTAAAGAGGCTGTTTTATTGAAACATCAGTGGGGTCCTACTCTTGTAGTTTGTTTTTTTGGTAAAGAGGCTGTTTTATTATTTTGCTGTATGTACAATCTTATCAATGCCTATACATATCTAAAGGGAGGGTGTGAAGAGGATGGATCCAGGTACTTCTCAGTGGTGTCAGCCAACAGGAGAAGAGGCAGTGGGCAGAAACTGATGCACAGGAAGTTCCACCTGAATATGAGGAAGAATTTCTTAACTGTGAGGGTGACCAAGCACTGGAACAGGTTGTCCAGAGAGGTGGAGTCTTCCTCACTGGAGATATTTAAGAACTGCCTAGCCTCGATCCTGTGCCATGTGCTCCAGGATGACCCTGCTTGAGCAGTCAGGTTGGACCAGATGACCCCCCCATGGTCCCTTCCAGCCTGACCCACTTTGAGATTCTGTATGTGTGTTTGCATTCTGAAATGATTCCTTGTGTGTTCTAAAGGGGAAAAGTAGAATTTCTTTTACTGTGGTCTTGGGTGTTTTATGGGGATATTGTGGGGTTTTTTGTTTGTTTGGGTTTTTTGTTTGTTTGTTTTTTAATGCCTCAGATTATAGTTCTGACTTTTTGCTTAATGTTTGGGATGGGCTTTATTTGGGATCTTGAAGCAGTACTGCTTCTTCATTCCTAATGATAGTGCTGAAATTTCTACAGTATTTTGTTTCATGGTTAGATTTACCCTGCCCAATATCTTATAATTAGTATGTGATTTGCCTGATTTATTTTCTTCTGGCATTATTGTGGAGAAAAGAGTATCTTGTTACGTTTGTGCAAAGGAAAGTAAAGCCTGTCTATTATCTATTGGCATATTTTGGTGTTTGCCAAGATGTCATTTACTGCTGTAATCCTAAGGGAATTTAGGACTCAGTTGAAAAATGGTTTTTGTTTGTTCAGTTTATTTCTCTTTATCATTACAATGTAGATGTGGGTAATTGTTTGTTTTTAAAATGAAGTTTACTAATTTCTGTTCTGTACTTGTGTGCCACTTACAGTGTGTGTCTGGTACCAAGAGGCAGCTCTGCATTGCTGTTTAGCCGTTGCTGGGGTGGAAATGATCATACTTTTCAGTTTTGGAAACTAGTTTATGTAGAGATTTTCATGTATGCCCTTGTGAAAATTTTTGTGATTTATTTTGAGGTTGGCTGTGTGTGGGTGGCTGTCCTTAGGTAAAGGACCAATTGAGCCTAATTGTATTCAGGTAGATGCAGCTGTTACCTGACATCAGGTGATTGGAACTGCAGGTGAAGTAAACCAGTTACTGTCTGATTTCAGTAGGGGATTGGTTACTTTATTCTGTTTCTTGAATGGGAAGAGCTCAGGTTGGCCAGGTGTATAGATAGGGAACTTCAGAGCTACTTAAATATTGGGTTTATCTTTTTCCAGCAGTTCCCCAGAAAAGTGTGGAAGATGAAATTGAATCTATTCTGCAGGAGCGGATAATGGTTTTGGATGGGGGCATGGGGACCATGATCCAGCAACATGCGCTGACAGAAGAGGATTTCCGAGGGCACGAATTTAAAGATCATTCCAGGCATTTGAAAGGCAATAATGACCTTCTCAGTATAACTCAGCCTGACATAATCTGTGACATACACAAGGTAGGTGGTTCTGGTTTCTGTCTCTTGACAAGAGGAGGAGGGAGAACTTGGCCTCTGCACTCCCCTTTTCCATATCACAGGCTCCTGGCTCTCCAGTGTCTTTTGGGGATAGGAAAGAGAGTGCTAGGTAACCATGTGAAAAAGAATGAGCAGATTTGACTGTTCTGGTTGTGTGAGCACAGCATTTTTGTCTTGGTTCCTGATGTCACCCAGGCAGTGCTATTTTTAAATTCCTTTTTGACTTATGTCCCTGATGTATTTCTATTAATTGTAGATTCTGTTTTATTTTATCTTTATTTCCTCTTCGTATTTTCAGCTAGCACTTGAAATGCATCTAAGTAGGACATATCTGAATTCTAGATATGTTTCTATAATTGTGTATTAAATGGCTGTTAAGTGCAGCAGCCTGAAGCAGGCCTCTGTAGTTAATGAGTGTATGAGCTTCTTAATGAGTATATGTGCTTCCATAGTCTTGTTTTTTCCCTAGAATAATAATGTGTAGCCCAGAGAATAAAAGAGTCTAATCTGCTGATGATTAGGAATTTGAAAACAGATTTCATTGTTTTCCTGTCTTCAAGTAGACTTTAAAAACAACTTCCTAAGTCTTGTATTTATTGAGCTGCAGGTATTCATAGGTCTTACAGTAATAATTAGAATGCTTGAATAGCATTGCAGCTATTTGTTATTCGCTTAAAGCCTCATGTATGATCTGGGTTTTTCCAATTATTTGTTGACAAGATGTGTATTTCATTGGTGAGAATCATATTTGGTTTGTGTTTGTTAAACTTGGAAGGTAATCTGTAATTTTTAATTTACATTCTTGGAAGGTAATCTGTAATTTTTAATTTACATTCTATCTACCCTTTTTTGGATTTTAAGAATGATAAGCTGGAAGGAATCAGTCTTTGACCCATAAAAATTACAGAAGGAAGTATTCGTAGGTTGAATTCAACTGAAGGATAGTGCTCATGCACCTTGGAATTTATAATAGTTTGCGGTTTTAATAGGGTAAGCTGCTTTAACTGTTGAATTTGGCAAGTTTAGCAGAGCAGTAGTGATGAAACTTGAGGATGTGTGCATTGACTCAAATCAAGTAACCTGCTGTTATCTAATGGCCAGTTATAAGTGCTTTGGGAAGAACGTAAAAAAAGAACTGTCTTTTGTGGTTCCCATCCCTGCAGCATCTGTTGGATCAGAGGCTTTCTGAGCAGTGGGTGATGACTTCATATTTTACAGCTACCAGTGGTTCTTTCTTCTGAGAACTGGACAGAAGGAACTTACAATAATAGATAAAAATATTTCTACGAAGTAACTATAATCCCACTATCTGTATGGCGGGTTTGTTTTATTTTGTTTTTGTTTTTTTGTTAATGACCCAGTCAGTTAGATCTGTAGCTGAAAAAGTAAGTGTTAGCTGTACTGTGTCTGGCAAAGTCATATTCAAAGGTAAGAGATGTGATTTATTTTCAAAGGCAAAAATTTCCTTCCTGCTTTGAGTATGATATTTCCTTCTGTGATAGTAGACAGTAAAGTTGGAGGGCTTATACACATTTAAAATGTCAGGTAATTTTCAGAAAACTAATATGTTACTGGTTGACATGTTAGAGCTTGTATATTTTCATATATCTTTTTGTAGGTATTTTAATATGTTTTCAAGAGGAGTTGAGAGAAAGCATATTTGTTTGTAGCAAAACATGTTTTAAAACATTTATTTTTAGCTGTCGTTTGGATCAAGACTTTATTTGCTCTGTTGAACTTAATGAGTTCATTTGTTTCTTGTAGGAAAATCTGAGTGGTTTATGTTCTATGGTGGCATCAGTATTTTTGATTTACTAGCACGTCAAGTGTTTTAGTTTCCTTGAATATGCAGGGATCATGTCAGAGTTCAAAGGGATCAAAAAGACGAGTTAGGGAGAAGGGCATCTGATGGAGGTTATACAAATGCTGGCTAGAGTCTATAAAAATGTTTCAGTTTGCATTGATTTCAGTTTACTTCAGTGGGAATCAGACAATCAAAATAGGGCAGAAAGCTTAAATGTTTTGTGAATCTCGGTCATTAGTTAAACTTTAAATGACAACTGCATTTTTCTACATAATTCTCCTAAGTTTGTATTCTATCCCAGTGTGGTCTTGTGCTGTTCCCTTCAGAACATCTAAATTTTCGAATCTTTTCTTTTGTTGTTGAATTTGAACCTTTTCTGAGATTGCCCACAGCAGTCCTTGCTTGCTGATGGCTGTTGGACTGCATCTGACCATATCCTTGTGCAGAAGTCTAGAATGTGCTCCAGTGGCAGAGGTGACTATAAATGTCACTTGTTAATAGAAAGTGTGACTGACACTAAAATTCTGAAAATTAGTTACATGGAACACTTCTATTACTTTGGCCCTGTGCTTTCAAATAAGGCCTTTAGAGTTTGATCAGCTTTGAACTGGGAAACGATTTGTGACATTTTGTCAGCTGGATGAGACAAAGTAGTTGGGTTACTTGCATTCCATACCTCAGGGTTTTTTTCTTCCATGTCTTGCAGGAGTACTTGCTGTCAGGTGCTGACATCATTGAGACCAACACTTTCAGCAGCACGCGAATTGCACAGGCTGACTACGGCCTTGAGCATTTGGTAAGAACACTAAACTGTTCACATGTTAAAATATTCA
Organism: Lanius collurio; assembly: GCA_020086605.1. Lineage (NCBI taxonomy): Eukaryota > Metazoa > Chordata > Aves > Passeriformes > Laniidae > Lanius > Lanius collurio. The sequence continues at coordinate 15,858,324 of JACBWW010000002.1, read as the reverse complement.
TCATGTCCTAGCAACCAAGATTAGTTTGGTCCTAGGATTCATTGGTGTTGTGCTTATTGGCTGTATGCTGCCTCTTGAGCCATGTGATAGGATTGTAGCTCCTTTCTGCTGCTGTTTATTCTGCAATTGCACTTGCTGTGTCACAGACATAGTGTGCTTCTTCTTTACAGAGGTACAGACAATAATAATTAGTCCTAGATTTTGCTTGAGCATTCACAGAATCTCTCAGTTCTGTAAACAGAGATGTTTTGTGTTTCAGTCCTTCCAACTTACCAAACGCCACAAGGGAGCTGCTTTTTTCCTGGATATTGCTTATGTGTTGCTTGTGCTGGTGTATGTAGAAGTCCTTTCTAATTTGCATTTATTGTGCCTATTCTTTGTTATGTATTGTTTTGAGAATTTGAGGAAATATGTAAAAGTAAATAGCTGGAAATATGCTACTTGAATAAAAAATGAGCTTAAGAGTAGGTTAATTTTGTCATCAAAGTGCTGTTCTTCAGCTTCTGTTGATTTCAGCAGGATTTATTTACTACCTTAAAGAATGAAATTTTGTGATTAGCAGCTGCAGACTGGGGCATGTGCAGGATGAACCTGCCATGTACCTCTGTGATGTGTTGTGCTGTTCCTTTTGGAGCATTGTGATAGTGCTGATACATATTTGTGTGACTTGGGGAACCTTCAGAGTGTACAGTGAGCTACTGGATGGAAGTGTTGGGTTTCTTTGAGGATGAGTTAACTTGGACTGACTAAAGGTTGCTCAGTAATTTTTTTGTGATTGTTCCAGGCATATCGATTAAACAGAGTCTCTGCAGAGGTAGCCAGAAAAGCAGCAGACACTGTAACTGCTCAGACAGGTAAGTAGTGTTATGTTAACTTTTTACTTGTTTGTGGTTTTGACAATGCTGCAATCTTTGAAATGTTGCTAACTAGAGGATAGCTTGATGTTTCACATTTTGGGAACATTAAATGGTACTGTGCATGTTTGCAAGTTAGGCACAGTAACAGCAATTTCATATCTCTATTCATATCACACTAATTTCATTGTGTTTGAAGGATCTGGTCCTTAACGTGTTCTTCAGCACAACTGTCCTGTGCCTGCCTGGTTTAGATGGCAGGTGACACACATCTTTAGACATATTTTAGAGAAAATAAATTCAGCAGGGACTCTTAAAAGTTCCTTACGTTTGTATGGCACAAGTCTTTGTACTCCAGAACAAAGATAGCTAATTTTAGGTAAATGTGGATTACCAGTTAATGCTGGTATTTGTCTAATGGTGTAACTTTATTCAGAAACTAATGGAACGGTCTTAGTATGTGACTGTCATCTGTAAATTTTAATTTCATTTCTACAGATGCCTTCCAGGCATTGTGTGAGAGGATTTAGAGCTCTTTTACACTGCTGTAGACAATGCTGTCTTTCAAAGACTCATTTCTGCTTGTATTCTACAAACAAACTGTATTTCAGTCTAACAGTGCTGCTGCTGTTCAGATAGCACATTACTGATGTGATTCATAGTATGCAATAAAAATGTAAGTTTTGAAATATGCTTTTACAAAGTGGGGGTTTTATGGCACGTGTCAGAATATTCAAACGAGGTTATTGACTGTCACTGTAAAGCCAGAGGGAAATAGTTTAGGGTCATTTTCCCCTCCTGTGTCTTGGTCTAGGAATTAGGAGATATGTTGCTGGAGCCATGGGTCCAACAAACAGGACACTCTCTGTGTCACCATCTGTGGAGAGACCAGACTACAGGAACATAAGTAAGTATTTATAACCATCAAGTTGATATAGGCAGTAGTCTTGAAAGAGATATCTCCAGATGAAATTAACATCATTCCTGTTTTACAGCTTTTGATGAGCTGGTTGAAGCCTATACAGAGCAAGCCAAAGGACTTTTGGATGGAGGAGTTGACATCTTGCTGGTGGAAACCATATTTGATACCGCCAATGCTAAGGTGAGACTTCTAGGGGAAAATATCCACCACTTTAATGTAAGTATTTAGTGTACTATATAAGGAAATTGAAGATAATATTCTTTGAGGTATCAGCTACTGCTTACTAAATACATGAAAAGACTCTTCAGTTGATAGCAAGTGGGTAGAATGTGAGATGGTTTTTAATAAGCCTTTTCCAGAATGTTTCTTTTGCCTCTTAATATGTGCCATTTGTATCTTTCTGGGTGTCTGTGCCAGCTGTTGTCTTATTCCCAGAAGCTCTACTGTATTGCTCAACATCTCCAAATGCTTTTGATGGTATTTTTCACTGTGAGCTTGTCTGTCCAAAGGATGCTTGTGATGCACACTGGAGAGGGAATGTCCAGTGAATCTGGTTGCAGGCATGGGAAGGCTTCTATTAAAAGGTGTTTTTTGCGGGGGAACTATGCCATCAGTTTTAAGAAAGAACAATTTGGAATAGAAGATTAGAAGGGTAAAACAGAAGGAATAAAATGCTGAAATATGCCACAATTCATGGGATTTTAACACCTTCTTTATCTAGTAACACTCTAATAAGTGCAGGTGGTGATGTTGTTAGGGTACATAAAACTGTCTTGCAATTTTATGTGGAAAACTCTGGCTGGCTATGCACAGAGCATTTCTTTAGGCTTTTGCCATAGGCTGAGTAACGTGCACAGTGACATCACTTGCCCTTTCCAGTTTTGACCAGTCATTGTGGAGGTTTGGCTGGGAGCCTGTAGGCTTAACATAATGCTAAGGGCATGTCCATGGGCAACTTTTTTACCCGAAAGAGGGAGGATGTTTTCAGGACCTTCAAAGGGATCGCTTTCAGTTCTTATTGTAAAAATCTGTGGTGGTTGGAACCCTTTGGAAACTACATGTCTAAACAGACTCAAGGGCAGTTAATGTGTACTGGGAAGAGTACATACAACCATGTCTGGGATGGAGGTTGTGCCGCAGATAGGCAGGAGAAGTACTTGCTGATGTGTTTTGGATTTCAGAATAGTCTTGCTTTTATCTGGTTTCCCTGTGATAGTTCCTTTCTACTTGGTACCAAAATATGTTTTGGAACATCTGGAAGATATTGGGGAAAAAGGTAAAACTACTTGAGTGTAGTAAGTTTTACCAGGCCATATGAGCTAGCAAGTTGCATAAACAGCCATAAAATAAATAAATAAATATAAAGGGTCATCAAACCCATATAAACAGAAAAAAAAATGAACAATCTGAAGAACTCTGAAAACATCATTAATGTTTTGCAACATATTCTTCTGTAGGCAGCTCTTTTTGCACTCCAGATGTTGTTTGAGGAAGAGTATGCTTCCCGACCCATATTTGTAAGTATTTTTCGATATTTTACATATCCTTAAGCTTCATTTGTGAACTAGCTGAGATGGCAGTTGATTAAAGTGCTTTGAAATTAAGGAAATGAGTTCATTAGAAATGTACTTTTTCCCCGTGATTGTGGAAGTAAAAACTCTTAACAGCTTTGTGAAATCAGCCTTGCATAGCTCTGTTCAGCTGATCAAGCCATAGACTAAGGAATGACTTTATTCCAGTGTGTATTCATTCTGTGTATTTCCACAAGAAAAGGTCTAATGATTTTTTTTACAGGCTTGCAGTCTTGAGGGTAATAGGAACTAATGCTTCAAGGATGAAATAAAGCAAATTCTGACATATTTTCAAGTAGAACGAGTGGCCATTTCAAGTCATAAAAATCCATCTTACTCCATATTCTTTCTCTGATGTGTCTTTTTCTGATAGTTGCTGATCATGAATGCATTGGAAGAAATACAGTAAAAGAGTAAGCTTTTTTTCAAAGTTCTGTTGTATTCTTACAGTTTTCTACAGTTTGCAGTCCAGGCTTTCTGATTTGCAGTTTGTATCTGTTTGTAGGCTTTTGTTGAGTGCATTTACTCCTTCCTTGCATCTGTGTTTAAACCTCTATGGGACTCGGGCATCTACAAAATAATCTGTCTGTAACTTTCAAATCTTATGAATGTGGTGATTTGAAAGTTTGCTTACTTTTGGGCAGTCCACCTGATAACTTCTATTGTGTCTTGCCATTCACCTCTTAAAAGTGATAATGAGCAGCTGTTCTTCCCTTTGCTGCATAGTCATGGCATTTGTAGTCCTTTGTGAGAGCTTCCTTTAGTCATCCTTTTTCAGCCTGAAGAGTCCTCTTCTATTTAGCTATCCCATTTGGTTCATTCATTATTGTCTTGTTTTTGTTTTTCACTTCCTCTAGTCAGAGTGGAATGGCAGTAGAATACGGCATTCAAAGCGCAGACCTCAGGGATTGCATGATAGCTTAGTGATGTTCTCTGCCTTTTCCATTTCTTTCTTTG
>JACBWW010000002.1:15221239-15253621 GCA_020086605.1 Lanius collurio | reverse complement strand
AAAGCCCACCTCCTGATTGTAAAGTAACCCACATCCTTAGGGATCTGAACTTTTCCCTAATTTGAAAAGCCTGCTGGAACAGAAGGAAAAACAGCACACATACCTCAGTGACAAACAGCTCTTCTGACAAGTTTGAATAGGCTGCTTTAAATTGTTAATGAAATGACTATCAGAACTGTTATGTGTTTCAATTTTTAGGATAACACAAGATGCAACATTTGCCATGGTGTAATTTTCTGTGTGAGTTTTTCTCATGCTGAAAGTTTTTAGACAAATTCAGACTTCATCACATAAAAGTCAAACCTATAACTAAATTATGGAGACATTATAAGCAAATTAAAAACAGACTTCCTAGTATAAACTGTTACACATATTTAACAAGACACAGTTTTCCAATGCAAGTCTATCTTAATCATCAATGTCTTTTGGGTCCACTTTTAGAAATAATAAACTACTTAGGCCTTTGTATTTTCTATTCTAATGCTCACCTATTCAAATAGCTAATTTATAATAAAATCATTTGGGCTCCAGCAGGATGGCATACAGCTTTCTGAGGAGTTACAATATTTATAGAAAAAAATTAATATTAAGACTAAGAGTTATTTTTCTACTAAAATCAAGACTCTTTGATGTATTTTAATTTTATTCATAATAATCTATTATTATTTTATGGTCTGACATAGATGAATCTGAGACTACTTTAGTGAATTAGTGTAGAAGTCAAAATATGGCAAATATACTCTATGCGAGCTTGTTGTTTGTGTTAAAAAACAGATTTAGTAATTAATTCACTACATGTTTTAGGGAAAAGGGAAAATTTGCAGTGTTTGAGATGAGTGATGAAACCTTACAAATGGCATGACTTATAACAATTTCCTGTAGCCCCTTTTAGGAAGGAGTCAGTGAGTGCTGCCAGCAAATCTGAAAGGAGTAGCTGACCTACTGAAAATTCAAAAAGCTTAAGGAGTTTAAGGATTACTGCAAAGTTCCTATGAATATTTAAGCAACCAACCCGTCTGACTGATAGATGCTACTGACACTTTTAGAAATTCATTTATTCAAAGAAATGCCATTTCATTATGTGAGAAGTTTATCTAATAGACGTAGCCCTCTTTCAAGCTGGAACTTTGATCTGTAATTTTAAACCAAGTGGAAACACTTTTCTGGTTGGAAGACACCAAGTTGTTTGCTGGATTTCTCAGCATGAAACTGCAACCAAAAGGCGTGTCATATTCTTGCAAATAGTTACAACAAATTTTAATATGTTGTTTTTTGGCTAGACAATGACTTCACTGAATTTGCGGACCGTTATGGTTGCTTTAGAACTTGGCATAAGAAACACTTGGAATTTGTTATCTAGCAGTAAGTTATCTTTGCAAACATTCCTCTGAACAGGTTCACTCTTCAGCTGTTATGTGGTAAGCTGAATGAGCATGAATAATTTCTTTTCCATTCACAGACACTTGATGTATATCCTATATATGAGAAGTTCCAGGAAGAAAAAAATAGGAGCTGTCTAAAAGCCAAAATGGGAAAAACAAGGAAAGTTCTGTGGGGCTGATCTAATTTCCATCTGTGACTCTGCTGTACCTGTGTTTTTTCAATCACAGAAGCAGGCATACCTTCAAACCTTTGTAAAAGTTTTCATGTTTTGTCTTCCCCAGCTCTCTCAAGAGTGAACTGGGAAATTAAGGCCAAAGTGGAAAGAGGATTGGGTAGGTGCAGGTCTTATAACTGCACTGGGGAGGACATAGGAAAGTGGGACAGAGAGATTCTGTTATTTATTTAATCATACACTCCTTTTTCTTTTGTTCCTCAACATTTTTTTCATATTTGCTAAAGAAAAGTTAGACTTTCTACTTGGAATGTGGAAGAAAAGAAGAAAAGAAATACTTTCCATATTTAAAGTATGGTTTATTTGAAACACATTCAGTTTAAAAGCCTGCTATTTTTAAAGATAAGTGTTCTCATTTTGACTTGCAATGAAAGATTTAAATCCAATTCAGACATGACCTGGAACATACTCTTGTCAGCTGAAGGCCTAAATTTGATTCTGTGTCTCAACCTCACCTGTGGAAGTTCTATGTCTCCATTACCCCTGACAAGGGTAGATATTGATACATTTATGAATAAATAACCCAAGCAGAAAAGGAAGCCATTGTAGGCAAAAATCAAATCTTAATGAAATTATGACATTTCAGTTTGCAGTCACCGTATGGCATAGTAGTCAAGTGGACAAAACTCAAACATCTAAAATGTAACAAAGCCATATTAATACAATCCACGTGTGCTATTTCAAAATAATTTTATCTTATATTTCAGCTTGTGCTGAGCATCTGGGACCATGCTAGAATCTTTATTGATAAAATCAATCCAAAGAATAAAAGAATGCTAAAAGCAAATACAGGACTTATTGAAAAAAAATAATATTACAACTTTTAAGGGTATCTAATTTTTTTATACTGCTTGAGAAAGTCAAAATACATAAATGATTCTGCCAGTAAAGAGTTGTTTAAAGACTGTGCTAGCCTGATGGAGAGGGTTTATGTAGGACAGGCAGGGAAAAAAGCCAGTCTTTTAGATATTAAATTAACTGCTACTCTTATAAATGTGTATTTGTGCTGTAAAACACTCTTTTATGTAGCTAGAAGGTACTTTAAATTCATGTCCTAGTCAGCTGGAAGGAAACAAAAATTAGTCCCACAGTATCAAGAACCTGATGGACAATACGAAACTTCAAGTAATTAATGTTTTTCATGAAAGAAATTACTTTTCAGTCAATGCCATATTTGGTATCAATTTAAGGGAGTAATAGAAATATCTCTCACAGAATAAATGACATTTCTGATGGGGCATATCTGATACTTGAAAGTACTGCTAGACTTATCATGAACCCTGAAGGTCAGAAATACTTAATCTCACTCTGTCAGCAAAATTTTCAAGTCTGTTTTTGGCCGTAGCCTTGTAAGAGGTTTGTTCTTTGAAGATGATTTTTTTTCTGTAAGAGAAACGTGAGTGTTCAGAAAGATTAGGAATACATCAGCTGGGGAGGGCAAAGCTCAGCTGTTTTCCTCAACTCAACAATACAAAGAAAATAAGGTGATTATTCAGTTGCTTAAATTAAACAGACTTAAGCCAGTGGAAAAAGTGGAACAGAACCAGGCAATAATATTCAAAGAAGTATTGGTATTCCTTAATGTCTCTTAGATTTTTACTGTGAATTTTCTTTTTGTTAGAAATTTGTTTATCTTATGCCAAATAAGGTAATTTTTCTTCATTTGACAGTAAGTTTCTGTAAAGTTTTATGGCTTCAATCCATGTGGATACTTTTTTATGTCCTTGCCCTCTTAAAATGAGTATGAAGGCAATCCATCTTTTTTTTTTTGTTTCAAATTCAAAGCGAATTTCTCTATTTCAGAAGGATTGTAGGAAAAAAAGAAAATGTACTAGCTTGCTTTATTTTCCTGTTGCTCATGCAAAACTGTTTTGTCAGCAGTCAGAGCTACCTTCAAGTTCTGCAGAAATATAGATGCTATTTAATTTTCCTTTCTTGGATGCCTTTCAGTTTCTATCTGTAAAGCAGTGAGACAGGACAGCTGAGAGAAAGAAATGGAGGCAAAATGGGTAGCGAAATAGATTATAAAGGAGAGGTGAGATGAGTCAATGGTTTATTGGCTGCACTGCTTCTTGTGCTTCCCATAAAATTTTAGAAAGAGACTGTTAAGGCTTAGAAGCTGCTGGGGGAAAATATTCTTGTCCCACTTTTAAGTTGCTCCTCCTCTTACAGATTCCTCAAGAATGAGACTCCTGTAGTCACTCCTCATTTTCAGTTAGTAGAGGACTCCTCTAACTCTCCATAAATCAGTTCTTTGGACTTGTGTGCCCTCAGTAACTCTCAGAGGTGGGAACAGTTCTGGGGACTTGTTGGACAAGATCAGCCTCTAGGATGCACTAACCTCTGCTGGTTTAGAGAGCCATATAGATTATCCTTCTTGAATGAATGCCACAGCCAAAACTCTGACATTTTAAGGATGAAGTAAACTCTTTTTCAAGATCTGTGTTCAAAGATGGAAGTTTAAATTCTGCAGCTTAAATCTCGAGGCACTACTGTACTGAGATCTGAAACTGCAGGCAAGAACACTGCTGAGAATTTCTGCCAAATATGGAAATAAGTCATTATAAATAAAGACAGCATTTAGATATATTGCTGGGAGTGCATCAGGGCATGGCATCTTAATCTGAATTATTGATGCAAATATAAAAGGAAAGAAGAAAGTTTCATAACTCTTTCATACACCCTTCAACGTTGGTAATAATGCATTCTCTAAGGGTGTTTGTTTCATTCTTGTCCAACCTAATACACGACAGTATAACAGTTATCAAAGTTTCAATGGCCGTTTTTCACCCCGTGTCAGACTGTCTGTGTGAGGGACCATAAAGCTGCTTTTGCATTAATTTATGGGCTTTTGCATTAATTTATTTGATTTTATAAATGCTAAGTCATCCAGAAGGTTTGACTGTTAATGTCAGTGGAAATGGGAAGAATGACATGATGCACATAATTCCTCAGAATTTAGCTACTGAAGCATTTTAGTATATTTGGATTTAAATTCCTCTTCTTATCTTCATTAGTCTTAATTTTATTTAAAAAGAGCTCAGAAAGTCATTTTCCAAAGGAAGAATTAAAAGATAATTTAGAAGCCAATCCTCTAGAAGATACATCTTGAGATAAAATATGTGACTTTTTGCACAGACTGACCAAGAAGCTGCAGTTTTCTTGTCGGAACAAAATCTCAGCCAACAATATTAATGTTCTTTCTTTAAGTAACACATTAATGCCTGTTATTTAGAAAAACTACTGATTCATATATTGCTTCCTAAATTTAAAAAAGGCATTAAAATGCCAATTATGTGTACAAGTAAATTACTGTACTTGCCATTTTCCAACACTATTAGTCAGAGGGGTACACAATGGGTTAACATGAATCATGCACCTGTGGATGTTTCTGCCAACCATCATTACAACTGCTGAAAGGCTTCCTTTCTTAAAGTGTGTCTTCTTTCTGCACACCTGATCGAGAGTTACCTGTGGGTGGGAAGCAGAGAGACACAAAGGCTATGGCTCTTTCCACTTGATTTGCAAAGCATTTTACTTATTTTCTTTCATCTATGCATGAGTTTGTGCAGAAAGATGCTGAAACAACACTTGCATAAGCCTGAACAGCACAGAAAACAAACAATTCTAAATACTTATGACCATTTCACTGATAATTTTTCTGTATAACCTTGCTTTTTAGTTACAGGACTTCTATTAGCCATCAAATACATAAAGTATACCTATTCCCGCTCATAAAATTCTACCTTTTCTTCTTGTGTACAGCTACTGGCTAACCAAATACAGGAGAAAAAATATGTTGGGGAGTGAATCTCACTCATATTTATGCCTGAATAAAAGATTGAAGACCATCTGATTTCCACTGCACAGAGCACAGTGTCTGGAGGGTGTCATCCTTTTCCAAGATCAGAAAGTAGCTTATGGTGAGTTGTTCTGCATTGAATAGACTAAATGTCCATCTTTCCTTCCTCAATTGTGAGCAGGGGCTTCCCCTGCCCAAGCAACCCAAGCCACTCTTAAATGAAACTAATCCTTTGGTTGGCCCTATTTCCATCTTCCTCCAGCCCAGCTCTCCAATCCCACTCCTGCTGCAACACAGACATTTATCTTCAAAAATGTCCCCTATACCTGCAGTCTATTCTACATGGATGTAGAAATAATAAATTTATGAGCTCCAAAGATATTTGGATTAGCCATATTAACTCCCATTTAGCACCTGATATTTTCTGAAGACATTTGCCTGTTGAACTGTTCAGTCATCTGTTGTCACAGTTTGTAGGTTTGCAGTTCGCACATTTATATAATGGAAATACGGAACTGATGAGCAGTAGTGGCTTCTTTAAAGTCAGAGGTTGTAATGCTGATACTTTGTTTCAGAAACATAACAAAGTGTTAATCATTCCCAACATTTCAAGAGCAAACCCCAAAAGTTTGATATTGTGCATTAGAGAAGTGTTAAAATCGTCATTTGCTGACTAGGAAAAGGCTGTTTGATATCAGGTATACATATTGTGATTATGGATGTTGCTAGTGCTTGAATTGCTGGTAATATTTTACCACAGTGTATCAGGATACTGGGATTTTAGTATAATGTTTTATAATTCATCTACCTCTCGCTTTGAGATGACTGTACTGTGATGATGGGGTTTTTTTTTCTTGTTTTGCTTTGTTTGTAGAATTTTTTTTCCTAGATAGCTGAATAGAGGGTTTGGAAAAAATAATGCTGGAATTAAATATAGATAACTTCTCTCTGTTTCCAAACAATTTTTTTTTTTCTTTAGGGTTATTACTTTTCTTTTATAACTCTCCTTTTGGTTAAAATCTGCAGACTCACATCCACAATTCAAAGTCTTTGTCATGTACTAAGAAAATCCCTTAACAGTCCTGTCCCACAGAAATAGCACGATATTATTCAGCAGTTTCTAAGCAAAGATAACAGGAGCATTCAGGATGCTTTGTGGGGAAAAAAATGAGTTGTAATTTGTCAAAACTTTTATACTTTGTTAACAGAGAAGCTTAAAAAATAATTGTTGCAAAGAGAAAACTTGATACCTGAAAGAAGTCAAAGCTCACATGCCATTAGTTGTGTCTCCTAACAAGAAATGCCGTCATAGCGTGGCAGCTTGACTGATTGATTACTTGAATCCTCAGTGTTTTTTAACAATGATTGCATATTTTGTTTCTGTCTTTTACCTGATAATTGTATAAGAAATCCCTTTTAACATTTTTGAAGGCATCACACATTAGATTATGTGCAAGTAAAATGGCGGCCAAGCATTTGTTGTACAAACACAGTTAGTCAGGTTCTTCGTAATGTTGTCTTTTAAACATGCTAGATTTTTCTCACTGAGAATCAAACACAGTGCGTTTTATGCATTCCTAGTGACAATTATCTCTTTAGTACAAACAGCACTGGACTGCAGGGGAAATGCAATAATAGCTTTAAGTATTCTTTTCCATCATTTATCAAAAAACCCTTTAACTTCGAAATACTTTCCTTTTCATTGGCAGTTAAATGCTTCATTGTCCTAGCTAGAAAAAAAAAAAAATTGAAAAACTAAAACAAATCTGTAAAGTTTTTTAAGTTCCAGCAAGTGCAGCAAACAGATTTCAGCGTCAACTTTGTGATTTCAAATTCATAATTTGAACTGTGTGATCTGTTTGAGGTGCTCTGCAATGTGAAATTAATACCATGTGATGCAATGAAAATGAACCAAAGGGGAAGGCTGAGAATAAACAGCACACTTCAATTTCTCAAAATGACACATGTTTGGAGAAAGCAAATGTAAATATTGTTCAAAATCAGCACCAGCTTTAAACTCCCCTTTTCAGCCAAGTTGCTGGCCTTGTTCTCCACAGGAGTGGCTTCCTTCTTCCAACACATCATTTATCAGTTGCCTTCGTTTACTATTCCTGACACTTCACTTTGCACATGCTGAGTGATTAGTTTATTCCACTGGCTTAAATGAAGGACTAGCCAGGTTAGCAAATACCTTAACATGCCCATGCTTCACTCAGAGATTTTTTTTTTCTCTGCATTTGTGATCAGTCTTCACACTCTCTTGGAAGCTCCACCCCAAAGGCTTCCAAGGGATCAACCCTTGTCTCTAGTAGGAGATGCAGGATCTGAAGCAGGGCCCTCCTATTTTCCTTCCACAGGCTCACTGGTCTTTCTCAGACTCTTGCATCCTTATCTGGGAAATCTACATCTCTTATCAACACTCAAGAAGCACAAAATATTTCTACCAAGCTGAACTACTGTGTCAGGAGGGCGGAGGAGAGCTTGCTGCATAACAAAATGCTTAACATAAGAGTTCAGGGACTTTTTGACAGTTGTGCCTCTGTGCTTTTTTTATGGACTTGCAGATGAGCTTTTATCACATAACCTACCAGGAATGACTCCAACAATGAATTTCATTCCATGAAGGGATGAATTCCTATTAGTCAAAAGAATAGAGGGCATTTCTATGCAGGTGAATTTCCTATTGTTTTTCTGCCTCACTGAAATTAATTTCCATGATTACATTGCCCTCACTGAACTATAAATGTGCAAAAATTAACCTTTCATCTGGTGCTAATCTGTGCCAAGAACAGGAGGACTGTTTTAATACATAAATAATGGATTCCTCAGCAATGAGCACTAATGACTGCAAACACATGAAGAAATTAGGTTTAATTAGCAGTGTGTACAAGTCATTGCCATTTTTAAGCTGTGTAAATTATACATCTTTAATAATTAATTTATGTACTAACAACTGAGTGGTGTCTCTGGGGGCATTGGGAGGGCTGGCAGCAGAGCATCTTGTTCCTGGTACATTGGCCAGGGCACAGATTTGCCTGGGTTGTCTCGGGTCAGAGAACACAGAATAGACTCTAAGTGCTGTGTATCACTAAGTGAGGTATTTGAGTACAGATTCTTTCCTCGCCTCGGGGGACACCAGGCAGTGAAAAATTCTCTGAAACTGTACATGTGAGCTCCCCTTTTAATATGCTCGTGTGGGTATGGACCCAGGCAGCCACACTGATGCCTTGAGGGTAGCAGAGAAGCATGTGAAAGAAAGAAATGGTGATATTATGACTCAAGTTCAGGAAGGCAAAAAAGCTCTTGTGACTAAGAAAAGTCCTCTTCTCTAGTAGCTCACTTTCCTCCTCACCACCAGTTGGGGCTGTTTGGATAGTAAGGAAGAAACAGATGTGTTTGTGTGCCCTGCTCACTGCAGTTCAACCTTTTGTACTGTTGTGATTCCAGCCTTGCTTGTGGTTAAAAATCACACGTCAACTGCTTACATATTTTCATTTTTTCTGCCACTGTTATGGCAGGGGTGCTTGGCAAGAAGGTGGAGTAGACAGATGGGACAGCAACCTCCTGAATTGCCCTGTCTAAATTCACAGCACCCCATGACTGTGACTACTAATGGATTACATGGCTTGAGATCACTCAGAAGTTCAAAATACTCTGCACAGGATGTTCAGCTGATTATTTTTCCATCTCTTCCTTCTACTGGCAGTCATCAGTATGTGTTACAACAAGATATAAATTACTTGCTTTTCAAATTGTGAGAACTGTTTGATTTAAACTACTCTGCAAAAAGGAAGTTTAGCTGGCCTATTTCTCATAGATACGTCTTAATTTTTTCTGTAGTTTTATTTTGGTAATTGTCAAATTCAAGAACTTCCTTCAGTACACAATTTGATGGGGTCAACACAGAGGTCTGTTTTTACAATGATGAGTTTAAGGTAAGAGCGAAAAATCCAAGATTATATGTCACAGATAGAATTATGGTGGGATTCTGGGGTCCTTTTTTTTTTGTTTGTGATTTGTTTTTTGGTCTTAGTTTTTCTTTTTTTTAATTTTTTTTTCCTTTTTTTTTTGTTTTGTTTTTTAGTTGGACATTGCCCAACTAAATTATAGAAGTAGAAGAGATGAAAAAAAAGAAACTGTCAATGAAAATGATGGGAAGACAGAGGAGGATTTCTAAAGGCTGTGCCAAAGAAACAGTTGGAGAGAGAAGAAAGGAATAAAAATCAGAAGATGGTGTCATGGGCACCAATAGAGAATATTATTTTAAGAAAGAGTGTTTCTGGTATTACTAAGACAGCTGACAGGTCCAGATGGATAAAGCTGAACAGGTTCTGTGATTTGGTGAAGAGGAATCCATGCAGATTTGAGGAAAAAATAAGGGTTTTGATGATTATGAACTGTATTGGAAAGGGTCTAAAATGCAACTGGAAAATAAAGTCTCCAAGGGAAGCAACTAGAGCAAATTTACCAGTATGAGAAAGAAAGTGGAATGAAAGCTATAGATAAACTGGAGCTGTGCTAATATGGGTTATTAAAAAGGGTGAAAAATAGCCTGCGATGAGGAAAAGACCAGAAGGTATTCAGTGCAGGAATGTAGCAATGGGTTAGCCTGTGGTAAGGTAAGATGTTCTCATTATAAAATCTATGACCACTGTGAAACAGTCCTTGGAGCTAGACTTTCAGAGTGAAAAACTAGCCCATCAAGGAATGAGGGAAATATGTATCAGATTTCTAAATATGTGTCAGTTGGCTGTCTTTTTTTCTTATATCTAGCCTATTTGTCTGTGAGAGATTATCACAGTGTAGTGATCCCCTGTTTTATCTTTGGAGCCTGGTATGTCTCTCAATGCATCCATACATGGAGAAGTTAGTGAGAAGAGAAAGAGAAAAGAAGGTGCAAGGGAGATCAGGAGAGCAGCTGGGTCTCTGAGGCAAGCTGGAAGGTGAGAAAATAACAGTTAGGGTGTTTCTATGTCTGAAAAAAAGAGGAAAAAAAATGTGGAAAAAAGTAAAGAAAGCCAGGCTGAGGAGGCATAAAAATCCCCAGATGATTTTGGGGATGTACTTTGCAAGAGCAGCAGTGAGGTCAGGGAAGGTGGGTCAGTCCAAAGCAGCAGAGGTGAAGGAACTGCTGAGTGCTACCCTGCCAAGCTGGGAGAGCTGTAAAACCCAGGGATCAGCAGGACTGAGAGTAATGGGGTACGTGCTGGAGGCAGACTAGTGCAGGATTTCAATCTCTGATACTCTAAAGTGTTAAGGTTTTATATAGGTATTTATATCCATACATTATTATTATAACTATTATTATTATTGTGAAATGTTAAACACCACATTGAGACATTTTCAATTTCAGTGAGTCTCAGTTCCAACTTTAGACAATTAAAGGTAAAACATGGTCAAGTTGAAAATGAAGTAAAAAATTTGCAATAACCCTTCCTTGGCCTTAAGCTCACATATCACAGGAGGTGTTTTAAATACAAAACCATGTGCAGAGGGTGGACTCAGACCACTTCTGTGTCTGCAGGATCAAGACAGAACCAGCACATGAATACTTTTCACTGTATTTAATTAGTATAGTTGATGAGATTACATCTTAAATCCTGTGTCCAGTTTGGGGACCCTCAGCACAAGAAGGACATTGAAGTGCTGGAGGGAGTCCAGAGAAGGGCAGTGGAGCTGGGGAGGTGTCTAGAGCATAAGTCTGATGAGGAGTGACTGAGGAATCTGGGCTTGCTTAGCCTGGGGAAAAGGGGCTCATGGGTGACCTTACAGCTCCCTACAACTCCCTGAAAGGAGACTGTAGCCAGATGAGTGTCAGTCTCTTTTCCCTGGTAACAAATGACAGGAGGAGAGAAAATGGCCTCAAGTTGCACCAGGAGAGGTTTACATTGGATATTAGGAATTTTTTTTTTCACAGAAGTGGTTGTAAAGCATTGGAACAGACTGACCAGGGAAGTGATGGAGTCACCATCCCTGGAAGTGTTCAAAACACATGTGGCCGTGCCACTTGAGGACATAGTTTGATGGTGAACATGGTAGTAATGTTGTTGGTAGACTTGATGGTCTTAAAATCCCTTTCAAACCTTAAAAATGATATGATTTCAAAGTTCAGTGGTTCATAGTTCACAAACATGGGCTGAAATTCAGGATACCCGAGAATCATGAATAATAGAATCATAAAATATTTTGGGTTGAAGTGGACCTTAAAGATCTTCTAGTTCCAACACCTCTGCCAAGGAAAGAGGTGCCATTCACTAGATCAGGTCGCTCAGGGCCCCGTCCAGGTCTTGAACTCTTTCAGGTGTGGAGTGTCTACAGCTTCTCTGGGCAACCTGTTCCAGTGCCTCACCACCCTCCAAGTAAAGAATTTCTTCCTGACATCTAATGAAAACCTGTCCCCTTTCAATTTAAAACCATTGCCACTGTTTGTGTCTCTATTTGCCTGTATAAAAGTCCCTTTCCCTTCTTTTTATAAGCCCCTTTAAGGTACTGGAAGGCCACGAGGTCTCCCCAAAGCCTTCTCTTTCCCCACGCTGAACAGTAGCTGACAAGCAGTACCTTCTGAATATATATATATGTAATAAATCAAGGTCCAGGAAAGTCAGGACATATAAGTGCAGATAGTTTTAAGTACTAGATGATACAAGCATGGTTACTGTGATGTAATTAAAAAGTCTTTTGCAGGCGCATCCTTCCCATAGTCCTGGAGGTTTCCAAATGCATGGGTAATGTAATATTTGCTTCATACATTACATCAAAAATAGAACATCTGAAGCTCTGCTAGTTTTCTATTCAGTGTTTTCCTACCCTTCTTTTACTTTCAGCAACTTCTCTCATTTTTTTCTTTTATTTGTTGTCATTTCTAAAATTAATTCAGTCCACATTCTGGAATTATTCCAGAGTGCTCAATCATTTGGTTTTGCAACTGGCTGTATGGCTCAGAAAACATGAATGTGTGAGAAAAGAAGGTTTTTCAGAGCTTTTCAATTTGTTGAAAAATATTTGCTCAAAATTTACCAAAAATTAAAAAATCAGTGCCTGGAACCTTTTTCATTTAGAAGTCATCTGTAAAATCTGTCAGAAATTTTAACTTGGTGAAAATGACAGCAGTTCAATAAGGCCAGACCAACAAACATAGAAACAAGCAAACCCAGGCCAAATAATTTCAAATTGCCTTTTTGCATGTTCTTATTTATGTTCTCAACTTTTTTCATAGAACAAGCCCAATGTCAATGAAAAAAAATCCAAAGCATTGATTTCTATGCAAGGAAAAGGTAATTTGCCCAACAGGCGTCAAAGAGAGTCCAGGATTTTTGGCTCATATTTCTGTGCTTGATTTCATTTCGATAACCTTTTGGTTTAAATTAATTACTTGATTTATAGTTTGCCAAATACTTGCTTTACAGACCCAGCATGTCAGGACCTCAACACAGCAGAAATATCCTTTAATAATGTTTTCATATCTCTAAATAGCAAACACAAACCCAGCATTCAGAATTCTGCTTCAATTCAGACAACAGATGAGAAAACAGTGAATTTTTATTTTGTGATTTTTAGGCTCACTTACAACTTATGCCATCTTGATTGATTCACATATCAGAAAAGCATAAGGGCTGGACCCATTTATTGCAGCCTTCACTGCATGTCCAGATGGTAAATCTTGCATTTATAGAGATCAGAGAATGACAGGCCACTTTGATAGCTAATACCAAATAATTAAAAAAGTATCCAGCTAGTCCTTCTTTCTCCCTTTGGTCTTCTAATTCCACCTCCTACATATATGAAAAAAGAAAAGTGACGCAGGAGCTGTGGGTTTCCAGACCAAATGCTCTATTTACCTGTCTTTATGTCTTTCACTGACTTGATAAGCTTGGCAAATGCTGAATTTTGGGAGTAAAACTAATATTTTGTCATGATTTACAAATATTAAATGCCCTATTTATATTAAAATCAGAATAGTTCAATGAGGATTTGGATTGTTAAGTTTAATTTCTGGTTAAATTAACTCACAAATTTACCCTGAACTTTCATTAACTCTATAAATTAATGATTTTGTCCTTGTCCTCTTATATATGGCAGTGCAAAGCAACACTTTATTTAACATTGCAATTAAACATTGTAATGAATCTTTGCTTCAAGAAAAAAAGAACTTATTTAAAAATCACTGCACATTAAATAAGCATCCTTAATCCTGATTTTTCTCAAATTTTGACTGCATATTTTTCATATGTTAGCAATGTTCCTCTGTTAGATAATGCAATGTTTATGCATGGAATAGATATTTGTATTCCATTGGTTTCCTTGCAAAATATAATCTTTTCATGCAATCTATAGGAGGAAACACTGGAGACACAGTCAATAGACAGGAAAACAAGAAAGCACTTATATTATTTTGAATGACATCCACAGTGATCTTTATGTTGAAAACACAGTGAATAGTCCCATCCACACTTTTGACACAGAAACATTCAGCAAAAAGCATTATAAAATTTTTTTCCAGCATTTATATATGTAGAATATCATAACTCCAGCTTAAGATCCTGCCAGTGAATCAAGAGAATGAAAAATACATTGTAGAAATTCCATATGAAAATAAAACAGACTGTCAGTGCTTCTTAACAATGTGTTAAGAGTAACAGGAGCATTTGTTCCTGTACTGCTCGCTATATCCAGTGTCATTTAAATGTGAGTGAAATTTCTTTCCAGGTGACATACATCTCTTCATGTTGTATACTTCGAAGTGAGCATTGGACTACACATTTTGCAAAATTTAGGGCAGATTTTTCTTAGTAAAAATCTGAAATTCTGAAAAAGCTGATAACCAGTTAAACTGAGAAACTTCATAGTTACAGATGGTGTTATTAAGAACAGGCTCAAACTATTCTTTAAAGAATATTTGAGTGGCTGATTGGATAGTCAAGATCAGGGGCCATTTAGTTTTCCAAAATTCTAGCTATAGTTAGTGTGCCCCTCACACTGGGCTACTGTCTCTGTTAAGGATGCACATATGTTAGCTTGTCATCTATAGCAGCTGCACAATAGATAAGTTTGAGCGGTTTAAAATTTACCCTTAGGTGTACTGGATTTTCATTAAAATATTGATATGATGAAAATTCCTTTTAGAACCCAGTGTTATACCAGGACAAGAGCTGTAGCTTCAAGTGAATTATACACATATATATGTATGAAAGACTTATGATACTGTATGAAACATACATCGGTAAAACAGGATCTTTGAACTTAGGTGGTTATAGATAGTATACAGATTATAGCTGTATATAATTCAAGGAATTTGAATATTACTTCATATTATTAACTTTACTAATTTTGGTCAGACCAGTATGTGTTTGGCATTAGAGATTATAGGGAACTGGTTGCACCACTTATGTCAATTCTAAACTAATGACTGTGCTGATTCTATCTATTTATTCATACTTCTAATAAGCAAATAGGCTCAATTCCTTTCTGTCCTCCTTCCTGGAAGGAAAGAAAATTTTTTACTTTTTTCTGAATACTATCAGCCATAGCAGAAGCTGAGTAGAAGGACAGAATGTCTAGATAATTTTGATTTTACTTTTTTATCATTTTCTTTTTTCATAGCCTGATTATACTACCTTTAATCACATGAGAATACTGATTGCAAGATAATATTAATACTAAGACAACTTCATATGGTATCCATTGAGCACATTATACTGCATTCTTCCTTTAATCTTTAAAATCAAATTAAATTTAGAAATATCATTCATTTGACAACAATTCTTTGCTGAAGTTTCTTTTCCTTTTTCCTCCATCAAGATGTGTTTTTCTAAGGCTGCTATTTTGTTAATTATCTCATATTCAGTAATATTGCTAATGGCTATCACATATCTTGTGCCAACAACCAGCTCAGAAAATGAAATATTCATTTGAAATGCACATAACTTAGCAGTGGTAGTTTAAAAGCAACAGCAAATACAGACAGAGTACTTGAATTAATTAGAATTATAGCCTTTGGGTTTTGTATGTGCTGTTGGAATGACAGAAATATTTTTACAAATTCATGCTAAATATCAAAGGTAAACGTGAAATCTTACTGCCTTTTCTATTAAAAGAGGTGCATTTTTATGACCTTTGCTGTTCTTTTTCAATTATTCCAGTTTACCATGGACTGATGTCAGGGTAACAGTCAGCTGACAACCCACACACTTCTCTTACCTATTCAAGCTTAGATTGAAATTCGATATTTCCCTATTATCATAGATGGCATCTGGTGAGCACACTGAACATTGATCTTTAAGAAAGAAATCCTTAAATTTTAGATAACATTGGTGTAACCACCTTCCTTTCTGATTTTAAAATTTACCTTGCTAAGCAATAACCAGTGTTCTTCCCAGGTCCACAGATATCTCCAAGAACCTACACTGGCGCTTTCTCTCTGTGGTTTGTCCAGCCTGGACTTCTATTCACACATGGTGACAGTAACAACATGAAGAAGGGAATTCTTAGAGCCAGAAAGAGCCTGCTGCTGTCATGGGGATAATTAAATATCAACAGTGAGCATCTGTTTGATTTGGTGTGATGCTTTAGAACTCTCTGTTGAGAAGTGGAAGGACTGTTTCATAGAAAGGTAACACTAGCAGCTTTGAGGAGTCTGGTTCCTCTTCCTGACAAGGAACCCTTTAAATGTCTGACTGAGCATGACCCTAAAATATATCAATGTTATTTGTACTTGCTATTTGGCTGAACATCTAGGTCAAACTGTATGTTTTCTATGGAAAAAAAAAAAGAATGTATTATTTGGCATGCAAAGTAAAAATAGGTTTGAAGTTATTTAAGCTGCATCTCTAAAGCTTATAAAGCAAAATTTACGTCAATTGACAAGGTTTTCTGTGCTTAACACATCATATGATCTCAATACTAGAACCATTTTTACTTTCAGGAGTCATAAAAAGAGATGCAGAGATTTTGTCAAAACAGAACTTACTTCACATTTAGGTATTGTGTTATAAATAATGACAATAATAACGAATGACTAATAGCTCCAAACTAGACATACAATGATGACAGGACTCAAAAGTTGTAAGCAAGAATGAAATTCCAAATATTTTTCTCTGCTATACCCTTTTCATCTATATAGACACCAAGAAGCATTATGGATCTAGGGAAAGACTGTTCTAATGCAGGCAGGCTCCAGTCAAAAAAAGGAAAAACACAGTTCCACAGAAATCTTCTATGGCAAATCCAAAAACTGCTGAAAGGATTTTAAACAACTAATAGTTTAGAGAACATTTTGAGCAAAGTGAAATCTTGACATGTCAAAATGTTATTAGGAGTCTGTGGGGCAAAGAAAACTTTTTTTTGTACTTATTGGCCTATCTTCATTTTAATAAGTGAAAAAACCCTAAAATATTAATTATATGGTCATTGAAATAAATCTAATAACAAAAGTATATGAAATAAACTTTGTACTTTTAGGAAGATTTTTGTTTATTTAAACATTTCGTGTTCCACTGATTTATTGAAAGGCTGACATTTTGTATGCTGCCTTTTATACTCATAAGGTGGAGAAGAACAGTGAAGGGACAACAAAGCTTTGTCATTCTTTTGAGTCCTCTTGGGCTGAATTTTAAGTCATTCTCTCTCAGTTCTATGAGACTGCCTTGAAATTCTATAAAGGTTTTATTAAAAATGTAAATGGTGTAAAACCTTTGTCTGAAATTATGTTAAGATCTGTCTCTGAATGTACTTTTCTTTGAAATAAGTGTTTAAGCAATGTTATACTGCTACATATATGGACAACCCCAGGCTCATCAACTTTGCTTAAGACATTCGTGCCTTCAGTTCCAGTCCAGGAGTCATCACCATCAGCCCATGGCTCTCAGAATTATTTTGTCTTACATGGTAAGAGAAAGCAGGAATGAAGCAACTGATCCCTGAGGTTCAGGTGGCAGATTAGCCATTGCACTGAGTGGGACATTAGCACCTAGGAGTTAGATGATATTCTTCTCTTGGGCATGTGATGTCTAAAGCTCACAGGGGTCTCTGATGTGCCCATATTACTTCCTCTTTCCTTTAGTCTGTGTGCCAAGTCTTGATGCTTTCCTGGTGAATCTCCAAGCAGTCTTTCTACTCAAATGAAAATGAGGTTAGAAAACTTTATGTGCAATTTCAGGACATCTTCTTGTGGTAGTTCTGCCATAGCTGGAGCTCTTTCCATGAATAACAAATGCTCTCTGGACTTCTGATTTAGAAGGAAAATATGCCTCTACATTTGATGTTTTTCTGTTTAAATGTCATGTTTAGTGTCGCAGTAAAAAAAAAAAATTTGGTCAGAAATTATAGACATTTTTACAGAGAGGTTTTTCAGAATATGCAGGCAGATGATCATTACAGAAGTCAAGGAAAACTCAAGGAAAAGGCCCAGCTTCATCTGTAGTAGCTTTATTCCTTAGCACAGAATTGATTTCTAACAGCCCTGGACACCAGAGGTTTTCTTTTCCCAAATGAACTTCAGTTTATTTTACTCCTGCAAGCTATGCCCCATCTGCTGTCCTGCTGCAGTCTGAATCATCTCCTGCTTTCTGTTACTTTAGACAATCCTTTCACTCACCTCCCAGATAAATGTAAGGCAGTGCTTTTGTCTACTTGTACTATATTGATTGTTCTCTCTCTTTTACTTAAGAAGACTTCCTTGTTCAATTTAATAGATTATATCCTTTTTGAAGAGTTTTCCTATTTTTCTTAGTGAGTCGAGTGGCCTTAGCTTGTCATTACTGGCACTGGCACATTTTTTGCAATTATCATTAGGCCTGTGAAAATATGGATTTTACATTCCTACTTTAATACCAAAACATCTGTTTAAAAAATCCCAGAAAAACAATTCAGTAAAAAAAAATTGATAATATTTTTGAAGGAAGATCGTGAAATACAGCACTTCATTCAACATAAAGCATTGTATTTAACTTGAAAAGGAATATTTTCTTAGAGGTGCCAGAAACTAAAAGCAGAGAAAATGGGTCTTGATTTTCCAGCCTTTTAGAGGAAGTGACAGTCATGATTTTCCTTGATCTAACCATTTAAACAGAAGAAACTTGGGTAGCAAAATATTGTGTTATGACATAAATATCTCAGCTTGTAGTCCTTCCTGGTGAAACTGCTCCACTTTGAATAGAAAATGAAGTGTGCAATATAAAAAGTGAAATATCAGTTTAATGAGTAGGAACATAATGAATGTAATTTTTGTCTGGGCTTCAGCAAGTATTAGATGATGTGTAAATGTATGTATGTATATGTGTGTACATGTCTACATTATGCATGCACATAAGTATGCAGACATTATACCCATATATGCATATTGGAATATGTAAAAAAACCCTCCCAAATTACATGTATAAGCACATAAGTATACACCTATGCATACACATATACTCATTGTTTTTATGAATAGCATGATAAATAATGTTTCCTGATTGCTTACCTGAAGGCAGATCAGGACGGTTGATAGAATTCCTCTTCCTAGGGCAGCATTGTTGCAGTCTCAGGGATGCCACTCAAAATCACTTCCCAAGGTGGGAAAGGCAGGAGCTGACTTCCAAATTCATGCTTGGTGCTCTGATAAAGCACCATTTCTAAAAGTGCAAAGAGAGGCTCTTCTGTTTTGTGAAGCCAGGAAAAATGTCTTCAGTAAAGCCATGGAGTAATTTAACTTGAGTTTGCCAACACACAGCCCAACAGTGTTGGACCAGAGCACCCTAATTTATTTAAGGAAGGACCAAGAAGGGTTGCCATGTTATTTTTGTTCTTTTAAATTTCATGTTATTCAAATTATTTTTTCAGCCCACTGCCACTCCATATGTGCCTGACCACTAAACTTGAGCCCTGACTCTTGCACCCAATTGTAATTAATGTTCAAAGATTATGATGCATAAACTTTAGGACAAATATTTTATCTTTTGCACTGTTAGGCATTGCCCCAGTGGATCTTCCTGAATTGTTTTCAGAGATTTCATCCTCTATTCTGTACTTAAAACATTAAGATTTCCTTGGTAACTTCTCATTTTTCTCTCTTCTAGGAACAAAATTATTTGCCTAAACATAGGGGAAAATCATTGCTTTTTATTTGCCTGAATCAGAACTGCTTCCTTAAATACAAGGTATTACAAAAGCTATGAAACTAAAAAAATAAATCATTAGCTAGGTCATCCTCTTACTATTCTTTCAAATATTTTTTTTCTCTATTGGTAGACAATCTCTAGGCTAAAGTCTATAAATATGATTGATGTCTTTCGTGCAGTGAGAATTAATGGAACAGGATTAGTAGTTTTTAGTCACTGAAACAATGCCATTCACTGTAAGCTACCAATGTTGTTACATTGAATATTTAATTCATTAAGCAGACTGAGAAATCTAAAAGACAGAATTTGTAGTAATATCAGAAATATCACCCAGCTTATAATATAAATGTAGCTGTGCATTCATATGATCTCAGTGACAAACAGCTCTGAAAATGAGCTGTACTCCTCCACAGGACCAAGTGATGGTTTGTTGACTAACAACAAATCAGTGCAAAGAGAAGTCTGACTGCAATATTATCTTTTAGAAAAGGGATTGCAATTCATTATATTAGTAACACAAACATCATGAAAACAGAATTTTCTCTGAGTTGAATGACTACATTGATAGGGAATTCAGCCAAGGCTTTGAGGTGATGAGCTACAGCAGAAGTGCTGGGAGCTTACCAGAGGTACAATGCCTGATAATTTCCCAGCATATCAGACTGGGATGGTATGCCCTGAGAATGGTGCTCTGAAATTTGAAAGGTTTGGGTTCAGTTTCTTTCTTGGCTACAGATTTCCTCTAGGAAAATCATTCACATCTTACTGTGGCTCAGTTCTCCATCTGTAAAAGAGAGATAATGATTCCCTGCCTTGCAAAAGGTTTGTGAAGATGAATTCATTAATGTTTGATAGATGCAGTGCTGGTCACCGTATCAGTGTCAACAAAGTTTGGAATACACAGCCTCAGCAGTTCATCCTGAAGCTTATGAAGGGCACTCTTTTGGGGAAATACACTTTATTTTCCCCAGGCTAGTGAATGGCTGCAGCTTTCCCACATCATACACTGAAGCACAGGCTGGAGATAACTGAAGTGAACTGCCTGAACATCCCTTTGAAGACTCAAGATGTACAAGGAGTCATCTTTCTGGTTTTCTTAGTCTAGGTTATGCTCCAGTTTTGCTATTGAGACTATTCGATATACACAATTGTCTGACATGGTGAGAGGATTGTCTGCTTTTTCATGACTTCTCTCTGTTGCAGAATGCAGCAACTTTTGCTTGCTCAATAAACAAGCAATAGACAGAACTTATTCCCTTCCCCCTTGTACTGATGCTATTCAAACAATGTTTAAATTACACCATTTTTAAAATCTGTAAAACTGGAGAACTACAAGATTTAATATAATTGCTACATTATTTAGATCTGACAGCTCTCCCGGTGTACATCCTAAAAGAGATGGCTCAGGACAATGTTACATGTGTTATCTATCAGAGCTGGATTTTCAAACCTTCCCTCTGTAAGTTTTAGACTTCTAATCTCAAAAGCAGCTAAGAGGAGTTGGTGGACTCTTAAAAGAAAATCCATCCATAGGCAGGGGAAGGGCATTAGGCCTTGGACACTTGCAATGCTATGCCCCAGAAATATTATAAGTAGTAGTTATGAATCTTTTATGAAGAATATTTTTCAGAAAAGAACCAACAATAGAATGAACAGCCTGCAGTAACTATGCTATTTTAGACAAAAATAAAATTCAGCTTCACAGTCTCTCTGATGAAACAATAGCTGCTGCAATATCTTAGGGTTGAACAGTTTCATCTGAAAACAATGTGAGAAGGCAGCACTGAAGTAGAGAAACTAAAAAAAATTCAAATTCATGTGGCTGTTATTTCCTCAGTAAATTCAACCGCTGGAAAAATTCATGCCTTTCTTGGAGAGAATAGTCCTGTTCTACATGGTGATCATCCTGCATGTACAGTTTTTAATTGCAGAGTTTCTTCAAAATTCCGACTTAAATCATATAAAAAATGTCAGGTAAGTCAAGAAACAAAAGCGAACACATCTTGACTAGGGTGTTAATTAGTTAGAAGAAAAAGTTGCTAACAGCATGTTGACAGCATGTGGGTGGCTTCAATGATAGCTGGCAGCTTCTCTGGGAGTATTACCCATTTTCCCCTCTAAAAGGTGCCCCCAAATATCCAGTCTTGGAAGGGTATGGGTTTGTGAATGTTGCATCTGCAGTTCACAGAAAAAAATTGTTTAAGCAAGTGTAAGAAGAAAATTCATAGTTTTTATACCTAAATTCCTTGCTTTCTGTAAAAAAAGCACTTCATAATTGGTACTATTACAAAATCAGACCTATAAGATTATTTGAGGACATCTTCTGTTTATTTCCTTAATCACCTACCAGAGGAATAAAATCTTGCAAATCATCATTCTCCTGATCTTGAAAAACCATTCTTTTGTAGATGGTTCTTGCACATCACTGATTATTAATAAAACATCAGAATGCCTTTACTCAAATAACAAGATTAAAATCTACCAGCTGCAATTCTTCTGTTTCCTCCCCTTAACTTTAATGTTTCTCTAAAATGGTTTAATTGATATCAATGGGAATAGCTGCAGAATGAATATAACAGAACAGGTCATGTTGGAAGGGACCACAGGTATGGTCCAACCTCCCTGCTCATGCACATGGCACAGAATTGTATCCAGATGGTTCTTGAACACCTACAGGAGGGACACTCTACAACCTCCCTTGAAAATTTGTCCAGTGTGCTGTTACTCTTACAGTAAAGTTTTTCCTCGTATTCAGGTAGAACTTCCCATGCATCAGTTTATGACCATTTCCTCTTGTCCCGTTGGTTGGTACCACCAAGAAGAGCCTGGATTCATCTTCTTGGCACCTGCCCTTTAGATACCAATAGACATTGATAAGGTCCCTTCTCAGTCATCTTCTCTCAAGACTGATCAGGCTCAGCTCTGTCAGCCTTTCCTCATAAGAGAGAAGATCCAGTCCCTTGATGGTCTCTGCAGCCCTCAGCTGGATCTGTTTCAGAGGCTCCATGTCTCCTGTACTGAGGAGCCCAAAACTGGACAAAACAGCCCGAATATGGCCTCACCAGGGCTGAGGAGAGGGGCAGGATCACCTTCCTTGACACTCTGGCAATGCTTTTCCTAATGTACCCCAGGATATCATTGGCCTTCTTGGCCACAAGGGCACACTCCTGGCTCATTGGTGAAGTGCAATTCACTATGATGTGAGAATTGGGGTTGATACAATCAGGAATGAGAGACATAAAATTAGAAGACCAAGTGACTTTGCCCACCTCTGCACTAGAGGACAAAAAGGGCTATATTACTCTGACTTCTCTCTCTTCTGCAGCCACAAATCAAGCAATAGGAAATCAGAGACAATGAAAACAAGTTGGATCTGATGGCAATGATACAGTCTTACCCTGAAGCATGGGTTCTGTTCATCACCCTATTTGGCCATAGCCTCTGGAGTGGGAGACAGGCAAGACCTCTGTGGTTTTCATGTATTTAGGAAAAATGAACAAAGTCCCTGCTGTTATACTGTTCAGGAATTCTAGAATCCCTGGAATGGTGGTCTATGCTCCGTAAAAGCACTGGCTGGGACCATATTCAACCACATATTTAGTCTCTTGTGCTGTGGATATACTTTTCTCTGTTTGGAATTGTTGCTGGTTAATCTTTTTTTAAGGAAAGAAAACTGGATCAGCTGTTACTAAGGTATTACACAAAATGTGTTAGAGAACATGATGAAAAGCTGTTTTTAGATATATAAAAAAAGAGTGTATTTGGCACATATATATATGTATATTTGCCAAGTGCATGACTCCTAGAAAATATCAGTTACTTATTCACAGATGAAAATAGTGGATCAAAACAGGCACAGAATGTCCTGCAGCAATGCAAGGAGTCTGAAGTAAGGCATTATCAGTGGCAAGCAGGGTGGAATTTCACCCTCAGTACTTGCCCATCGAATTATATCTTTAAAACTGCACCTGTCAGGGTGTTAAATGTTAGCTTGTCAAGGCAAAATATTTTTTTTTCTACCAGTAGTCATTGAAATTCACTATAAAGCCCTATCCTGCAGTAATAAAGGTAAGTGAAAGTTGCCAGCATTTAGGTCTCAGGCAGAGGCATCAGCAGAGGGCAGGACCATCACCTGGAGAGGGGCAGGAGGAGCAAAGTTTTCTAAAAGATAATACAATAGAAACTGTCATTATTTGTCACTGGACTATCCCTCAGAGGCTGAAATTCATCTCACCCACCTAAAGAAGGATAAAAGGACTTTTCTGAGGAAGTTTTGACGGTTTGGGAATTTATCCACATTACATTATAAATGTCATTTTGCTAGGTGAGTAACGTCCCAGCACCTTTAGTTCCACCTGGCAGGAAGAAATCACAGATGAGAGGAACTATCCCAGAAAGGTGATGCTGAGGGCAGAGGAGGGGGATCCTCCTCAACTCCAATCTCAAACAGAGGGTCCAGAGGGGTTCTCTGAATCTCTGAATTCTGTTTTCACAGAAATCCACATTAGCTGATGGGGAGGGGAAACCCATAATGCGAATCAGTAGGTGGAAACCTGATTGGTCTTTCAATGATAATCTGCACCCCAAATGGGAGAAAAGTAGCTACTATGTGAGCAAAAGGACACTTCAAGATATTTGTTCCCAGCTGGGATCTGGTGTTGCTGTGTATCTGGAGGGCTGGGAGCCCATTATTGCAGGGGGTCTTGTCCCATGGGATGGATGCTGCTGGACAGGCAGGCTGTGGGGAGCAGTGCTTTGGGAGAGCAATTGTTCAGGCTGTGTGGGGAAGGGTGGCATCAAGGTTAAATGCACCCATCTCCATCTCTGTCACACTTGCTGGTCTCAGGGCTAAAGTTTGCTGGAGCTGGACAGTAGAGGTTGAACCATTGTTTTCTGAAGTTTCTCTAAGCCCCTGGGAAGAAAGGAACAGGACTTAGTGCCAATTTTGAGGTTCAGATAACACTGTCATGAAGTGGCATCTGTTAACAGGTATCTCAAATGCATCAGTAACCTCATATTGAAGAAGAAATAGAAATCCCTCGTTGTAAAAGAGAAGCAATATGCATTGACTAAATGGGACAAAACTAAATAACAACAATCAGACATAAAAACACTACTCTGCTGATCATTCCTCAGGCTAAATGGTCCCATTTTACCACAGAAAATTTAATTTCCTCAGGTGTTTCCTTCATTAAGCTGTTTCTTTGTAAAAAATTCTTCTGCATGGTTAAGGCATAAATAATTGCAACAAATGCTCAATTATTATATGTGCAGTAGACAATATTAAATAATAGAAATGCAATATTTATATAAATTAACTACCTAATATTCTAGCAAGGGTTTGTATAACTTTAAACTGTGAGATGCATGTGAATTTTCTTCGTGATTTTTATTAGGTGGATATTATAAAAAAGTAGCTGGTTTTCAGACAACAGGAATTTGTTGTCTGAAGTACATTGAAATGCACTATTCTAGAAAATAAAAGAATTTGTTTATTTCCAAAAAATGATGTCATCTTTTGGTATCAATCATCTATAAAGCCTGACCCTGGACCTAGACTACATATTTCCAAGACTCATGCAACTTCTCAAATGGGAAGAGTTGTGGAGCTAGACATATTTTGACCCAATGTGAAAAGCAGTACAAATTTAGAGGGAAGTGCAGATGATTGGTGAAAAGTTAGCAGCATGGGAGGTTGAAATTCCCACCTGTATGAGGTAGCAGTACAAGAGGTTGTTATTAAACATCATTCAGGGAACAGAAGGTCAGTCCTTGCCCTCACTGAGAGCTGCCATGCAAATAAATAGGCCTTTGCTTCCAACTGTGGAAACAGGCTTATCTTTTCACAAACTCCATGGATATTCATCTCTCTCTGATTATGATTCATTCTTTACAGTAACCTAAAAAGCTTTAATCATCTAGTGAGAAGACTAGCTAATGCTCCATAATTTAAGTGACCTGTCACACTACATGGAAAAAGCCAAAGCAGTTAGCTGAAGCTTGTTTTTCAAGGCCATTTATAGACTCTAAGTTTTCAAGCCATGAGCCAAGCACTTCTGGAATGAAAAAAAGTGAAAACAACAACAGCAGCAACAACAAAAAGACAGAGACCAGAATTCAGCTCAATCTATGCATGAGAAATTTAGGAATGGCAAAATGTGCTGAAAATGTTGGAGATTTATGTGGAATGAAAAGAGGAGTAATGGTTGCCTGACAAGTTAAGATGAAAATTTGTAAATGTGAGAGTACTTTCCCAACCCTTTGCTTGGCACCAGCAAAAAAGGTAGTTTGCAGCAGTCATGGGGGCAATTAACTATGTAGTTATGAATTAATTAAAGCTTTCACTGTTACTTTTGCTGACTAAAGGAGCATATTAGAAAATATACTGGTACTTCCCAATATCCTTGGATTGGAATTTAGGAAATCTGTATCTTTGCATTAGAGCATTTTTGTTTCAAATGTGTTCTTATCCCTACAAAAGCTGAATTACAGGCACTCTGAAGGGACTGAGATCAGCTCAGGACCAGCTATATAATTGGATGGTCTACATTGCAGAGCAATTTGATTTGTTACCTAATGGGCCACTGAGTAGGCTTTTAATCCTTTTGTCCATAATTGCTGTCTCAAGAAATGGGGATTAAGTCAAAATGTTCTGTGTCTGTTTTACCCAGCCAACACTTTCACTTGCTATAAAATAACACATCAACGGCATTATTTTATGCTACTATTGTTCTAACTAGTTACTAACCCTAGTTACTGATTAGGAGTTTCTGACACTAGCTCAGTTGTGTGATGCCCACAACAAATATTTTTACAGAACTATAACAATTGAACAGCTTGCCTAGATCATAGTCAATAAATTATATTACTGCTAAAAACTGAACCTATTTAACCATCACACAATGGATGTTTAAAAGTGAAGTGCTCCAGCTCCTAATTGTGATTGTGATTGTTCTGACTGAGACATAGATTTATATGTCAGTCTATCACCCTGAACGAAGAGCATAAATTTTCAAATAAACTGCAAAGGAGTAATTAAACTTATCTGCCTGAAGCCTAAAGCAGATAGTTTGTGATTTATGCACTTGCAGCAAATTTCTTCCTCTTTTCGTGGTGCTCTGTTATACTCTGAGTGGGATTAGATATCTCATAGTAGAGATATTCCTGCCAGCTAGTATGACATATGTTGTGAAGCAGAGCAAGTTTTTGCTTGGGGGAAAAAAAAATGCCTATAGGTTTTTGATTAGTTTTGCTTTTTTTTGACAGTTTATCTGCTTTCAAAACTGCAATTTTTCTCATGGGAAAGTTTCTCAGATGTACCTTTAAAGTTCTGTGGCAAACAAGAACCTTGAAAACAGAGCAGATGATGATATCAAGGAAAGGAAATAGGAGCCACTTATTAGCTGCATAGTAATAATGAATGTTTTTTTATTTCCATACCAAAAATAAAATAAAAATTCAGTGAAAGGAGTTTTTATGTAACTGTTATGAAACAGATTATAAGAGATTAACTTGAATTTTTCAGGAAAATACTGAACCTTCCTTGCAGTAAATGCATCTGAAAAGTTGCTTTGTGTTTGAAGCAGTGTTCAGATCTTCTCTTGTCAGATGTACAGAATAGAAAAGCTATAGAGTTAAAAAGGCAAAGGTTACTTAGTCATTCTGAATTTCTTCAGACTCTGTTTGATCAGGAAGAATATAAAACCCATGTGTCTTAAGGTCTGTAGCAAAGTGAGCCGGAGTTATCAGGGATAAAGGGCCAAGGTCCACAGGTTCATAAGGGCAGACAGTAATTTACCTTAGCCAAAAGTCTAAAAGACCTAACTAAGATCAATATTGTTTTGGGGATGCAGTTTAGAACTTCTACAAGAATATTCAATAAGATCTATTTTCTCCTATTGGGAATTTTGCCCATCTATGTCTCCCATATAAACCACCTTTAATAGGCTGTTCTGAAGTACTTATTCCTGTACTGCAGTTCATGCTATCTTTTGTCGACATGATCCTGACCTTCAAAGCTATGAGCTATCTGGGGTTACAGAGACAGATGTTTGTGGTAAGGTGAACAAGGACAGAATCATGTTTTCATGACAATTTTAAAAATGTAGTTGAGGAAGAAAACTTGAGAGAAAAATCTTTAAAAATTCCTGAACAATAGCAGGCAACAAATGAAACAAGTTGCTAACCAAGGAAAAGACTGGTCATGAAAAATAGGAGAGATCTTAGGCAAGCTTGTGAAGTTTATTCAGGAATTTTTTTATAGATTCATTATTAACATATGCATAACATATTTCAGTGCTGATAATCAAATAAATACTGTGTACACAGAGGTAGATTTAGTGGCCCTGGAATTGAAAAGGAAGATACCACTTTCTCATTCAATTTGTCAAAGGATTCTTTAACAGCACAATTTTATCTGATTCAGGGTATGTTAGGGAATTCTTTTTGTTTTGGTTTGGGGTTTTTTTGAGCTTTCAATTTATTTACTTTTTACAGAGATGCTGTAAAGCCTTTGTGTGGAGGATTATCCTCTGAGAAGTTACCTTATGAAAACATCCATAGTCTCAGTCCTCAGACATAAACCCTGCAAAAGTAATTTGATTTTCTGCCTGCCTAAGGGTCTTCTGTTTTCTGATTTGATTAATGAAAAAAATACTGAAAGAAAAGTCAAGTTTTCTCACTGAATTGCATACCTAATGAGATAGGAAACTCTTGATCCTGTAGATATGTATGAGAAGATAAATATATCAGAAGGGGGGGAAAAATTCGCAAGAAACACATCGTGTCACATGATATGATATATCACAGCTCTTCAG
Source organism: Lanius collurio (assembly GCA_020086605.1). NCBI lineage: Eukaryota > Metazoa > Chordata > Aves > Passeriformes > Laniidae > Lanius > Lanius collurio. The sequence goes on along the minus strand of JACBWW010000002.1, from coordinate 15,225,292 downwards.
AGAGACCTGTGCTTCAGGTGATCCAATTAAATTTCATTTTATATATGTAAAATTTAAATTTTAATAAATACAAACGCATATCTATACAAATAAATACCCCTCCCTTGTTACGTTATTGAAGTCTGCTTTTGTAGGTTAAATCCACTGGTATGGCCTATAAAAGTGCTGCCAGTCTCAAAACCATTTTAATGATGGAAATAGAAACAATTCTTAATAAATTGCTTATAGAAGTAGATGGGAAAGTTAACTCTAGCACAGAAGTAGCAGACATAGTGCAGTTGGGTTCATAGTCTTATGATATTTATATACATGACTTATTTTTTTTTTAAACAATTTTTTTTTTATTACAGATATCTTCTCACCTCTTTGTGACAGGCACCTGAAAATATTTAGGCATGATTAAGAGTTGCATAGTCACAGAAATATCACCGTGAAGATGACTTAAATATGAATGTTTACAGTTAGATCTCTGCTAAAGAACATTGTTGACAAATTTCTTTTCTATACTGGATTATTGGACTATGTCTCTTTTATAACCTGTGGTTTAACCTTGTAGATACATAACAGGTTTATGGAATTTTTTATACTCCCTAAATAAGAGAATGTATAAGATAGTTTTTATACAGTAATTAAACTGCTTTTTCTGTCTTGATTGTTCTTTGATATTGTAAATAAGTCAGGTGATACATGAAAACTGTCTTAGAATGGAAAAGTATTTGAGCTTTTCAAAGTCATGTAAGTGACAGATGAGGCAAATTCAGGCCTGTTAACAAATCCCACAATACAAGAATTAAGGAGTAAGCAATCAAAGGGTTAAATTTTTTTTTAAGACAACTGACTGAAAGCAGGAGTTTTTCTTGGTGAATAGTGAACTTTCAAGTTTTGATAAGCTGGAGTAAAAAAAGTGATTAATATTACCAGAGGTTCAATAAGCATTAGGCAAATGCAAATGTGTCATCTGGGAGATGCTTTTACTCATAGAGTTTAGTTTTAAGTAGTCCTACGAGGAGCAGAAAGGTAGAGGATCCTTATGAGTCCCTTCCAACATGGGACATTCTATGATTCTGTGACTCAGTCAAATGGTTCATGGCTCAAAATCCATGATTTTGATGGGAATTGTCAGGAGTGTGCCCCCTAACGTCCCCAGTATTGCCCTTGTGAGTGACAGAAGACTTGCAACAGCAATGGACTACTGGTAGCACCTGGGGAGTTAGTAATTTTACATTCTTGTAGTGGACTAGCAGCAAGAGAAAGTAAATGATTCAGATACCAAAAATTACCACTTTTGTCTATGTTGAAGATCTCACTCTATGATTCTTTGTAACACTTTAAAAGCTGGTGGGCTCAGTTACAAGGGTGAAAGCACGTTTCTTTTTTATTTCCTTTAAAAATGCTGCTTTTCACAGTGGACCAGAAGGTCTTAAGACTATTTGGCATACTTAAAGTTACTGACTGTATTCCTGACTGTACTGATGGAAGAGTAAAAGCTGGGTGCCTCTCGTGAGCTGATCTTCAGCGTGTCAAATCTTGTCAAATCTTGGGGAAAACTGCAATGCTTGTCCTTACTGAGAGGAGTTTTCAGATCAGGAATAACAATGAACTCCTGAGGAACAACAATGAAGTTGCAAGGTAGAGGTCATCTGTATGTTCTACACTCTGAGACCAGTCCTAGTTTAGGTAAAGAGAGACTCTGTTCCTGTTAAACCCAGGAAGGGTTGAGGAGGAGGCATAAGACCTGCTGTGACCTAGTATGACCCAGTACTCCCAATTCAGTGGTGTGCTCAGGCAAAAGAGGGTCATAAGCAGAGCAGTTTATGCATTATGAATATTGGATGATTAGTTATCTAGAACTGCTGTGTCTGTACGTTAAACAGATTTAGCAAGCCCTATTAAAGCTTACTTTTGTCCTTTTTTTCCCCTTCCAATATTCTCAAACCTCTTTGAGTTCCCCTTAAAAAGACATTTTGAAGCAGATTTCATGTGGTAAACAGTGGGTTTTCCTCTAAGCAGTGCTAAACCTAGACCAGGCTGGTTGTGCCCCTGCTCAAAGGTGGATTCCAAAGGAGGTGTGTGAATTGGCTTCACGGCTGTAATGAAACCATTCTGCAGTTACCACTGTAGTTCCACAGAAGCACTTGTCTCTGTAGACACTGAAATTTCTCTTTCACCTGAGTTTACAAAGAGGATGTCAAGGAGATAATCTTTTTAGCCATAAATTCATATTCATATTACTCCCAAAACACTCCTCTGAGTTTTCAAGGATGCCAGACTATAGATGTGAGTGAGAGATGCCGCTGACCTCTGGTGTGCTGCCCCCAACCCTGCAGTGCTCAACTGATTTCTTTCTTTTTTGGTCTTCAAAAGTCTGTGGAAGACCTGAATTTGGAGCGATAAGGAGGTCAATCACAGCAGCACTGGACAGGTCATGGCTGAACAAGGGATACAGGTTCAAAATGTCACAGTGGAAATCATTAAAGACACAGTGAAAAAAACAGAGATCAAAATGTTAGAAAGTCTGTTCCTTTTCTGGGACATAGACAAAAAATTTTTCCTTTTATTGCAAAATCCTCCTGCAAAAAATGAAGACCAATTTTATTTAATACAAATAGTGAAACCTGTATCCATTTCCATCCTTGTGAGGTACACCCAGATTAGATCAAAAGAAGTCATCCAATTGCAATGGAATAATTTGATTTTTGAAGGTTTTGAGCTGTGTATGAACACTCTCCAGAGGTTTTTGTCTTTCAGCTATGTTATTAACAACTATTTTCTTTTTCTCTTGAAAACTCTTTTATTCTTTTTTAAAGTAGTTTTTTGTTCTTTCCTTTAAGATGTAGAATTACATTTTTCACATTGTGTTTTCTTGCTACAGAGGGAGATTTCATGGTTACAGATGAAGATTAAGCAGCAGGAATGCAGAAAGCTGAGAAACAAAGATATTACTGCTATGCAACTGACTTTAGAGAAATAACAGAAAAATAAAAAATAGGCAAAGTTACCTGAATTGACATTTACTTCACATATTCTATTTATTGTCAATAGATCTTTCAAGTAACACTAAAATTATTAATGTGTGTCCACTTCTTCCTGAAAAGTATATTAAATATTTTTAATTTTTAGTAGGGAGATTCCAAAGCCATATCAAATATTTCAATCTACTTATTATTAAAATTGGCAAGGAAATTTGCATCGAAAGAATTTTATTCACAATTATTTTATAGGATATCAAGAAAAAAAGTCTCTATTGCAATCTTTTCTAAAGTTTAATAGAGCAGTATAACTCTTACACATTAGTGGTTTATACATGTTCATATCAAACTTCCCTGAATATACAGCTCTAGATATAAACCATACTGTGTCCCAGTCCAGTGGCTGTGTAATCCACAGAATGCACTTGTGCCTATTCAGGTGAGAATTTATAATATGCTGAGGACAATAAGAATGCTAACAAAGCCTTCCTATTTGGAAGACTGTTCACTTTTCCTGCATAACACGGGTTTTAAGTGACCAGACGTAGAAGCTAACCAAGAACCCAGTCCCACACAATGTATCCAATCCTCTCTGTGAGAGAAAACCTGTGTACAGTAGCCAAATCCACCAACTCCTTTTTGCCATTTTTAAATCATAAAGTTTCACAGCCTGCAGCCCAGCCTCTCTTGCCTCAAGGAGAGCAGTCCAAGCCTCTCCTTTGCAGAGACCCTGATGGTCTCTGTGTTTCTTCCTTCTGTTTTTGATGTCTTTACATGTCTATCTTCACTCATCAGTGAATGTGATGTTGCCCAAAGCTAATTATCCAGAAATTTCCACCCCATCAGCTTAATATAATGCTGACAAGTGGCAAAGGAGCAGAAAAAACAAAGAAAATGACAGGTACCAAGGACAAAATGGGAAAGATTTTAAGCAAATCTTGTCGAGTAAGTAGAAAAATGGTAAGCAAAACATTTTGTGTTTACTCAAGGAATACCTGCCAATAAAACAAAATGCAGGAGTAACATGAAATTTTATATTTTTTTTTTTTTTTTTTTTTTTTTTAAGGAGAGCAGTCCAAGCCTC